>OX422211.1:24862072-25422222 GCA_949130495.1 Sambucus nigra
ACGCTGCCAGTGGACTCGTTTGTCGAACTGAGTCAAATGGAAGTAATAATAGGTACAATTGCCGCCGCCACACAAAAAGGTTGTGAATTGACAGTAATACCCTTGGTACATAAAAGTGCAAAATTTTAACATCAAAAGCTCTGGATGAGAAAAAAGACACTGCCACTAGACAAGTCAAATTGCAGTAATAGTCGATACTATTTCCAATGCGAACAAAAAAGATATGAAATGCCCTAAATGCCCTTGACATGTAAAAAATGCTAAATTTTAACCTAGAAAGTCTGGATGAGAAAATGGACACCACCTCTGCATACATTGCGTCAAATTGGGTGGAATTACTGAAATGATCGTTGCAATTTCCACTGCGCACAAAGAAGTTGCAAAATGACCTAAATGCCCTGGGTGCGTAAAGTGCTAAATTTTAACCAATAAAGCTCTGTATGAGAGAACGAACGCTTCCACTAAAATCGTATCATCAAATCAACTTGAATAGCAGTATGAATTATTGTAATTTCCAGCTTGCAAAAGCGGTTGTGAAATGACCAATATGCCCCTGGCGCATAAAAATGATAAATTTTAACAAATAAACCTTTGGATAAGAAAACAGGGACGACCATTATACTCATGGTGTCGGACTGATTCAAATTTCTGTAATAATCGTTGCAATTTCTATGGTAGACAAAAAAGTTAAAAAATTATCGAAGTGCCCCCAACGCATTAAAAGTGATAAATTTTAACCTATAAAATTTTGGGTGAGAAATCAAACGCTATAACTGGACTCATGGCATCAAACCGGGTCAAAGGGTAATAATAATCGGTATAATTTCTGTAACGCATAAAACTGTTACGAAATGTCGAAAATTACCCTGGTGTGTAAATACTGCTAAATTTTAAAGAATAAACCTCCGAATTAGAAAAAGATGCTGCCACATGACTCATGGCGTTGAACCGGTTAGAATGACAATAATTAACAGCACAATTTTCATTACAGCAAAAAAGTTATAAAAAGACTGAAATGCCCTCGATGCGTAAAAATTTCTAAATTTTAAGCCAGAAGCACCTGATGAGAAAATGTACACTGCCATTTGACTCGTGGCTTCGAATCGGGTCCAATAACAGTTATAATCGGTGCAATCTCCACCATGAACAAAAATTTGCGAAATGATTGAATTGTCCTGGCACGTAGAAAATGCTAAATTTTCACCTAGAAGTGTCAGATGAGAAATAGACATAGCCACCAACTCGTGACGTTAAACTTCATCAAATGACTATAATAATCTATACAATTTCCATTGCGAACAAAAAGGCTGTGAAATGACCAAAATGCCCTCAACAAGTAAAATGTGCAAAATTTTAACCTAGAAGCTTTGGCTGAGAAAGTGGACGCTACCATTAGACTCATGGCATCGAATCGAACTGAAAGGCAGTAATAATTTGTACAATTTCCACTATGAACAAAAAAGTTGCAAAATGACAAAAATGCTCCCACATGTGAAAAGTGCTAAATTTCAACCTATAACGCTCCGAATGAGAAAATTGATGCTACCGATGGACTCGCTCGACGAACTGAGTCAAATAGAAGTAATAGTCGGTAGAATTTTCATAACACACAAAAGGTTGTGAATTGATAATAATACCCCAGGTGCGTAAAAAGAGAAAAAATTAAATATTAGAAGCTTCAGATGAGAAAATGAACATTGTCACTCGAGTCATGACGTCGAATCAGGTCAAATTGCAGTAATAATATGTACAATTTATAACACGTAAAAAATGCTAAATTTTAACCTAGAAAGTCTGGATGAGGAAACTGACGCCGCCACTGCACTTGTTGCGTCGAATCGGGTGGAATGGCTAAAATGATCGTTGCAATTTCCGCCGTATACAAAGAAGTTGCAAAATTATCGACATGCCCTCGGCGCGTTAAAAGTGCTAAATTTGACCTACGAAGCTCCAGATAAGAGAACGGATGCTGCCTATCGTCAAATCTGGTCGAATGATAGTATTAATTAGTGCAAGTTCCTCCGAAAAAAATGGTTTTGAAATGACTGATATGCCCCTCGCGCGTAAAAAGTGATAGATTTTAACAAATAATCATTTTGATGAGTAAACAGACACCGCCACTGGACTTGTTGCATCTAACCTAGTCGAAACACGGTAATTAATAGTAAAATTTTCATCACACACGAAAATGTTATGAAAAGAATGAAATTCCCCCGATGTGTAATTTTTTTAAAATTTTAGCCAGAAGCCCACGATGAGAAAACCGATGTTGCTATTGGTCTCGTGGAGCCGAATCGAGTCGAATGACAGCTATAATCTATGGAATATCCACCACGAATATAAAAGTTGCAAAATGACCAAATTGTCTTTGGCACGTGAAAAATGCAAAATTTAACCTAGAAAGGAAAATGAGAAACAAACACTGCCATTGACTCGTGGCATGTAATTGCATCAAATTGGTGTAATAATCAATACAATTTCCATTGAACGCAAAATGGTTGTGAAATGATTGAAATACCCCTGGTGAGTAAAATGTGTAAAATTTTGACCTAGAAGCTCTGGATGAGAAAACAAGTGATGCCACTTGACCCGTGGCATCGAACCGGGTCAAATAGCATAACAATCTGCACAATTTCCACCGCGCACAAAAATATTATGAAATGAAAAAAATGCCCCCGACGCGTGAAAGTGATAACTTTTAACCTATAAAGACTTGGATGAGAAAATGGTAATTGTCACTAGACTCATGCATTAAACCGAGTCAAATGGAATTAATAATCGGTACAATTTTAGTCACGCACAAAAGGGTTGTGAATTGACTGTAATACCCTCAGTGCATAAAAAGTCCAAAAGTTTAATATTTAAAGCTCCGTATCGAAAAATGGACGCTGCCACTATACTTATGGCATCGAATCGGGTCGAATTGTAGTAATAATTTATAAAATTTCTAACACAAACGAAAAAATAAAATGCTCAAAATGCTCTCGACACGTAAAAATGCTAAATTTTGACCTAGAAAGTCCGAGTGAGAAAACACACATCGTCACTACACTCGTTGTGTTGAGTGGGGTGGAATGGTTGAAAGGATATTCACAATTTACAACGCATATCAAGAAGTTGTGAAATGACTGAAATGACCGGCACGTTAAAAGATATAAATTTTAACTTATAAAGCTCCGAATGAGAGAACGGGCCCTTCTACTAGAATCGTATCGTCCAATTGCGTTAAATGGTAGTATTAATCGGTGCAATTTCCACTAAGCAAAAATGATTGCAAAATGACCGATATGCCACAAATGCATGAAAAATGATAAATTTTAACCAATAAATCGTTGGATGGAAAATTGTTGTTGCCACTGGATTCGTGGTATCTAACTTGGTTGAATGACAATAATTATCAACACAATTTCTACCGCACACAAAAACATTATGAAAAGATTAGAATGACCTCGACGCAAAAAAATTTAAAATTTTAACCTAAAAGCCCCCATTGAGAAAACTAATGTTGCCACTAGACTCGTGGCATCAAATCGGAATGAATGAAAGTCATAATCAGCGTAATCTCCATCGCAGACAAAAAAGTTGCAAAATGACCGAATTGGTCCTCACGCGTAACAAATAATTAATTTTAAGCTAGAAGCATTGGATATGAAAATCGACGATGTCATTGGAGTCGTAGCATCAAACCTCATCGATTGACAGTAATACTTAGTACAATTTCCACTGCACTAGAAAGGTTGTGAAATGATCGATATACCCCCAATGCATAAAAAATGCTAAATTTTAACCTATATGCTTGGGATGAGAAAATGGACGTCAGCACCAGATTCATGGCATGGAACACCGTTGAATGCTTATAATTTATTTAATCTCCATCACGTACAAAAAAGTTACGAAATGACCATAATGCCCACGACGCATAAAAAGTGCTTTATTTTAACCTAGAAGCGCCAGATGAATAAAGGGATGCTACTAATGGACTCGTGGTGTCAAATAGCCTCAACTAGCAACAAAATGTTTTTAAAATGATCAAAATACCCCCAACACTTCAAAAGTGACAAATTTTAACATATAATCTCCGAATGAGAAAATGGACACCACCATTGTACTGTAGCATTGAACCGAGTCGAATAGCTTTAATAATCGTTGCAGTTTCCACTGCGCACAAAAAGTTATGAAATGATCTAAATGCCCCCAACGCATTAAAAATACTAAGTTTTAACCTATAAACTCCGATTAGAAATCCTAAGCTGTTACTAGACTCGTGGCATTGGACCGAGTCAAATGGAAGTAATAATCGATAAATTTTTTGAAGCACACAAAAATGAAGGCTTCCCGCATTTCTTTATGCGTGGGAATGGGATTTCACCCTTTTCTCATGGAGCTCGGCTATCATTGATGTATGGTAATATGTAGAGATGGAGTCGCCAAACTATTTTTCACAAAACGGACAAAACAAAAGTTGTCGTCTCGAGAGTGCGACATCAAGGACAATACTGATGCTTACGAAACCAGGTAGTTCAAGGGTCCAGGGACTAAGTTACGAAATGGTAAGATGTTAAGCATCCATTCCGCCCTTTAAGTCTCTCATGGGCATGTGTTAATCTTCTCTTGTTAAACTCCGTGAAGTGTGTGCTTATGTGTATAATATAAATGGAGAATGGAATCACTCAACTCGCATCATAGAAAAGGACAGAGTGAGTTCATCCTTTGGAGTGTTCCCAAAATAATAATTCACATTATAATGTAAGTGTTTGGAGATTCACAAGTCATTATTGAAGAACGAATGCATATATCGGGCAAGACACAGGCATTCAAACATATAAAATCCATTAAGAATATATGTAGTGGCGTCGAACCGGGTCAAAACACAGTAATTAGCAGTACAATTTTCACCGTGCACGAAAAGGTTAAAAAAAGACAGAAGGCCCTAGATGCGTAAAAAATACAAAATTTTAAATTATAAGGCCCCAATGCGAAAATCGATGCTGCAAGTGAACTGGGGGAATTAAACCGAGTCGTATGAAAGTAATAATCGGTGCAATCTCCACCACGAACATAAAAGTTGCGAGATGATCAAATTGCCCATGGCGTATGAAAAATGATAATTTTAACCTAGAAGTGCTAGATGAGAAACATACACTACCACTGACTCGTGGAGTCTAACCGCCTCAAATTGCTGTAATAATCAATGCAATTTCCATCGTGCACAAAAAGGTTGGAAATGACGAAATACTTCTAGCGAGTAAAAAGTACAAAAATTTAACCTTGAAGCTGTGGATGAGAAAATGGATGATGCCATTGGACTCGTAGCACCAAACCAGGTCGAATAGTAGGAATAATCTTCATAATTTCCACAGTGCACAAAAAAGTTACGAAATGACAAAACTGCCCCAAATGTTTGAAAAGTGCTAAATTTTAACCTATAAACCTTCGGATGAGATAATGGATGTTGTCACTGGACTCGTTCGTCAAACCGAGTCAAGTGGAAGAAATAATCGATACAATTTTCCCCGCACACAAAAAACTTGTGAATTGATAGTAATTCCCCCAACGCATAAAAAGTGTAAAATTTAACATTAGAAGCTCCATATGAGAAAATAGACGCTGCCACTAGACTTGTGGCGTTGAATCGGGTCGAATTGGAGTAATAATCGGTACAATTTCCAAAACAGCCAAAAAAAATTCAAAATGCCCAAAATACCCCCATGTGTAAAAATACTAAATTTTGACCTAGAAAGTCCGGATGAGAAAGCAAACATCATCACTACACTCGTTGTGTCAAGCCGGTTGGAATGGTTGAATGGCTCTTTGCAATTTCCATCGCATATCAAGAAGTTGTGAAATGACTTAAATGACCATGGCACGCTAAAAGTGCTAAATTTTAACTTATAAAGCTCTACATGAGAGAACGGACGCTTCCACTAGAATCATATCGTTAAATTAAGTCAAATGGCAGTATTAATCGGTGCAATTTCCACCGACAAAAATGATTGCAAAATGACTGATATGCTCTTGACGCGTGAAAAGTGCTAAATTTTAACCAATAAACTGTTGGATGAGAAAACAAATGCTGTCACTCGATTCGTGGTATCAAACTGGTCAAATGATTGTAATTATCAAAAAAATTTCCACCACACACAAAAAATTTATAAAAACATTGGAATGCCCTTGACGCGTAAAAGAATCAAAATTTTAAGGCAGAAGCCTCGGATGAGAAAATTGATGCTACCACAAGACTCATGCCGTCGAATGGGAACGAATGAAAGTCATAATTAGCATAATCTCCAACTCAAACAAAAAAGTTACGAAATGATCGAATTTCCCTTCGAACGTAAAAAATAATAATGTAAAGACATAGTCCGTTACAATTAAGTAAGTCGTATATCGCTACAACCATCGAAGATGTTCAAGATTAAATACGCAACAAGACGGTTCTGAATATCAAGTTTCGCCAACAATCAAGCCTCCGTGAAATGAATATGGAAAAGTTGTGTTTTTAATTCCTTAATAATTCACTTAGGATTTTTAGGATATTTTTCACAAAATATTTTCTAAGTATTGGAGTAGCGCTTTAAACGTTTTTCATCAAAAATAAATTTTTAGAGTTTTTGAGGCGGTGCATTTACTGAAAGGATAAAGGAAAAAAATATTATTTTATTGGTCTCGTTCGAACGACACCGTATGTCATTCCAACGACAGTCTATGTCGCGAGATATATCAAACGACACTGGATCTCATTCAAACGACATCCAATCTGGTTTGAATGACCCACCGCCTTAAGTTTTTTATAAAAGGGTTTTTTCAACTCCGTTTTTCATAAGAAGTTTGTACGTTTTTTATTCTACAAAACCGCGCTATATCGGCATAACACTTTTGGCTTCTTCTTATAGGGATTAAATTCTTTTGTTTTCAATTCAAAAAAATCCCGATTGTTCTTGTGAATTGTTTTGGAGTTTGAGAACACACTTTGCTGGTGTCCATACATTTGTGGAGAAGATTTCAACATCATATGGCTGCATGTCATTGAGGTTCACTGCATATGGATCTTTGCTAAGGTTAGGACTGCGGTTCTTGTGGATTATTGCGCGTAATTATTTGTTGACGATGTCGATCGATGCTTACGGGTATTCGTGTGTCAAACAATTGTATTTCATTGTAATCCGGGTATGTTGCGATTTAAAAATTATAGTGAAATAAAAGTTTTTTCCCTGAGGGGATTTTTTTTAACTTTGTGTTGCATATTTTATTTATGTTGGTTTGATACATGCACGTATGTAGCTAGTTGATTTTGCGGGCTGAATTAATTTGATTCATAAATTGACACTAATTAAACAAGTTTGTGATTGGAATTTGCGCATCTATTCAAATCGGTATCGCGCATGTCATTAGTTTCCCTTTTTACAAATTTTTATCAAAGCGGGTTACACTATTTTATTGTGTATTCCTATTTTTTTGCAAAATTGTGTGATATTGATTTTTTTGAAAAATCATATTTTTAAAAAATTTCGCAATGTTTCCAAGTGGAAACTTATATAATCGGTTGCCAGTTTTTGACGGGTCTAAATATGCTTACTGGAAAACCTGAATGAAATCCCATTTACAAGCAATCGATGAAAGAGTTTGGGTCATTTGTGAAAGAGGTTAGAATCCCCCCACTATCACCGCAAATAATGTCACTAATTTAAAACTTGTGTCATACTGGACTGAGGAAGAGTTTAGGTGGAGCACTTACAATTCACGAGGGCTTAGAGCAATTTTTGAACACGTCACCCCTGACGAGTTTTGACTTATTATGACGTGCACCACTTCTAAAGAAGCATGGGATATTTTGCAACTCACCCACGAAGACACTGACGCGGTCAAAGAGTCTAAAATTTAAAATTTGACCACTCAATTTGAGACGATCACTATGTTAAAGATTGAGTGTTTTGACGAGTTTATGCACGTTTGTCTGATATTGTCAACTCTAGTTTAATCTTGGTGATCCTATACCTGATGCACTAGTGGTTAAAAAGATTTTAAGATCGCTGACTAAACGTTTTATCCCAAAAGTGACAGTTTTTAATACCTTAGGAAATTTGAGTCGTTTGAAACTAAAAGAGTTGGTAGGAGACATCCAGACGTACGAAAGTGACATGTTCCCCGACACTGCTAAACCTAAGGATAGAAGGATAGCACTTAAAGCCCAAACTAGAAGGGAAAGGGAAGTGTCCACCAGTGATAGGAAAAAGAAAGTGAGTTTTTGTGAGTTCGATTCTGACGATGAGTCTGATTTGACATGGCCCTGCTTGCAAAGAATTTCTAAAATTTCTCCCGTTTTTGAAACAAAATTCTTCCAATAAAAAGTTTTTGGAGAAAAAAAAAAAGAAAAACAAGGCCAAAGAAAGTAGTGAGAAAGAGAAAGAGAAAGAGGGTGAGAAAGATTTAGAAAATGTGAAATGTTTTGAGTGCGACAGCAAAGGGCATAAGTCGTTTGAGTGTCCTACTAGGCTTAGGAGAGAGGGCAAGAAAGTAACTATGCCTGCCACTCTTAGTGATAGTAAGGGAGATGAGTCTGGTAAAGGTTTTGCATATGGGATGTGTGTAGATTTTTTGAGTCGTGTGAGCACACCCATTTTGTCCCACGATGATTGTGTACACGAAAGCGACAATGATGAGTCGACAGTATTTAGTGGGCGTGAGAGCGAGTTTGAGAGTGGAGATGAAAGTGATCTCCAAAAAGATTTTAGGGATTTGTACATCGAGACCTTGAAAACAAAGAATTATAATAGGGATTTAGGTCGTCGGGTTTTATATTTGTAGAGAGAGAAAGAAGTTTTAAGAAGGGAAAAGTGTGACTTAACCGACACGTTGTCTAATCTGATGACATGTGTATCCTAACTCGAAAGTGATCTCGAACGTGCCCAATAGGCCAAAGTCCCTTTAGAGAATGCATCTAAGATGGTTGAAAAGATGGTTCTCAATCCCATTTCGGGTAGTGGTGAGAGTATAGGAATAAGTCGTGATGGTGCAACCACTTCTTTTGTTGCACCCGAGCCGGGTCCTACTTTTGTGTTAGATCCACATGGCTCTCGACCCAACCCACCTAGGCATCATCTACCTGTTAGGAAAGTGCATAGGACACATTTTGAGGGAGGTGTACCTAGCTCAGTTTATGTTTGCACACACCTGAGAGAATTTTGTTTTAAGTTGGGTTATGTGCCACGTTATGCTATTACACGTGTCCACATGCACGCACCCACACCAGACACTCCTGATGATTACATGAGATAGTTTGCACATGTTGGGGAGTAGGTAAAATTTTTAGTCAAGACTTCACATGACTTGATGGAGTTGTTTCAAAATATGCCACTGTCTTTGTAAAACTCCACCGCACCTACCGAATGAGGTCTAGATTTATTTTCTAGCATAGGTTGATTTGCATGATGATATTTTTTGCCTATTGCTAGTATGCATTTTTTTTGTATTATTTTTTGAATGTCCATTCATAATTTTTTGGTCATATTTGAAAAATACAAAAAGATTTTATTTGATAAAATTTTTGAAAAAGTCAAAAAGAGTTTTGTATTTTATTTTACACCCTTTATGGATAAACATTTAGGATGGCTGAGTCACAACATCATTCCATATCCATGCGACTATTTGATAGTATTTTGAGACAAAATGTTGTGTGATTCATGTGCTTCACAAAGTTTGGAGTCTTTGAGATAATATATAGTGTTGCTACCTACGTGTTTGACTCATTTGTCCTTTATTGCACACATGCACATTTTTTTTTTACTTTTGTGCTTGCCTATCACTTGTTGGTTGAGTGTTTCCATCTCAATTATGTCTATACAACGAACCAAATATAATAAAACTTGACAAGAAAGTAGTGCATGTTATAAACCGTTTGTGACTTCGTGTGATTTATTTTGAAAAATGGAAAAGAGTTGCGAAAGCTATTTTATTTTTTCCTTTGCGATAATGCCACTGTTTAAATGGACCTTAAAAAGTGAGGAATTGAAAATTATCCGGGGTCCAATGAGGTTTAAAAGAGCCTGAAAAAATTGAAAGGCAATAAAAAGAAATATATGCCAAAAATGGGCCAAAAGGTTTTAGTTTTATCACCTTATAAGAAAAATAAAAAGCATTATCTTTTAATGAGGGAGTTTGGATGGAATTTAAAACGGTTTGCCTGCCTTGAAAGTCATGAAAAAGCATTACATAATTTTGGACGTTATTGGTATGGAAATCATTTATACTTTGATTTGTTGATATGATTAAGACGATGTCATCTAAATTCAATAATTTTACACCTAAGGACTACTTTGATGTTCATTAATTAGGAGTACACTTATGCATCTTCCACACATGTCGTGATTGAGTCGATTTTCCTATCGAATTTGTTCACGCCCATTCATTTCGTTTTCACAATTTGGTTATCTTAGTGTAAATTCATGGTGTGTGATTTTTGTAACATCATTTTTGCATTTTTTGTATGAAAAATGTGATAAATCAAAAATAGTATGTTTGCCATGTTTATCAAGACACCATGATTTGATTTATTTGGTTTCTTCTTTTCCTTGTCTATTTCAGACAAATAAAAAGGGGGAGAATGAATTATGACTTTATGGGGGAGAATTGATTATGCTTTCATGTTTATTCTTATATCATTTCAAACTCTATACGTCACGAGGTATTTTCTTTGTCTCATGTGTGTAGGTACAATTAAAGATCATTATGTTTCACACCCTGACGAGAAAAGATTGGAGTTTTGAAGATTTGATTGTTGAAGAAAAGTTTGAAGATTTAATAATTTATCTTTCCACTTTTGAGTTAATAGGAGGGTAGATTTGTATAGATCATTTTTTAGATTGATAGTTCAAATGTTTTTATTTTTCACCGGCATTTACATAGGGGAAAATTGTAAGGACATAGTCCTTCACAATTAAGTAAGTCGTATACGACTACAACCGTCGAAGATGTTCAAGATCAAATACACAACAATACGGGTCTGAATATCAAGTTGCGCCAACAATCAAGCCTCCACAAAATGAATATAGTAAAGTTGTACTTTTAATTCCTTAATAATTCACTGAGGATTTTGGGATATTTTTCTAAGTATTGGAGCGAAGCTTTAAATGTTTTTCGTCAAAAATAATTTTTTGGAGTTTTTGAGGCGGTGCATTTACTGAAAGGATAAACAAAAAAAAAATTATTTTATTGGTCTCGTTCGAACGACACCGTACGTCGTTCGAACGACAGTCTGTGTCACGAGATAGATCAAACGACACTAGATCTCATTCAAACGACATCCAATCTCGTTTAATGACCCACCGCCTTAAGGTTTTTATAAAAAGGAATTTTCAACTCCATTTTCCCCAAGAAGTCTGTACGTTTTTCATTCTGCAAAATAGTACTATATCGGCAGAACACTTTTAACAGTACGGGATTCGTCTCAAACAACTATTTTTCATTGTAATCCATGTAAGTTGCGATTTACAAATTATAGTGAAATAAAGGTTTTTCCTTGAGAGGATTTTTCCCGAACTTTGTGTTGCATATTTTATTTATGTTTGTTTGACACAAGCACTCATGTAACTAGTTGATTTTGAGGGCTGAATTAATTTGATTAATAAATTGACACTAATTAAATTAGTTTGTGATTGGAATTTGTGCATCTATTCAAATCAATATCGCACACGACATTAGTGCCCCCTTTTATAAATAAATTTAAAGCCAAAATCATTCAATGAGAAAATCAACGATGTCATTGGAATCGTAGCGTCAAATCGCATCGATTCATAGTAATAATGAGTACAGTTTCCTCTGCTCACAAAATGGTTGCGAAATGATCAAAATCTGCTCAGTGCATAAAAAGTGCTAAATTTTAACCTATATGTTCGGGATGAGAAAACGGGCGCCACCACTAGGCTCGTGGCATGGAACACAGTCAAATGGCTATAATAATATTTGTAATCTCCACCATGCACAAAAGAGTTGTGAAATGATCAAAATGTTCATGACGAATAAAAAGTGCTTTATTTTAACCTAGAAGCGCCAGATGAGAAAAGGGATGATGCTAATGGACTCGTGGCATCAAATCACATCAAATGTCAATAAAAAGGTTTCAAAATGACCAAAATACCCTCAACGCATAAAAAGTGACAATTTATAACATAGAAGCTCCAGACGAGAAAATGGATGCGACCGTTGTACTTGTGGTGTCGAACCGGGTGAATAGCTGTAATAGTCGTTGCAATTTCCACTGTGCACAAAAAGTCACAAAATGACTGAAATGCCCCCAACGCATTAAAAGTGCTAAATTTTAACCTATAAAACTTGAGGTGAGAGATCCTATGTTGTTGCTGGACTCGTGGCATGAAACCGAATCAAATGGCAGTAATAATCAGTAAAAATTTTGTTGCGCACAATAAGGTTACGAAATGCCAAAAATTGTCCTGGTGCATAAATAGTGGTAAATTTTGTAGAATAAACCTGTGGATATAAAAATGACCGTCATCACTGGGCTCACAAAAACAAGGTAAAAAATATGTATAGAGGTGGAGTCGAGTTTAAGGATTTTAACCAAGTCGCCTACATAGCCCTAGGGGCATCAAAGTCCACGTAGTTCGAAGATAATGTAGGGTGGGTTTTAACCCATACATCAAAATGGGGGATTTCTCTTATATGTGTGTGCAGAGATAAATGTGCTTCAAATTGAGGTTGTGTAGTGAGAATCCTTCTCTTGGAATTTATAGGTGAACCCTATTTTTCTTATCTTCTTAGGAAAATAAAGTATGTGCAAATAATAATAATAAAGGTTTGAGATTAAGGTATATGATGTAATGAAATAAAGAACTAAAGTAGAAATAGATCAACTAATGCTAAAGATAAGAGAATTTAAAGACGAGGGTGGAGAATTAGACCTCCTTATGAAGACTTAAAGTGGATATTGATTGTAGATACACTGATGTCACAATGAGGTGATGGTAGTATGAGGATATGGGTGAGAATTTACTATAAGGACTATGAAAAAGATGGAAGGAGTGGGAAATGGCATTTTTAAGAGGGTAACAACTATAAATTCAAGAAAATGTTCTATGAATTGCTGAGATGGATGTTCAAGAGTCCCTTTTAAAGTGAGGTCATGGCCTCTATTTATAGGTCTCCTCGAGCTACCTATTGGCATAGAACCGCAGACAAATATCCAATAGTCAGGGTATTGGGGGTGCCATTTGGCAGTCTGGGATAGGTTTTTAAAAAAATGGTCAGAATTATGTCAGAATTATCAATCTTAGGTCAGAATTGTGCATGGGGTAAACCATTACAAAGAGTATTCATAATCTTAATTCAGAATCATAAAATGTGAATCATAAGTAAGAATTGTGAATGGGGTAGACCATTGGAAAGAGTATTTGGGTCCCTTTAAGAATTAATTGAGCCACTATCGGGTTTGGGAGTTGACCAAGGTCAAACAGCTCAGAAGCGTCTGTTGGTCACTGGACATGAAACTTTTGGAGGAAAACAAATCGTTCATCTGAACCATAAGATCAATTTATGCATGGGATTGACCGTTGGAAAGGGTATTCAGTGCCCTTCGAGATTTCATTAAGCTTCATTCGGTTTGAAGAGTTGACCAAATCAAACGAGGCCCGAAAGTGCCTAGTGACCCTTCAAAGTAAAATGGATCATTCGTCCGTACCATTAGGTTGATTTGCACATAGTATGGACCGTTAAAAGTGGTATTTAGATCCCTTAAAAGATTAATTCAGCTTCATTCGAGATGAAAAATTGTCTGAGGTCGAAAGGGGCTCGGAATGCCCGTTGGCCTCCAAATTAGTTTTTAGGGTAAAATGGATCATTCGTCTAACCCGTAACGATGATTTATGCATGAGATGGACCCTTAGAAAGGGTATTTTGAGCCTTTGAAGATTCAATGTGATTTTTCTCAGGTGAGAAAGTATATCAGGGTCAAACGAGGCACGGGACCACCCAGTGGCCTTCAAATTAATTTTCGATAGTAAAACGGATTGTTCTTCCAAATAATAAGATCGATTCGTGCAAGTGGTGGACCGTTGGTAAGGGGATTCATAGGCGTTTAAAGATTCATTAAGATTCCATTCATGTGAGGAAGCTAACCAGAGTCAAATGGGCTCGGGAGCGCTCCGTGACCTCTATATATCGGTAGTTGAAGTCTGATCAAGGGTTTGTGATGAATGAGTGAGTGCTAGTGACCTAAGGAGGTTCTTAGGGGGTCTTTGGATTCTCATCCAAAGCTCCGAGGATAAATTTAATACTTTTTACATGAGGGGGTATTTCGATCATTTCGAAACCTTTTCACTACTATTCGATGCGATTTGACGCCATGAGTCCATTAGCAGCATCCAATTTTTCATCTGGCACTTCTAGGATAAAATTTAGCACTTTTACGCATCGGCCCATTTCCAAACCACGAGTCTAGTGGAAGCTTTCATTTTCTCATCCTGAGCATCTAAGTTAAAATTTTGCTCTTTTACACACTCGGGGTATTTCAATCATTTTGCAAACTTTTTGTGCACGATGGAAATTATACCGATTATTGTCATTCGATGTGATTTCACACCACGATTCAAATGACATCATCGATTTTCTTTTCCAAAGCCTCTAGCTTAAAATTACATTTTTTAAGCGGAGATGCAACTCGATCATTTCGTAACTTTTTTGTCCGCAATGGAGATTACACCGATTATGATTGTCATTCGATCCGATTCAATGCCATGAGTCCAGTGGAAAAATCCATTTTCTCAATGTGGATTTGTAGGTTAAAATGTAAAAAAAACTTACGCAGCGGGAATTTCAATATTTTCTCAACTTTTTTGTGCACGATAGAATTTACGCTAATAATAACTGTCAATCGATCTAGTTCGATGCCACAAGTCTAGTGGCAGCATCTATTTTCTCATCCAAAGGTTTATTGGTTAAAATTTATCACTTTTATGTGCCAGAGGCTTATCGATCATTCACAATCACTTTTATGAGATGGAAATTGCATCGATTAATACTTCCATTCAAATCGGTTTGATGATATAATAATAATAATGGTTACGTCCGTTCTCTTATCTGGAGCTTTGTAGGTTAAAATTTAACACTTTTAACGTGTCAAGGTCATTTCGATCATTTTGCAACTTTGACACACCCCAACCCAATTACTTATAATTAAGTCTGAAAGTCAAAGTGAGTCAAACCATAATTAATCTAACCAAACCATAAACACGAGTTTTGATTTCAGAGTTATCATTGTAAATCCATATAACTGAAAACCTTTTTACAAGAGTACACTAGTCATATTTATACAAACTTTCCTGAATGATAATTTAACTTAATTACATCATTTACATTAAAACAAAATCTTTGTTTCTCCCGTTTCTTGCTAACCCAGACCGACTTCCTAGATTTGGCAGTGACATCGCATTACCTGAAAAATGTGAACATAGGAACCATGAGGAAAAATAGCCCAGTGAATGCATCACTACTAAACTACTGCATGAATTTAAATGCAATAAATCATGTCCATATACTTATGTATTTACTTATCCGGCTCATTCATAATAAATGACCAACTTTTCCAAATCATGATTCACATATCCTGTCTAAATAGACAATTCTCCCCCATTCCTGGTCGAGGAGTAACCCCTTGTCATTAATAGACAAATCTCCCCCATTCCTGGTCGAGGAGTAACCCCTCATTTCAGTAAACCGAAATGAACAATTTCATATTCATTATATTATGATCATACCCACAACACGATACAAATACATCATTCCAGTGAGTAGACTCACCTTGGGTTGTCAACTACGTATCCAGGTTTTCCTTCTGGTGGAGCTGAACTGGTTTTATTAGACCTTACACCTGTCAATCCAACTAGATCAGTACTGAAACTCAATCATAAATATCATCCTAACATAATTATGTAACTTTCCATGACGATACATCAACAATATAATTCCAATTAAGTCACATTCCATAAAACATAGGTAAAGGCAAAACAATGATATACATGTTGATAAAGTTACGGACATTCAACCGTAGGAAATACCTTATGAGGAATTTATAACCAAAGTCAAGTAAACATGAAATTATACTCCTCAATGTATATACACATGAAACATGAACTCAAAGTACCCTTTGTAAGGACGAAATACAAACATTCATTCAAGGGGTATCCAGTATGGCCTGAAATTATTGTCTTACATATTTAATCATCCCATATTCCTAAATTGTATAAATGCAGGGGTCCAAACTTATCAATATGAAAACATATATGAATATATTATCCAGTACAAGTGACGGTGTAATTTTTCAAGCTTCCTAGGGCAAATTATGACCATTTCTCTACAACACAAGAAATCTGCCCTACAAGCTCCTCTATTGATCCTTCGAATTCCCAGAATTTTCATAATTTTTATACAACATAAATTTCCATGATTTTCAACACACTTTCAGTAGACATACTGAATAGTACATAATTAAAGTTTCATAATATTTGGACTTCATTTTATATCTCAAAATCTTGACCAAACTCAGGGCATACCGAAATCAAGTATACAAACAGCAACTGTGTACCAACTTGAAATCATCATTACGGCCTAACCACAAGGAGATAAATTCTAATTTTCAGATATTATATGAATATATGAGTCTAATTTCATTTCCAATTGGAATTTATGAATTCCAGTAATCAAACAAAGAGATATACAGATTTGAATACAAGGGGTTTCAACACAAAGCAATTTTAAGGGTTTCTACACTCAACTTAACATAAGCTTGCATCTAACCATACATATATATAAAGGGCTGAAACTTTCGTAAACTTATGATGATTTATATCATATAAATCAGTAATATAATATAAATAACAAGAATTTCTATTAGGATTACCTTCAGGTCTTTTTACGTAATTTCCACGGATTTTTCTACACTTTTTCTCCTCACTTTTTCTTCCTAAACCTCAACTTTCTATTTCCTCAAGCTAAGAACACTTGAAACTGAACCTAGGATTTGTTTTGATGAATAAATATGTTAGAGGGAGGGTTTTAAGTCGGCCAAGGCTGCCTCCCAAGCCAACCAATCAAATTAAACCATATTGTTTAATAAAAGACAATTTACCACTTAAGGGAATTAACAGATTTGCCCCCTTCTCGTAATTTCGACCTAACTTCTTCCTCGAGCATCCATTTGATGCACCGTTTGTTTTGTTACGACACTAACTCACATGTATACAACTATGTAGTTTTCACCTCAATTCAATTGTAATGTTACAATGGTCAAAACTAGTCTTAAACAGGAACATTTCTATCGAAAATAACCAAATCTTGTGTTCGTACATAACTCGACATTTCATGATTTATGAAAGTAGGATTAGACTAAACATAAGAACTTAATATTAGATATACTAATAACACATTATTCATATCACATAATATAAACATGATTTAAATATAATTTATCAAAATTATATTCGGGTTGTCACAACTTCCCCCCCCCTAGAAAATTTCGTCCCCGAAATTTAATATAAAGGTCACTTACCAAACAAATGGGGATACGGTTTCCTCATGATATTCTCCATTTCCCAAGTTGCTTCTTTAACTCCGTGTCTCATCCATATAACTTTAACTAAGTGAATAACTTTATTCCTCAATACCTGCTCCTTACGATCAATAATTTCCAACGGTTCCTCGATGTACGATAAGTCTTCCTTCAGTTCCATCGGTTGAGTTTTCAACTGATGGGATGGATCCGCCAAATACTTACGAAGCATCGATACATGAAACACATCATGTAAACGGGATAAATCTGGAGGTAATGCTAATCTATAAGCCAGGGGACCAATTCTTTCCAACACTTCATATGGTCCAATGTATCTTGGACTTAGTTTCCCCTTTTTGCCAAATCTCATAACGCCTTTCCACGGTGAAATACACAGGAATACAAAATCTCCCTTCTGAAATTCCAATGGATGCTTCCTCTTATCTGCATAAAATTTCTGCCTGCTTTGCGCTATCTTTATCCGTTCCCGAATCATTTTGATCTTTTCAGTTGTCATATCTATCAATTCCGGACCCAAAATTTTTCTTTCACCTACTTCATCCCAACACAAAGGCGTCCTACATCTCCTCCCATATAAAGCTTCATAAGGAGCCATACCAATAGTCGACTGATAACTATTATTGTATGAAAATTCCATTAATGGCAAATGATCATCCCAACTACCTTTGAAGTCAAATACGCAAGCTCGTAACATGTCTTCTAATATTTGAATCATCCTTTCTGACTGCCCATCAGTTTGTGGATGAAACGCAGTGCTGAACTTCAAACTTGTGCCCATGGCTTTCTGGAGACGAGGCCAAAACTTATAAGTGAATGTTGGATCTCTATCTGATACAATTGACACTGGTGCCCCATGTAAACGGATAATCTCATCAACGTACATTCGTGCATACTTGTCAACAGTGTAGGTGGTCTTAACTGGAAGAAAATGGGCTGACTTCGTCAATCGATCTACAATCACCCAAATAGAATCATGACCCTTTAGTGACCGGGGTAATCCTATAACAAAGTCCATCGTTATATGCTCCCACTTCCATTCCGGAATAGGCAACGACTGCAATAATCCTGCCAGCTTCTGATGCTCTGCTTTCACTTGCTGGCATACTAAACATTTAGCTACGAACTCTGCAATCTCACGTTTCATATTATTCCACCAGTAATACTCCTTCAAATCTCTGTACATTTTGGTACCTCCCGGATGCATAGAGTAAATAGAACTATGTGCCTCTTCTAATATATCCCTCTTTAAGGGTGGATCATTCGGTACACAAATCCTATTTTTATAACACAACGATTCATCATTCTTAATTTCAAAGTCACTCTCTTTACCATCCAGGACATCTTGTTTCTTCTTCTCAAGGAATGGATCACTGGTCTGCAAATTTCGTATGTGTTCGGCCAACAAAGGTCTCACTGTGACATGTGCTAATAATCCTCCGCTTTTTGAGAACTTTAATTCAATCCCCATTAATGCCAAGTCAAGAATATTTCCAACACGTGCACACCGTATGCAACCAAGAATCCCTGATGATTTTCGACTCAAAGCATCTGCTACCACATTGGCCTTACCAGGATGATGATGAATGGTACAATCATAGTCTTTAATCAGCTCTATCCAACGCCTCTGTCTCAAATTTAGTTCTTTCTGTGTGAACAAGTATTTCAAACTTTGATGATTTGTAAATATCTCACAAGTTTCTCCATACAAGTAATGTCTCCACAACTTTAAAGCAAAAACAATGGCTGCTAGCTCCATATCGTGTGTAGGGTAGTTTCGTTCATGCGTCTTTAATTGTCTGGAAGCATATGCTATTACCTTCCCATTTTGCATAAGAACACATCCTAACCCCTGAAATGAAGCATCTGTATAGATCACAAAAGACTCATTCCCACCTGGAATAGCAAGTATAGGGGCTGAAACTAACCGCTTCTTTAATTCTTTAAAACTCCTTTCGCATTCTTCATCCCACACAAACTTCACTTCTTTACAGGTCAACTTTGTCAATGGTAATGCTATTGCTGAAAATCCCTTAATGAATCTGCGATAGTAACCTGCCAATCCTAGAAAACTCCTAATTTCTGTCACATTCTTAGGACTCTCCCATTCAACAATTGCTTCCACCTTCTTTGGATCAACATATATCCCATTTCTCGAGACAACGTGCCCCAAAAACACAATTTCATTCAACCAAAACTCACACTTGCTGAATTTAGCAAATAATTTCTTCTCTCTCAAAATCTGCAATACAAGTCTCAAATGTTTCTCATGTTCCTCCATGCTACGCGAGTAAATCAACACATCATCTATGAATACTATCACAAATGAATCAATGAAAGGGTGGAATACCCGGTTCATCAAATCCATAAAAACTGTCGGAGCATTAGTCAATCCAAAAGGCATCACCAAAAACTCATAGTGCCCATATCGAGTCCGAAAAGCTGTTTTGGAGATATCACTATCTTTCACTTTCAGTTGGTGGTAACCCGATCTCAAATCAATCTTCGAAAATACAGTGGCCCCCTGTAATTGGTCAAACAAGTCATCAATACGAGGTAGAGGGTACTTGTTTCTAATGGTCACCTTATTCAATTGCCGATAATCAATACATAATCGCATTGTCCCATCTTTCTTTTTCACAAATAACACCGGGGCTCCCCATGGTGAAACACTAGGCCGAATGAAACCTCTGCTTATCAGATCTTGTAATTTCACTTTTAATTCTTTCAACTCCGCTGGTGCCATTCTATATGGAGCAAAAGAAATTGGACCAGTACCTGGAACTAATTCAATAGAAAACTCTACTTCCCTATCGGGTGGCAATCCTGGCAATTCTTCTGGGAAGACATCAGAAAACTCTCTCACCACTGGTATATCTTCAACTTTAAGTGCTTCCTTACTAACATCAACCACATACACTAAATACCCTGTACAGCCCTTACTCAATAACTTTCTGCTCTTTATTGCTGAGATAAGACAATTAGGGACAACATTCCTTTCTCCTATAAATTGGAACTCGGGTTCACCATACAAATGAAATGTAACTTCTTTGTAAAAACAATCAATGGAAGCATGGTATGATGATAACCAATCCATCCCCAATATAATATCAAAATCTCGAATGTCCAACGGTATCAAATCAACATAGAAATCTCGTTCCCCCATTCATAAGATACAATCTTTATAAACATGCTCAACCAGAATCACACTTTCCATTGGGGTAGAAATATATAAGGCACAATTGAGAAATGAACATGGTCTACCCAAATATGAAACAATATCTAATGCCACAAATGAATGCGTAGATCCATGATCAATGAGTGCATATAAATCTTTGTTCGCAATAGAGAGTTTACCTGTAACCACTTCAGGTGTAGCATGGGCATCTTGCAACGTCATTGCAAACACTCTTCCTCCTTCCTTTGATCCACTTGCTTGTCCTGTACCTCTTCCCCTGGTGGCACTTCCTGGAGAGGATCCTTTATGAGGCCCCACACTACTGACTGAAACTGCTCTTGATAGCATAGGGCAATTCTTTCTCAGATGGCCCTTCTGATGACAGTTGAAACATTCTATACTCTGTAACTTTGGGCAATTTCTTTTTATATGACCCGATGACCAACAAAAGAAACAAACATTAGGATCTCTTTGTGCTGAAACTCCTGAACCTCTTCCACCACTAGCCTCACCCCTTTGCAAACTACTTCCACCTCTACCCTGTTGGAATTTCTGTCCTCCAAGTCTCGAATATTCTGTATCACTACCCTTTTGATAACTTGGATCGAATCTGCTTCTCTTTACACCTCGTTCTCGATTCCCTCTTGCTTCATTCACGTCCCTTTCTACTAACATGGCTTTATTCACCAAGGCTGAATAATTAACAGTCTCTAAAGCCGATAGCCTTGATTTAATAACTAACTCTAGTCCATCGAGAAATCGGCTACACATATCTTCCTCATTCCGGATAAACCTTAAAGAAAAACGAGATAAGGCTGTAAGTTTGGCTTCATATTCCCTAACTGTCATACTCCCCTGATTCAATAGGAAATATTCTTTCTCCTTTTGTTTTTGATACATCGGAGGAAAATACTTGTCATACAAGGCTTTAACAAAAGCATCCCATGAGATCACATTCCCGCCACTCCTGGAGCAATCAACAAATGTTTCGTGGCATCCCACCAGTACTTAGCTTCTCCTTTCAACATATACGTCGCCAAGGTTACCTGTTGATTTTCAGGCATCTTCATTACCCCAAAGATAAGTTCAATTTCTTTAACCCAGACTACTGCCTCTGCGGGATCAACTGCTCCTTCGAACGATGGTGGGTTCATCTTAATAAATTTTTCATGTGAAGTACACCTTTCTTCCCGGTGTATCACCTCCTCAGCCCTAGCCAAGGCTTGTACCTCCAGTTTCCGGGTCTGTTGTTCTTCCACATGATCCATAAATCTAGCTTGTTGCTCTGCCATTAGAGTTATAGCACGTGCCATTTTTTGCATATATGTCAGTTGTTCTGGCTCGGGTTCCACATTTATCTGAACAGGTTGCTCAACCTCCGCTTCTGCTGGAATATTTGAAGCCTCATCATCTATTCCAACATTCACATTCCCTCGTTCCATTCTCTTATATCTGTAATGAATCAAAGATATAACAGCATGCAGATATACATATCTTTCCTAACATAATCGTTAGTATCAAATAAAATATATTTCTAACATTCACTGCCAAATCTAGACTCTTCTCACTCCAGAACCTCTAAAACCTAGGCTCTGATACCAAAAGCTGACACACCCCAACCCAATTACTTATAATTAAGTCTGAAAGTCAAAGTGAGTCAAACCATAATTAATCTAACCAAACCATAAACACGAGTTTTGATTTCAGAGTCATCATTGTAAATCCATATAACTGAAAACCTTTTTACAACAGTACACTAGTCATATTTATACAAACTTTCCTGAATGATAATTTAACTTAATTACATCATTTACATTAAAACAAAATCTTTGTTTCTCCCGTTTCTTGCTAACCCAGACCGACTTCCTAGATTTGGCAGTGACATCGCATTACCTGAAAAATGTGAACATAGGAACCATGAGCAAAAATAGCCCAGTGAATGCATCACTACTAAACTACTGCATGAATTTAAATGCAATAAATCATGTCCATATACTTATGTATTTACTTATCCGGATCATTCATAATGAATGACCAACTTTTCCAAATCATGATTCACATATCCTGTCTAAATAGACAATTCTCCCCCATTCCTGGTCGAGGAGTAACCCCTTGTCATTAATAGACAAATCTCCCCCATTCCTGGTCGAGGAGTAACCCCTCATTTCAGTAAACCGAAATGAACAATTTCATATTCATTATATTATGATCATACCCACAACACGATACAAATACATCATTCCAGTGAGTAGACTCACCTTGGGTTGTCAACTACGTATCCAGGTTTTCCTTCTGGTGGAGCTGAACTGGTTTTATTAGACCTTACACCTGTCAATCCAACTAGATCAGTACTGAAACTCAATCATAAATATCATCCTAACATAATTATGTAACTTTCCATGACGATACATCAACAATATAATTCCAATTAAGTCACATTCCATAAAACATAGGTAAAGGCAAAACAATGATATACATGTT
Organism: Sambucus nigra; assembly: GCA_949130495.1. Classification (NCBI taxonomy): domain Eukaryota; kingdom Viridiplantae; phylum Streptophyta; class Magnoliopsida; order Dipsacales; family Adoxaceae; genus Sambucus; species Sambucus nigra. The sequence continues at coordinate 24,885,304 of OX422211.1, forward strand.
GATAAAGTTACGGACATTCAACCGTAGGAAATACCTTATGAGGAATTTATAACCAAAGTCAAGTAAACATGAAATTATACTCCTCAATGTATATACACATGAAACATGAACTCAAAGTACCCTTTGTAAGGACGAAATACAAACATTCATTCAAGGGGTATCCAGTATGGCCTGAAATTATTGTCTTACATATTTAATCATCCCATATTCCTAAATTGTATAAATGCAGGGGTCCAAACTTATCAATATGAAAACATATATGAATATATTATCCAGTACAAGTGACGGTGTAATTTTTCAAGCTTCCTAGGGCAAATTATGACCATTTCTCTACAACACAAGAAATCTGCCCTACAAGCTCCTCTATTGATCCTTCGAATTCCCAGAATTTTCATAATTTTTATACAACATAAATTTCCATGATTTTCAACACACTTTCAGTAGACATACTGAATAGTACATAATTAAAGTTTCATAATATTTGGACTTCATTTTCTATCTCAAAATCTTGACCAAACTCAGGGCATACCGAAATCAAGTATACAAACAGCAACTGTGTACCAACTTGAAATCATCATTACGGCCTAACCACAAGGAGATAAATTCTAATTTTCAGATATTATATGAATATATGAGTCTAATTTCATTTACAATTGTAATTTCTCAATTGAAGTAATCACACAAAGAGATATGCAGATTTGAATACAAGGGGTTTCAACACAAAGCAATTTTAAGGGTTTCTACACTCAACTTAACATAAGCTTGCATCTAACCATACATATATATAAAGGGCTGAAACTTTCGTAAACTTATGATGATTTATATCATATAAATCAGTAATATAAGATAAATAACAAGAATTTCTATTAGGATTACCTTCAGGGCTTTTTACGTAATTTCCACGGATTTTTCTACACTTTTTCTCCTCACTTTTTCTTCCTAAACCTCAACTTTCTATTTCCTCAAGCTAACAACACTTGAAACTGAACCTAGGCTTTGTTTTGATGAAGAAATATGTTAGGGGGAGGGTTTTAAGTCGGCCAAGGCTGCCTCCCAATCCAACCAATCAAATTAAACCATATTGTTTAATAAAAGACAATTTACCACTTAAGGGAATTGACAGATTTGCCCCCTTCTCGTAATTTCGACCTAACTTCTTCCTCGAGCATCCATTTGATGCACCATTTATTGTGTTACTACACTAACTCACATGTCTACAACTATGTAGTTTTCACCTCAATTCAATTGTAATGTTACAATGGTCAAAACTAGTCTTAAACAGGAACATTTCTATCGAAAATAACCAAATCTTGTGTTCGTACATAACTCGATATTTCATGATTTATGAAAGTAGGATTAGACTAAACATAAGAACTTAATATTAGATATACTAATAACACATTATTCATATCACATAATATAAACATGATTTAAATATAATTTATCAAAATTATATTCAGGTTGTCACAAACTTCTTTGTGCATGGTGGAAATTACAACGATCATTTCGACCATTCCACTCGGTTCGATGCAATGACTGAAGTCGCCATGTTTGTTTTCTCATTCGGACTTTTTAGGTTAAAATTTAGCATCCTTTACGCGCCGGGGGCATTCGGGGTATTTCGTATTTTTTTGTTCACCTTGGAAACTCTACTAATTATTATTGCAATTTGACCCGATTCGATGCCACGAGTCTAGTGGCATCATTTTTTTTCTCATTTGGAGTTTCTAATGTTACAATTTTGCACTTTTTATGCACCAGGGGCATCACTATCAATTCAAACCTTTTTTTGTAAGACAGAAATTGTAAAGATTATTACCTCCATTTGACTCAGTTCGACGAATGAGTCTAGTGGCAGCGTCCATTTTCTGATCCAGAGACTTATAGGTTAAAATTTAGCACTTTTCACCAGTCAGGGGCATTTTTGTCATTTCACAAAATTTTTGTATGAGATGGAAATTTTGCATATTATTACTGCCATTCGACCTGGTTCGATGCCCCGAGTCTAATGGAAGCATCCATTTTCTCATCCAAGCTTCTAGGTAAAAAATTTGCACTTTTTGTGCGCAGTGGAAATGTTACCGATTATTAAAACCATTCGATGCGGATTGAGGCCATGGGTCAATTGCTATGTCTGTTTCTCTTCGGCACTTCTAGGTTAAAATTTAGCATTTTTTACGCCCCAGGAGAAATTCAGTCATTTTTCAACTTTTCTATTCGTGGTGGAGATTGAAGTGATTATGACTGTCATTCAACCTGGTTCGGCATGACGATTCCTGTCGCAACGTTCATTTTCTCATTGGGGGTTCTTGCTTAAAAATTTATTTTTTTATGCATCGGGGGCATTTAATCTTTTTGTTACTTTGTTGTACGTTGTAAAAATTGTACTATTAATAACTGTCATTTGACCCAGTTCTAACTCGTGTACTATTAATAACTGTCATCCATCTATCTTGTTCCACTTTCTTATCGGCGTCTTCTAGCTTAAAATTTATAATTTTTTATGCTCATGGGACACTTCAATAATTTTTCGTAAAAATTATAATGTAAATTACTATCATTCCACCTAGTTTGACGCCATGAGTCCACTGACAGCCTCCATTTTCTAATCCAAGGTTTATTTTTCAAAATTATAACTTTTAACGCACTAGGTCAATTTTCGGCATTTCGTAACTTGTTTGTGCACTGCTAAAATTGTATCTATTATTACTTCAATTTGACCCGGTTCGACAACACGAGTCCATCAACAACGTACGATTTCTCACTCGGAGTTTTATATGTTAAATTGTAGAACTTTTTACGTGTCGGGGGTATTTCTTTCATGTCGCAACCTTTTCATGTGCGGTAAAAATTTACTGATTGTTACTATCATTCAACGTGGTTTAATGCCATGATTATAATGACATTATCAATTTTCTCATCCAACGCTCCTAGCTTAAAATTTAGCATTTTTATGCGGAGGGGCAATTAGGTCGTTTCGTTACTTTTTTGTCCATGGTGGAGATTACAGCGATTATGACTATCATTCGATCTAATTCGACTCGAGTCCAATAATAGCATTCGTTTTCTCATCGGGCCCTTCTAGGTTAAAATTTATAATTTTTTTACACGGCGGGCATTTCGGTCTTTAAGCAACTTTTTTGCTCGCAGTGGAAATTGTGCTTATAATTACGGCCATTCGACTAGATTTGATGCCACAAGTCCAGTGGCACCGTCTTCTTTCTCAGCCAAAGGTTTATTGGTTAAAAAAATTCACTTTTTATGCTCTAGGGGCATATCGGTCATTTCATAATCATTTTTACTAGGTGGAAATTGCACTTATTAATATTACCATTCGAATAAAATTGATGATACGATTCTAATGGGAGTGTCCATTCTCTCATCCGGAGCCGTGTAGGTTAAAATTTAGCACTTTTAATGCGCCGAGGGCATTTCGGCCAATTTTCAACTACTTTGTGCGCAGTGGAAATTGCAATAAAGATTTCAACCATTCCACCTGGTTCGACACAACGAGTGCAATGGCGGTGTCTGTTTTCTCATTCGGACTCTCTAGGTTAAAATTTAGCATTTTTTAAGAACCCGAGGCATTTGGGGTATTTCATATTTTTTTTATCCGCATTGGAAATTTACTGATTATTAATACAGTTTGACCCATTTCGATGCCACGAGTTTAGTGGCAGCATATTCTTTCTCATCCAGAGCTTCTAATGTTAAAATTTTATAGATTTTACGGGCCAGGGGTAGTACTATCAATTCACAACCTTTTTGTATGCGGTGGAAATTGTACGGATTTTTATTTTCATTTGACTTAGTTCGACGAGCGAGTTTATCGACAATGTCCATTTTCTCATCCAGATCTTTCTAGGTTTAGATTTATTACTTTTCACAAGTTATGGGTATTTTATTATTTCGTAACTTTTTTGCACACGATGGAAATTGTACAGATTATTACTGCAATTTGACCTCGTTTGATGCCCTGAGTCTAGTGGACGCATTCGTTTTCTCGTCCAGAGCTTCTAGGCAAAAAATTTACACTTTTATGTGTGATGGAAATTGTACAGTTTATTAAAGCCATTCGATGCAGGTTTACGCCACGAGTCAGTGGCAATGTTTGTTTCTCATCTGGCGCTTCTAGGTTAAAATTTAACATTTTTACATGTAGGGCGGAATTCGGTCTTTTTGCGGATTTTTTTATGGTGGAGGTTGTAGTGATTATGACTGTCGTTCGGCCTAGTTCGATGCCACGAGTCCAGTCGCATTATCCATCTTCTTATTGGGGGCTTCTAGCTTAAAAGTTAGAATATTTTATGCGTCGGGACCATTTTAGTCTCTTCGTAACTTTGTTGAATGTTGTGAAAATTGTATTGTTGATCATTGTCATTCGACTCAATTTGACACTAAGAGTCTAGTGGCAGCGTCTATTTTCTAATTCATAGGCTTATTCTTTCAAACTTATCACTATTTATGCATCGGGGCAATTTACGGCATTTCAAAACCTTTCTGTGCACTACAGAAATTACACCAATTAGTATTACCATTTGATCTGGTTCGATGCAATTAGTCTTGCGACAACATTCGATTTCTCAATCGGAGCTTTATTGGTAATAATTTATCACTTTTAACGCGTTGGGGGCATTTCGATCAATTCACAACTTTTTGTGCACAGTGGAAATTGCAATGAGTATTGTAACTATTCGACCTGAATCGATGCCATGAGTACGATGGCCACGTTCTTTTTCTCAACCAGAGCTTCTAGGTTAAAATATAGCACTTTTTACACGTCAAGGGTATTTCAGTCATTTCAAAACCTTTTTGTCCGCGGTGGAAATTGTATCGGTTCTTACTTCCATTTGACGTGATTCGACACCACGAGTCCATTAACAGCGTTTGTTTTTTCACTCGACGCTTCTAGGATAATTTTGCACTTTTTACGGATCGGGGGCATAACGATCATTTCACAACTTTTTTGTGTGTGTGGGAGATTACATAGATTATCATAGACTTTCTACCCAGTTCCACGCCATGAGTCAAGTGGCGGCATCCATTTTCTCATTTTGAGTATCTAGGTTAAAATTTAGCACTTTTTACGCATTGGATGTATTTTAGTCATTTCGTAATTTTTTTGTGCGCGATGGAAATTGTATCGATTATTACTTTCATTCGATTTGGTTTGGCGCCACAATTTCAATGACATCGTTGGTTTTCTCATATGCCACTTTTAGGATAAAACTTTGCATTTTTACATGCAAGTAGAAAAACGGTCAGTTTTCATCTTTTTTGTTCGCGATGGAGATTACACCGATTACGACTATCATTCATTCTGATTCAATGCCACAAATCCAATGGTAGCATTCGTTTTCTCATTGGGTGTTTCTAGGTTAAAATTTAGAATTTTGTATGCGATGAGGGGATTTCGGACTCTTCGCAACTTTTTTTATGCGCGATGGAAATTATGCTGATAATTATTGTCATTTGACCAGGTTTGATGCCATAAGTACACTAGTAACGACTGTTTTCTCATCCAAAGGCTTATTGGTGAAATTTTATCACTTTTTACGTGCCAAGGGCATATCGGTCATTTTTTAATCGTTATTTCACGGTGGAAATTGCAGCATTTAATGTCGCCTTTTGATCGAATTTGAGAATACAATTATTGTGGCAGCGTTAGTTCTCTCAACCGGAGCTTTGTAGGTTAATATTTAGCACTTTTGATGGGCTGAGGGCATTTTGATAATTTCGCAACTTCTTTGTGCATGGTGGAAATTCCAACGATCATTTTACCAATTCCAGCCAGTTACACACCGAGTGCAGTGGCGTCCATTTTCTGATTCTAACTTTCTAGGTTAAAATTTAGCAGTTTTTTACAGGCCAGGTGTATTTTGGACATTTCATATCTTCTTCATTCGTGTTGGAAATTGAACAGATTAGTACTACCATTTGACCCAGTTCGACGCCATGAGTCGAGTGGCAGCATCCGTTTTCTTATCCAGAACTTCTAACATTAAAATTTTGCAATTTTGATGCACTGGGGGTATTAGTGTCGATTCGCAACCTTTTTGTGTGCGGCGGACTTTGTATTGATTATTTCTTTCATTTGACTCGATTCGACGATTGAGTCTAGTGACAATGTCCATTTTTTCATTAGACAATTTATAGGTTAAAATTTAGCACTTTTCACGTGTCTAGGGAATTTTTGTCGTTATTTTGCATCTTTTTTATGGGTGGTGGGAATTGCGCAAATTATTACTGCTATTCGACCTGGTTCGATGCCACGAGTCGAATGGCATCGTCCATTTTCTCGTCCAGAGCTTCTACATTAAAATTTTGTACTTTTCACTCGCCATAAATATTTCGATCATTTCACAACCTTTTTGTGTGTGGTGGGAATTGCACTCATTATTACAGCAATTTGATGAGATTGGACTCCACGAGTCAGTGGTAGTGCCTTTTTCTCATCCGGCTTCTAGATTAAAATTAACATTTTTTATGAGGATGGGCAATTTGGTCATTTTATAACTTCTTTGTTCATGGTGATTATACTGATTATCACTGTCATACGACCCAGTTCAATGCCACGAGTCCACTTGCAACATCGGTTTTCTCATCCAGGACTTTTAGCTTAAAATTTAGGACTTTTTACGATCCCGGGGTATTCCTACCTTTTCGTAACCTTTCAGTGCGCGGTGAAAATTGTACTGTTAATGACTTTGTTTCGACTCGATTCGACGTCGTGAGTCTAGTGACGACGTGCGTTTTCAAATTTTAAGGTTTATTCTAAAATTTAGTATAATTTACACATCGGGACAACTTTTGGCATATTGTAATCTTTTGGTGGGCCGTCAAAATTTTACCGATTACTACTGCCATTTGACCCAGTTCAATGCCATGAGTCTAGTAACAACCTAGAATTTCTCATCTAGAGTTTTATAGGTTAAAATTGAACACTTTTAATGCGTTAGGGGCATTTCGATCATTTTGTAACTTTTTGTGCGCAGTGGAGATTGCAACGATTATTATAGTTATTCGACCCGATTTGACGCAACGAGTACAATGCTCACGTCCATTTTCTAATCTGGAGCTTCTATGTTAAAAATTATCACTTTCCACCTGCCAAGGGTATTTTGATCATTTTTTAAACCTTTTTATTGATTCGACGCCGCGAGTCCATTGGCAGCATCCATTCCTTCATCTGACGCTTACTCATGGTGGGCATTAAAATAAAGCACTTTTTACGCATGGTGGGCATTATGATCATTTCACAACTTTTTTGTGCTTGGTGGAGATTACACAGATTATTATAGCCATTCGACTATGTTCCACACCACGAGTCAAGTGGTGGCATCCGTTTTCTCATCCCGAGCATATAGGTTAAAATTTAGCATTTTTTACACGTTGGGCGAATTTTGATCATTTCCCAACCTTTTTGTGAGTAGTGGAAATTTACTTATTGTTATTGTTAATCGATGTTGTTTGACGCTACAAGTTCAATGACTCCGTCAGTTTTCTCATCCAATACTTCTAGCTTAAAATTTATTATTTATTACGAGCGAGAGGCAATTAGATCATTTCTCAATCATTTTTACCCATGGAAATTAGCCTGATTAATACTCCCATTCGAACCAATTTGACGATAAGATTCTAGTGGAAGCATCCATTCTCTCATCTGGAGCTTTATAAGTTAAAATTTAGCACTTTAACATGCCATGGGCATTTCAGTCATTTCGCAACTTTTTCATGCACAGTGGAAATTGCAAAGATCCATTTAACTATCCCACCCATCTCAGCACAACGAGTGTAGTGACGACGTTTGTTTTCTCATGTGAACTTTCTAGGTCAAAATTTTACATATTTACGCATCAGAGGCATTTTGGGCATTTTGAATTTTTTTTGTTCGTATTGTAAAATGTACCGATTATTACAATAATTCGACCCGATTCGACGCCACAAGGCTAGTGGCAGCATCCATTTTCTCATATGGAGATTCTAATGTTAAAAAAATCAATTTTTATGCACTAGGGATATTACTGTCAATTTGCAAGCTTTTTGTGGAGTAGAAATTGTTCCAATTATTTCTTCCATTTAACTCGGTTCGACGAATGAGTCCAACGACAGCATCCATTTTCTCATCCGGAGGTTTATTGGTTAAAATTTAGCACTTTTCACGCGTCAGGGGTTGTTTTATCATTTCACAACTTTTTGTGTGCGTTGAAGATTATGCAGATTATTACTACTATTCGACCTGGTTCAATGCGATGAGTTCTATAGCATTGTCCATTTTCTCATCCAGAGATTTTAGGTTAAAATTTTGTACTTTTTACTCGCCAAAAGTATTTCGGTCATTTCACAACCTTTTAGTGGGTGCTGGAAATTGCACTGATTATTACAGCAATTTGATGCGGTTAGACTCCACGAGGTAGTGGTAGTGCCTCTTTTTTATCCGATGCTTCTAGGTTAAAATAAGCATTTTTTATGCCCAAGGGGAAATTCAGTCATTTCACAACTTCTTTCTGCGTGGTGGAGGTTACACTGATTATCACTGTCATATAACCCAATTCAATGACACGAGTCCACTTGCAACATGAATTTTCTCATCAGGGGTTTCTAGCTTAAAATTTAGGATTTTTTACTCCCTGGGGGTATTTCTATTTTTTTTTGCAACCTTTCTGTGCGCAGTGAAAATCGTACTATTAATTACTATGTTTTGATTGGGTTCGACGCCATGAGTCCAGTTACGACATCCATTTTGAATTCAGAGGTTTATTCTCCAAAATTTAGCACTATTTACGCACCAAGACAATTTTTGGCATTTCATAACTTTATGTGCGCTGCGAAAATTTTATTGATTATTACTGCCATTTGACCCGATTCAATGTCACGAGTCCAGCAACATCGCCGAATTTCTCTCCTGGATTTTTATATATTGGAACTGAACATTTTTAAAGTATAGGGGGCATTTCGATCATTTCGTAACTTTTCTTGCGCAGTTGAAATTGCAACGATTGTTACAGTTATTCGACCCGATTCGACGCCATGAGTACAATGGTCGTGTCCATTTTATCATTCGTAGTTTCGATGTTAAAAATTATCACTTTTTACGTGCTAGGGTATTTCGGTCATTTCAAAATCTTTTTATTGCCATTTGAGGCAATTTGACGACGCGCGTCCATTGTCGGCATCGCTTTTTCATCCAACACTTCTAGGTTAAAATAAAGCACTTTTTACTAATCATGGGTATTACGATCATTTCACAATTGTTTTGTGCATGGTGGAGATTACACAAATCATTATAGCCGTTTGAATGTGTTCCACGCCACGAGTCTAGTGGTGGCATCCGTTTTCTTATCCCGAGCACATAGGTTAAAATATAGCAATTTTTACGCGTTGGGGGTATATCGATCATTTCGTAACCTTTTTATGGCCAGTGGAAATTGTGCTTATTATTACTGTCCATCGATGTGGTTTTCGCTACAACTCTAATGACATCGTCGATTTTCTCATCCAATGCTTCTAGCTTAAAATTTATTATTCGTTACGTGCGAGGGGCAATCCGATCATTTTGTAATGTTTCTGTCTACGTTGGAGATTATGTTGATTATGACTTTCATTCGTTCTGATTTGATGCCATAAGTCTAGTGGAAGCGTCAATTTTCTCACCTGGGGCTTCTAAGTTAAAATTTCTAATTTTTATGCATCAAGGGCATTCAGATCTTTTCGTAACTTTTTTGTGTGTGGTGGAATTTTTTTTTATAATTACTATCATTCGACCAGTTAGATACCATGAGTCCACGGGGAACATTTGTTTTCTCATTGGTTCAAATTTAGCACTTTTTACGTGGCAATAGCAAATGGTCATTTCACAATCATTTTTGCGAATGAAAATTGGACCGATTAATACTGCCATTCGACCCAATTTGATGATACGATTCTAGTGGAAGCGTCTGTTTCCTCATTCAGAACTTTGTAAGTTAAAATTTAGCGCTTTTAACGTGCCATGGGCATTTAAGTCATTTTGCAACTTCCTGATGCACAGTGGAAATTGTAAAGATCGTTTCAACTGTCTCGACACGAGTGTAGTGACGTTATTTGTTTTCCCATCCGGACTTTCTAGGTCAACATTTAGCATTTTTTACACATTAGGAGCATTTTGGGCATTTTGTATTGTTTTGTTTGTGTTGGAAAATATACCGATTATTATTGCAATTCGACCCGATTCAACGCCACGAGTCTGATGGCAGTGTCCATTTTCTCATATGGAGCTTGTAATGTTAAAATTTTGAACTTTTTATGCACTGGGGGTATTACTATACCTGTTGTGTGCGACGAAAATTGTATCGATTATTTCTTCCATTTAACTCGATTCGACGAACGAGTCTAGCGACATCGTCCATCTTAAAATTTAGAATTGTTCATGCATTTGGGGCTTTTTTGTCATTTTGTAACATTTTTGTGCGCGGTGGAAATTGTACAGATTATTACTGCTATTCAACTTGGTTTGATGCCACGAGTTCAATGTCATCGTCCATTTTCTCATCCAGAGCTTCTAGGTTAAAGTTTTGTACTTTTTATTCGCCAGAAGTATTGTGGTCATTTCACATCATTTTTGTGCGTGGAGAAAATTGCACTGATTATTACAGCAATTTGATGCGGTTAGACTCCACGAGTCAGTGGCATTGGATTTTTCTCATCCGGTGCTTCTGGTTTTAAATTAACATTTTCTACGTGCCAGGGGCAATTTGGTCATTTTGCAGCTTCTTTGTTCGTGGTGGAGATTGCACCGGTTATCACTTTCATATGACCCGATTCAATGCCATGAGTCCACTTACAGCATCGATTTTCTCTTCAGGGTCTTCTATATTAAAATTTAAGATTTTTTATGCACCGGAGGTATTTTTTTTCTTTTTGCAACCTTTCCTATGCGCGGTGAAAATTATACTGTTAATTACTGTGTTTCGACCAGGTTTGATGCCACTATATATATTCTTAATGGATTTTATATATTTGCATGCTTGTGTCTTATCCAATGTATGCATTCGTTCTTCTATAACGACTTGTGAATAGACAAACACTTACATTATAATTTGTATGATTAATTTGAGAACACTCCTAAGGATGAACTTGCTCTGTCCTTTTTTATGATATGAGTTGATTGATTCCATTCCCCATTTATATTATGAAAATAAGCACACACTTCACAGAGTTTAACAAGAGAATATTAACACATGCCTATGAGAGACCGAAAGAGCGGGATGGGTGCCTAACATCTTTCCATTCCGTTAGTAAGTCCCCAGACCCTTAAACGACATGGTTTCGCAAGCATCAGTATTGTCCTTGATGCCTCTCTTTTGAGGCTACAATATTTCTTTTTCCTATTATGTGCAAAATAGTTTCGCAATTCTATCTTTACATATTACCCCACATCAACGAGCGCCCTGAGAAAGGGTGCAATCCCACGCACATGCCAAAAGAAAAGGTGGAAACCCTCGTCGGACGTCTTCGGGATGGCCATAGTGGTGATTCTACTAGGGATTCCATTTTAAGAGGACTAGACTCAATTTCTACATGGGTGTTATTCTTTTCTGCATGTGTGCCTATGCAACTACCTGTATGTTCCTTTTTCTTCTCTATTTACCTTTTGTGTATATCTACTTCATGTATATATCACTTTTCACTCACTTTTACACTTCACACACTTGTATATAATCTCTATATACACTTCACACACTTACACTTAGCTTCACTTTCTGCGCACATGCTTCACACACCACTTAGAATATCCATTCATAGGCTTCACTAACACACACACACACACACACACACACACACATTTCCCATGCTTGTATATATCTCCATGATCACGTAAACATATCACACACCACTTGTAGTTGATCCATGATTAGGCTCACTACCACACATACTCACTTGTATATATTCCCATGTCACTTACTCACTCACATATATCCATGCATAGTATAATCTCTATGCTAGATTAACTTTTCATAATACTTGTATATGCTCCCTCATTAGTGCAGTACTCCCCTTAGTCATCATGCTAATAAAAAATGATAAAAAATACTCTCTCTCCATAATATATTAATTAAAACTCATGCATTTTTGCGCACTACATCACCAAGAGCATGGTAATATTGACCAAAATTTTGTCCCGTACTGGGTGTCATTTTGTGATGTGCGCCCACAATAATTAGCTTAAGTGGTATGACTCTCACCTTCCATTAGTCTCGTCCCTTCGACATATATCGAACGGTTTCCCCCGCATCGTATCGCTTGGCCGGACTCACGATGGGAGGTATATAACATGGAACTCATTAACGTACATCGAGTGTATCGAATTCCCTCTCACATGTACTTTTCCCATGAGGTATATAGTAAGTCAAGTCACGTATTCGCAGATATATCAAATGGATTGTTCATAAATACCGATGAATGATTGCCCTTATAAGAAAAAGGTATATCTTGGAAGTCATATCAAAGGGGCGAACACTTCCACTAACCCAATAATTGCATAAACCTCATATAGGCGTCATACATAGGGCACTCATATTTAGTTTGCCAGTTACCATACGAAACTCTACCAAAATTCTGGTTCAGCAGATGACCCAAATTTTTGTGTTATTTTGCCTTTTTTCAAAACATGACCCCGTCCGTGAGCCTGGAAACAAGTCAAGTCGTGTCTTACATATTTTCAAACCCTATTTTCCTAGGCTTGGGTCCTGTCCAACATTTTTTTCTTCATTTACGCAAACCTAATACATGTGAGAACCTAATAATAACTTTAATAATAATAATCATGCAGAGATTCCTTTCCTTTTTCAAAAATACCAAAACCTTTTTTTCCTCCTTACAAAAAACCAAAAAAAATTCTCCCTCCTTTTAAAAATAATTTTGAACTATTTTCCCTATTAGGTCAATCGCATACCCATTTTTGGCCTGGTTCCCAATTAGCTTTGATCTTTCATCAAGACTCCTTGAAGCTCTGCCAGTTCTTCATCCGAGTTTGGGATTTAACTTCACGAGCTCTTAATGGAGAACTCTGACCAAGCAACGAATTTGCAGTTCAATTTGATGACCTTCTAAGCCCAACTCAGTGCCAAGATTAACAATCGTCAAATTGAGGTCCATGAAATGCAGTGTCACCAAGCCCAGATTCCGAAACCACTCGAGGTTCTCTTTTCTCGTGCCATGGGTCCACTTGCTCCCGAGCCTATATGGGTCCCAAAAGAGTACCAGTATGATATGCGTGCCTCTCTTACCAATGGGTTGATACCAGCTCAACTCTCTATTCCAAACCTTACCAAACCAGCGACTAACCTAATAGTAACCGTGGATCCCGAAGAAGAGGAACTAAAGAAGGTCAAGTAAGACCTCAAACTACTGCTAAATAAGTTCGGCCAAGTCAAGATATTCGAAAACTACATGGACTACACCCATATGTCTCCTCATCCTAAGTCCAGACTTCTAGAGAATTTCAATATGCCAAACATCGAGAAAGCTGCTACCTTGACCAATCGACCACATGAGGAGGAACAATTCAGTATTGTGAAGAACTTATTGCCTCATATCTGAGCATCCATGGGAGGATATTATTACCCACACTTTTGATCCCTTTGCGAGGCTGGAGTAGAATTTGAGGAAAGTATTACCAAAGTCGAATTTGAACCAAATAAAGTGATCGGATAATTCACTCCTCGAAAGTATGAGACGCGCGTCAGTGCTACAGTCTCAATCTTCAACAACATGTTCCAGCCTACAACCTCTTAGGCACCCAAAATTTTTCCTAATCCTACCAAGTGCGATAGGCCCCCCCAAGTTTAAATAATCTCTTACACTTAATAAACAACTTCCTAACACGTGCAGAAATAAGTTGGTTGCTAACAAAATTTAATTTTTCAAAACTAAGTTAATTTACTTTTCTTTCTAAAATTGGAAAATTAAATTAAACAAAAATTTTAATTTCTAAAACAAAATTAAAATTAAACCTAAAGAAGAGAATTATGTGAACACACACACACAAAATTCACACAAACCAAATTTTAGATTTTCTCAAAAACAAAATTTCAATTAAAGTTAAATATGAGAAAAAAAATTTAAGCACAAATTCATTTAATCACAAGTCCTAAAGTTTGCCTACACTAAATATTCCAATTTTACCAAATTAGGCCAAACAAAAATTTAATCAATTTAAATTACTGACTTCATTTAAATTAACTGAAATTCCCCCAAATAATTTTTGCACCAAATTAAATACATGTGAAGAATAAACCAATTTTATCTGGTTAACCTAAGCATGCGTTCTATGGTGATAGAGAAAGATAAAATAAATAAAATCACACGACGCACCGATGTACGAGGAAACCCCAAATGGGAAAAACCTCGGACGACCCTGGCCACAAATTCCCTAAGTATAGTAGTTTTACAAAGATTCGACAAAGAGGACTTACACAACACGACTTGAGTCCGTCTAAGCCTTAACGCGGTCCTTCGATCTTCTACCTCCGCCTAGAAAATAACCGTGGAATCCTCCGCAGTCTCGGACGCCTCCGATAGGGCTCTTGGACACCGTCACCCTCACACGAACCTTTTCTTCGAGTGGGAACACCGCAGCGTAAATTGAAGTATCTCCTTTTGTTGAGGTAGAGAAAAGGACCCAAATGTTTTGTGCCAAACACTCCAAGAAAATAATATATATATATATATATATATATATATCTATATCTATATATATATATATATATATATATATATAGGAACTTGGATAAACTAAGCAATGGGTGTATATGTGTTTTTGGAAGGATTTATTCCATGAAAACAAAAACACTAAAAGGAACTTTTTCTTGAAAGTATTTTTCTCTCAAAACTCTCTTGGAAGATGAAAAAGTTTTTTTGAAAAAGTTGGTTCCCGCACTTATTAAAACTTGTACAAAGTAGTGGGTGGGGGGTTAAAAATGAAAACTGGCGAAAAACGGACAAACTAAAACCTCGTTTGAATGAAATCTCATTTAAACGAGGTCATTTGAACGACCTTTCTAATGAGATCTATGGCCATGGTTCTAGAGAATTTTGATATGAACGCGTGGCCACCAGTTTCGTATTTTTCTGGGTTTTTTTGGATTTGATATGATTTTTCTACGGAAAGGTGTCCGAGAACAAAATTTTTAGAACTATGAATTCAAAAAAAATTAACAAAAAAATACTAGCACCCAAAATAAATTTCCAAGTTCCTCTATATATATTAAAGCATTCATACCTTTTGGAGACTATGAAATTCTTATATTGATGACGTGAAATGAGGCACTGAAGCGCGGCAAAGATTTTTTCTTGAAATGCAGGCCGCAACGTCTTCAACTGTAACAGGTCTTAGGCTTGAAGGATGCTCAAGAACGCTATCATATGACTTAAGTGCTTTTGTCCGGAATTGAGCCAACACTACATTAAGACTCAATCGGATACTTGTGTCCTTACAAATCTCCCTCTTCGGCTATTCCTGGACAAAAACCAAAACAAAATCCTAATGGGCCCTCAAGCTCTTACTAGACTAAAAAACATCCCACAACAAAAAATATAATTACAAGCTTGACTCGAAAACCCATGGAACACTATCTTTACTAAATGAAAGTTGCCGTTTAGAATAAAACCTACAAACTTAAGAAAAATATTAAACGTATAGGGAATATCAAAATATTAAATGTAAATAAAATAAATACTCCCCCTAAATTAATTCTCCCCTTTATCAAATAAATGGCCTACTTAGAAAGACGTCTCCCCTAAGTTAAATCTCCCAAACTAAGATACGATTACAATAGGATTAGATACCATTTCTCCCCATATCATTATCCCCATTTATTTTCAGGAATAGACAAAGGATACAAGAACTAATCAATTACTCATTTCTTCCCATTTTAACTAAGTATGATTTATCTCCCTAAAAACGACATGAGGGATATAAATATGGGAAAACAAGTAAAAAAAATGATGCTTAAGAGATAGGACCAAGAAGAGCTATGGACAACAAAAGACAATAACTAATCCAAGTAAGTGACAATGGATCCTAACTATGACGCGAACAAAATGATATCAATTTGAAACATGAGAAACTAGGCATGTCATATCAAACAAAATTTTGCAACAAGTTAGGTACCAATTATGAATTAAGGAACAGGTGGACTAGCTAAAATGGAAAAGAATCAAAATAAAACATAATATCATATATATGTATACACAATAGATATAAAATATAAACAAGCACACATATATAGATATTAACTCATGAATGACACAAAATAATATAACATGAGTTTTTCACACTCTTATGGCATAAATGTGTCATATGGAAATGGAAGTGAAGGGGTGTGAACTAGATACTAAAGAATTTAAAACCCAATCAATTAAACATGTTTACGGAGTTCTTATTTGATTGCAAAACTTTATCAACTAAAATTTAGCCTTTATGTGACAGGATAAAGTGAACCCGTGAACAAACAAACACAATGCATACAAGCCTAGCATGTTGATGATTCTACAAACCAATAGAGCCATAACATTTAAAGAATTACTAGGATAAACGGACATTGTGCAAAACGTTGATATACCATTCAAACTCCCTCAGAATAGACATATTATTATTTTGAATGATTATATCAAACTAAACAACTATAGGCCTTGGCTAAAGATTTTCTTTTATTTCCCTATTCTTTTAGGCCTTTGGAACACATATTTCTTTTAGGTCCATAGCAAACGATGGCTTACTCACAAAGGAAAATATTTCCTTTCGGAGCCCTTCCCCGTGCACAAATATATATATCATTTTTTTTATCTCTCAATTCTCACGTGCAACGGATTTTAACATGCACTAGTCCTCCTAGGTCATAGTATGTAGATGACTAGATTGGTAGGAGAACACCACATAAAGCTCAAATATAACATGTAAAGTTATGGTTTCAAAAGAGCTCGTGTATGTGTGTAAAAAGGCATATAAAAGTGAATCCATTAAGCAAGTCAAACTTAAACTACTCCATATAAGCATAATAAAGAACATTTTAAGGATTAAAATTTTAATCAAAAGTTCTAGTCACATGCTGGCGGTATAAAGGATTCAAACACAAACATATGCCACAAAATGTGTGTCAAACTAAAATACACACAAAAATAAAATCTTTTTTTGTTTTTGAAAAATTTTAACCGAAGAAAAATTTACTCAAAAGATAAACTAAAAGTCATTTGTAATTTTCCTAAAGCCTAAATAATTCATAAAATAAAACACAAATGATAAACAAAAATCTTTTTGTATTTTTCATTTAAAGAAAAATAAAATGAAAGAAATAAAATACAAAAGACAAACAAGTCATAATTTCTAGCATGAGATGTGAAATAGGGGAATGACTAGAAAATGACTAAACAACCATACTACTAGCAAGGATATAAGAGATAAGGCACAAAAAGCTAGAGTATGCAAACAACCAACACAATCAACCTTTGGATTTAGCAAGGGAGGTATCATGTGAAAGTAAGTGAGAATAGAAAATTGTATCTTGTAAAGCTACCAAGTTGGATCTCCTAATCCAAACTAACGATGAATGACGATCTCGGGGTGTAGGAATCTTGGCTACCTCGGTTTCCTTACGTTAGGAGTTTCTAGGACCACATATAAGATCAAAACAAAATTTCCTAAGATGACCTTTCCAACCACGGTGTGAATAAGTAAAAACACGTCGAAAGGTTGTACCTAAGGATTGATCTATAAAGACTTTCATAGATGATTCTCTTAAAAATTTGTTTTTGGCTTTATAAGTTGACACATTACAAGTGTCGAAGCCTAAACCACACGTGTCATTTTTAATTTGAATCGTTCCTAATATTTTATCTAATTTCTTTGAGCGACATTCCAAATCAAATTTGACTTTACTAGAGTCTTTTAATTTATTTTCTAAATCTACAATGTGAGACTCTAATAAAACATTACGCTCTTCAAACGCGAGAAGCTCCTTTTTCAAGGATTCCATTAAGCCCTTAAGGCTATCTCTCTCGCCTTCAACATAAACAAGCTTCTCTTTAAGAGCTTTATCGCGTGTCCTATTATCATTAATTAACGCACTCTCGTCAACAACCTTGGCATGCTCTTTTAGACTTGCTTCTAACTTTAAATTTTCCCTTTTTAATTTTATAGATTCGGAATATAATTCTTGAAATGCAATTTGAAGTTCAGTCACATCAACCTCATTTTCACTTTCACTCTCTCTCACTTCTCCAATCTCACTACCATCATCTTTTATAACATCACAAATAACGGCCTCGGAAGTGTCATGATTTGAGATGTCATCATCGGACACAATCTCACTATCAATCTCATGCCGAGCCATGAACGCGGTAAAGTTGGGCTCAATTGGGTATTCGAGCCCCTCTTCCTTATCACTATCACCAAGGGTTGCATTATAGGAAATAGGTTGTTTGCCTTCTCTCCTTAGCTTAGTGGGGCACTCTCTCGCCCTATGGATATAACCCTCATAACCATAGCACCTATTGGAATCATCCCTATTAAGGTTGTCATTATAAGGTTTAGAAATTTTCTCAGCTTTGCCATGCTTAGATTTTTCAAATTTCTTATAATCCTTTTTGAATTTATCTTTGTTTAATTTAAGAAATTTTCGAAATTTCCTGGCAAACATGGCCATTTCTTCCGAGTCACTGGCGCTCTTATCATTCGAAACTATTTTAACCTCCTTTTGGGCTTTCAAAGCGATGCCCTTATCAATTTTCTTATCGTTGTTGGAGGGAAACATGTCAAGTTCATAGGTTTGTAAATCACCTACGAGCCCTTCTAGTTTCGTTGAGGCTAAGGTTGGTAAAGAATATAAAACGGTCACTTTGGGGATAAATCGATCGGGTAGGGACCTAAGAATTTTCTTTACCACTCGATCATCGGGTATATTCTCTCCTAAATTAAAAGATGAATTTACAATGTCGAAAAGTCTAGCATAAAATTCATCAAAAGTTTCTTTTTCTTTCATTTTGATGGTTTCAAATTGAGGGGTGAGGCTTTAGAGTTTAGAAGCTTTTAGGACACTTGTACCTTCATGGGCAAGTTGTAAGATATCCCAAGCCTCCTTAGCAATTTCACACATCATGATACGTTAGAATTCATCCGGTGTGGCTGCACTAAACAAGGTATTTAAACCCTGAGAATTAAAGTTAGTGAATTGAAGTTCATTCTCACTCTAACGCTCAACGAGTTTGGGAACACGCACATTATCTATTAAACAAGTAGGTGGTGACCACCCATTAACTACGGATACCCAAACCCTCTCTTCTATACCTCTAAGTGTCAAACACATACATGTTTTCCAATATGCGTAATTAGAACCATCGAAGAAAGGAAATTTAGAAAATGGGGAAAAATCAACTTTTAACCAAAACTATTAAAAGGACCTAGTATAGTAATTTAGTACTTCTGGATCTGATACCAATTTGAAAGTGCGATAGGCCCCCAATTTTAAATAATCTTTTACACTTAATAAACAACTTCCTAACACGTGCAAAAATAAGATGGTTGCTAACAAAATTTAATTTTTCAAAACTAAGTTAATTTACTTTTCTTTTTAAAATTGAAAAATTAAATTAAAAATAAATTTTAATTTCTAAAACAAAATTAAAATAAAACCTAAAGAAGTGAATTATGGTGAACACACACACACAAAAAAAAAATTCACTCAAACCAAAATTTAGATTTTCTCAAAAATAAAAATTTCACTTAAAGTTAAATATGAGACATTTATTTTAAGCACAAATTAATTTAATCACAAGTCCTAAAGTTTGCCTACACTAAATATTAAAATTTTACCAAATTAAGCCAAATAAAAATTTAATCAATTTAAATTACCGACTTGAATTAAATTAACTTAAATTTCCCCCAAACAATTTTTGCACCAAATTAAATACGTGAAGAATAAACCAATTTTATCTTGTTAACCTAAGCATGTGTTCTATGGTGATAGAATAAGATAAAATAAATAAAATCACACGACGTGCCGATGTAATAGGAAAACCCAAATGGAAAAAACCTCGGACGGCCCTGGCCACAAAATCCCTAAGTATGGTAGTTTTACAAAGACTCAACAAAGAGGACTTACACAACACGACTTGAGTCCGTCCAAGCCTTGATGCGCTCCTTATATCTTCAACCTCTTCCTAGCAAATAACCGTGGAATTCTACGCAATCTCGGATGCCTCCGATAGGGCTCTTGGACAGTGTCACCCTCACACGAAGCTTTTCTTCGAGTGGGAACACCCCAGCGTAAACCGAAGTATCTCCTTTTGTTGGGGTAGAGAAAATGACCCAAAGGTTTTATACCAAACACTACAAGAAAAAAATAAATATGTAGGAACTTTGATAAAGTAAGCAATGGGTGTATATGTGTTTTTGGAAGGATTTATTCCATGAAAACAAAAACACCAAAAGGAACTTTTTCTTGAAAATATTTTGCTCTCAAAACTCTCTTGGAAGATTTTTTTTTTTTGAAAAAGTTGGTTCCCGCACTTATTAAAGCTAGTACAAAGTAGTGGGGTAATGGGGGTTAAAAATGAAAACTGGAAAAAAATGGACAAACTGAAATCTCGTTCGAACGACCTTTCTAACGAGATTTCATACCATGGTTCTAGAGAATTTCGATAAGAATGCGTGGCCGCCAGTTTCGTATTTTTTTGATTTTTTTTGGATTTGATATGATTTTTCTACGGAAAGGTGTCCGAGAACAAAATCTTTGGAACTGTGAATTCAAAAAAAATTAACAAAAAAAAACAAACACACAAAATAAATTTCCAAGCTCCTATATATATATATATATATATAAATGCATTCATACCTTTTGGAGACTATGAAATCCTAATGTTGATGACGTGAAATGAGGCACTAAAACGCAGCAAAGATGTTTTCTTGAAAGATGGGCCGCAACGACTTCAACTGTAACAGGTCATAGGCTTGAAGGATGCTCAAGAACTATATCATATGACTCAAGTGTTTTTATCCTGAATTGAGCCAAAACTACATTAAGACTCAATCAGAGACTTGTGTCCTTACAAAAATCCTGGACCACCTCAAGAAGACCCAGGCTAATATCAGCCTATGATAATTTTTCATTTCCTCTCAGTTGCATAGTAATGCCTTGATAAAGCTTTTCACCGAATCCACAGTCACTCCTTCCATTACTCTTAAAGAATATGTAAATATAATGGGATTCTTGACCACTTTGAAACTTATCTCCTTTTCTAAAGAAGAGATAGCGAAGTTTGACCCTGATCACAACTACGCCCTCAACATCTCGTTGAAGTCTTGCAAAATATAGTCACACTATTACTTATTGAAAATGGATTTGATCTCAATATTTGTACTCTCAAAACCTTCAACTATTTAGGACTAAAAGTCAGTTATCTCACTCCCACTTCTGTCGTCGTACATGCTTACAATAATACACATATAGAATAAATGGGTTCCGTAAATCTCACAGTAGGGCTCGCCATATCAATCCCATCACCGAGTTCCAATTCATTGACATACCTGATGTGACACCCCGCCTAATTAAATACCGGGTGATCATTCCATTATTAAATTAACTCAAAGTGTCCGATTGGTTCATTCTTAGCATCACAATCGAAAATAATATTCTTTAATAATCACCTAATAAATAATTAAGCTAAGTGTCAAAACATTAAATTTTATAGATTACTTTCCATTGTGATAAATCTATATGCACAAACCATTTATGAACACAGTTAACAATATTGAATTCCAATCCATCCGAGTAGAATAAACAATTTAGATTAAATCATTCCAAATAAAATATCCCAACACTAAGGACAATGTCATAAATAAAACAATCCCAACTAAAATGAAATGTTTAATTAAATAAAGAGTACAAAATCTCTCTGACCTAAATAGAAATGGGAAATGGGCAGCACATGCCCTATCTAAAATGACTAAGTAAAATAATGAGAAGACAATGATGAAGTCATCTACATGCAAAGACCTGCAACTTCAACACTAGCTTCAGCACAACAACCGTCCAATGATCTAAGCCTGATGCCCCTACGACTGGGCACCTGTAATACATACATACATACATACATACATACATACATAAATACATACATACATACATATATATATACACACACACACACACGAGAAAGAGAAGATGACAAGAAACGGGTCAGAGACCGAGTGTAAAATAGCTTTAAAATAGTTTAGCAAGTATTTAAAATGCTTACTATTTGATATTACAAACATGTTATTGCCTCGACACTCACTTCAAAATTCTCACCTCTCAACTAGTGTGCACGCCTAACGTACTACTGAATTAATCTAGATATAGCTAACCCAGTTAACGAGTCTAACTCAATCTCCGCTAATCAATCCTAATTCACGTGTCGCATAACTATAATTTATATAAGATAACCTTTTCTTATGAATTTACTAAGCCAACTATATATATCTCAATACAGCCTTGAATTGTCAAAAAAATTAATTTATTAAATATCGATTATTCAATTTTATCTACCTACAAGCAAAGTAGATGAATCATAGGTACATATATTTCACCCATAATATATACACTAGTAGGGCACCCCACATAATATCTATTGTGCTGACATACTCTGATATCAAGTCCCTGTACCTCCCGTACAAATGAGGGAAATACTGGTTCGGCTCCACTCTCAAACTGTATTAACACAAAGATACACATATTGGAGGCGAAGCATAGTTCCAAGTCCCTAAGAGGTCATCACATACCCTCACGTCTCTTAGGACCGTCTAACTATCATTATCAGATAGCCTGTACCATGGATCATATGTTCTAGGGTTACGAGTCAATATTCCCCATAAAGGTCACATAAAAATAAGACTGTCCCGATGAGGAAACCTCCATGGTAGCAAGTAGCGCGGGTATGATTACACACAGATATTCACATAATATATATACATGAACTTATATATATATTCAGATAGATACACTCATGACCCATAACATATTCTAACCATAAGTGTCACGTAGCGCTCGGGTCCTACGTATAATTAATTCGTTCTTTTATTATCTCAATTACCGCAAGTCCTCAAGTACTTCTCCACCCTCGAAGTGTATCATTCTAATACCTATGAAATCAGTAGGTTTACACTCTCTACCCTACTAGTCTAAATCATTTCTAATTCTTAAAAAACCTCATTTAACATACACCCGATATTCACCCCATTTTATACCCTCGTGACCCCACGGTTAAATCTCATATAAGACTCGTACTACCCAAACATTGACTACCATACTACTGGTCCTTCCTAAGTCCATTATTGTATATAAATTATGCACAAGGGTTCCCATGAAGCTGCATTGGGGAAGTCATTAAAAAGGAAATAGGTTTCAAATTCCAGAAGGGGTTGATCGATCGATGGAAATGGTCGATTAATCGATCCAGTCGATCGATTGACATTCTTGAGTCGATCGATCGATCGGTCAGATATTGGCCCAGTTTTTGCAATTTTAAGCCTACGGGTTTCCTACATTTTAATCATTAAAACTTCCATTAAAATGTACCAAACTCCCAACAAAACATCACAAACATTATATAAATAGGTATGGATGATTACTAACGTAAAACATTCTTTACTTCTCCAAGAATTCATCATTAAATGGGTCTTAAATTCATAATTTGGTCTCTAACCCTAGTTTGCCATTTTAATTAAAGAATCCACATGATATTTCCAGATTACCTCTTCTAATCATCAATAAAATTCGTGATAAATGTTCTACATGTGATAGGGACACCAGCTTAACATAATTGTATTCAATTATGTGAATTCTTGTCTTCCAAATACATTTAATCTTCATAAAAACTCCTAATTATAATTCCTACTCTAACATGGATGAAATATCAACTCAAGAACAGCAAGATAGATACTTGCCTGGAAATCAAGGAACTCCCTGAACACCCTATTCATCAAGTCCATAAACACTGCTGGAGCGTTGGTCAAACCAAAAGGCATAACCCGAAACTCGTAAGAACCATATCTCGTTAAGAACGCAGTCTTTGAGACATCCTCATCCCTGATACGCAACTAATGGTATCTCGATCTCAAATCAATCTTTGAGAAGAAAGAATCTCCTCTCAACTGGTCGAATAAGTCATCGATTCGAGGCAACGGATACTTATTCCGTATCGTGACCTTATTCAACTCTCGGTAATCCACACACAATCTCAGTGAACCATCTCTCTTCTTCACGAACAACACAGGGGCACCCCACGGCGAAGTACTCCTCCGTATAAACCCCTGACCCAACAACTGCTCAATCTGATCTCGTAGCTCTCGCATCTCTGCCGGAGCCATACGGTACGGTGCGCGTGCTATAGGTCTCGTATCTGGCAATAAGTCTATGACAAAGTCTATCTCTCGACTGGGGGTAGGCCTGGTATCTCCTGAAACACATCTGAGTACTCCATGACAACTGGGATCGAATCTAAAGGAATCACAACCTCCTTAGAGGTATCCTCCTCTATGTAATACAAATGAGTGGTCGAGCTTCCTTCTGGGCGAGGCATCGCCACTACAAACATCTCTTGCCCCGGAATGGAAAAAACAATGCTCCCACCGAAGCAATCAATCATGGCTCTATAATCAGCGAGCCAATCCATATCAATAATCACATCGTGCACATGCATATCTAATGCCAACATGTCTGCAGGTAATACCAGACTACCAATATCTACCCCCACTCCCCGACATATAAAGAAAATAAGTGACCCACTCCCCAATGATGAGTCTACACACGTCACTGTGCTCTCTGCTGTGGCTAACAACCCTAAGGCTTTCGCAAAATGTGTAGCTATAAAACAATGCGTTGCCCCCGTATCAATCAAAACCCGACCCATAGTACCATGGATAGGAAACATACCCTCAATCGCGGGTGGTGCCTGTGGAGCTGCTGCCTGGTGGACGTTATAGACACGTCCATACTGTAACTGCCCCTACGGCACAGGAACTGCTAGAATGGCTGGTAGTGCTGGCACCTGGGCTGGAGCTGGGAGGGCAGGTGGAAAAAGTGGCCTATGTGTCTCATGTCGAGCACCCTACTGCTGCTGCGGGGCCCTGCCCCTATCAGGACAGTCCTGGCGTTTATGGCCAATCTTGCCACAAACGAAACACTTCCCCGGGAAGTTCCCCCCTCTATGTACCTACTGCCCCCGGCCCTGGTGGCCGTTACCGTTCCTCCACTGGCCCTGCTGAAACTGCTGTTGACCATTCTTACCCTGCTGGTTCTGATGGCCGTTCGGACCCTGATGGCCCTGTCGGAAACCTCCCTGTCCGTGCCTAAAATTTCCCGACTTGAACCTCTTGTGATCCCCCTGCTGGGAACCCTGGTCGCCCTGTCTCTGCCCCTGAACAGATTGTGCCCCACTGGCACCATGTCCTCCAGTCCTGCCCTGATGGCTGGACTCTCCCGATCGCTTGCCCTCAGCCAACGATAGGTTCCCCAACAAATGCTGATGAATCCTCCAAGTCAACCCGTCAGTAAATTTCTGTATCTTCTTCTCTTTCGTCGGTATCTCATCCGGTACAATGTTTAACAGATTTATGAATTCGGCCTCATACTCGGCCACAGTCTTACCCTCCTGTCGAAGGCTCATCAACTTCCTCCTCATTTCCGTGTGAACAGCTGACGGAAAGTACTTGCAGTCGAACCGCACCCAAAACTCCTGAATAGTGAGAGTGTCCCTCTCCTCCACGGTGGTAATAGACTCCCACCACTGCAGTGCAAACCCCACTAGCTTAAAGGTAGCTAGTATCTTCTTCTGAACCTCTGTGCACTCGTACATCCTCAGGTGCCTCTGAATATCTTTCCTCCACTGACTCGAAACCACTACATCGGAGCTACCTGCGAACTCCGGTGGGTGTGCTTTCTGAAAAGCATCATGTACACGTTCCCAAGCAGACGGGAATGCATGTGCCTGAACTGGCACGACTATCAGCGCCTGAGGTGGTGCTTGTTGAACTACGGCTAGTGCGGCATTTACCGCCTGGGCCACAATGGCTGCAACCTCGACGGCATTCATCGTGCCCTGAACTGGTGCGGGCTGTGGTTCTGGCGTAGCATCCCTGGGAACCCTTTGTGCACGTCGTAGAGGCATTATGAAATAAGAATAAAGTATATAAGTTCGCAGTTATAAACTCAAAATAGCTGAAGAACGTAGCATACACAAAAGATTACAACAGTCCTAAAATATAGGGCTCTACATCAAAGAAAGCTCAGCAGAAACATAATAAGCCGTACAGATCCTAAAGGACACTAGAACCTGATGCTCTGATACCACCTGTGACACCCCGACTAATTAAATGACGGGTAGCTACTCCTTTATTAAATCAATACAAAATGCCAAGTTGATTCAGTTAATAGCATCACTGTCAAAAACATTTTAAAGATTACTAACCACCTAGTATTCAAAAAGTAAGTTGCCAAATTTTAAATTAAGTCTGATTAACATGAAATACAAGAATAATGGAAGAACAACATAATCCATTCACCATAACGAAGTAATAAAATAACCAACACATAGTAATCAGTCCGGAGGAAAAAATCCTCACAACAACCCCACGAATGAAATAATAACATAAGTCTGAATCCTGAATTAATTACATGCCCGAAGTCTGAATAACTGAAATAAATGGAATGCCTCTAAAAGAAATGGGCGACATGCCCTACAACTGATAAATGCTGAATATAGAGTCAAGATAGATGAAGCGTCTACAAGCAAAGTCCTGTAACTTCCACAAATAGCTACAGCTCGTCACCTGAATGAGGATCCTAAGCATGGTGTCCTTGTGGCTGGGCGCCTAAAATGGTTTTTACAAAAATAGATTTGAAAGCAAATGGGTCAGATTCCGAAAGTGGAAATCATTTTAAAAACAGCAAGTGTTTTAATAACATTAAAATATTAAATGCAAAATACATGTTAGGACGTGCACTCACATGAAATTCTCACCTCTCGACTACATGTGCACTCCTAACGTACCATACCCATCTAAATGACATACATAACTAACCAAACCGTAATAAGTTCTACCCCTTACTACTCGATTCCCATACCACATTCTAGCGTTACCAATTAAATAGAGGGCTTTACTTAAACTCAGATTCTCAATTAGTAATACAATTCACTATCGGTTAACCCGTTATGTTTTCTCAAAACATTACCATAATTATATTCACAATATCAACATGAAAGTTCCCATTAATTAAGTGTATATTATTCACGTCATAAATATACAATACAAGCACCCCGAGACTAAGCTGCGGTGCACACATACTCTGCTATCCATCCCGGTACATCACGTACATAAGGATCACGCATTTCTAATCTCTCAGGAATCGTTCTCAGATAACAATAATCACAAACAATGGAGGCGAACACAGTCACATCACATGGGTCACGCACATACCTGCGCTTCCACGATCAGCAGACTTATTAACATCCCAATAAGTCCTTCTCTAACCTATGTTCATCGAGGTACCAATCTAAATCCGGGCAACACAAGGATTAGAGGGCCCTAAGCGAACGTAAACCTCCCGTGATAGCAAGTATGGTAGGTATGTCATACACAAAATCATATACATGTACTAAGTAAGCAAACATCTTAGTAATCACCATAATTTATTTGTAGTACACATCTTATTCTCGTACCGACATATAATGCTACACAATTTATATGTTCCCGGTTAATATGATTATTTAGGCCGCCATTAGTTCTCGCATCGTAATAGACACTCACGTCCTAATCCATAATTTCCCTTAGGTTCAACTACACTTATAAGTTTTACTCCTCATTATATCCCAAATATCCCAATTATATCAATTAATCATCAAGGAAGTGTTATCTCTACATATGCACAAGGTTACGGAACACTCGGGATCAAAACAGGCTAAAAAGCCTAAACTGTCAGCTCGTTAGAAGTCTCGTTCGAACGAGGCTGTTTGAACGAGAGTTCGTTCGAACGAACTGGGCCTTCTAACGAGATCTCGTTCGAACGAAAGTCATCGAACGAACATCCCTCTCTTTAGAAGTTAAACTGTCAACTCGTTAGAAGCTCGTTCGAACGAACTCGTTCGAATGACCTGGGCAGGTCTTCTAACGAGTGGCCAGATTCGAGCCCAGATTTTCCTTAACTCATTTTTCCATCTTTTCTTCCACTCTAATCTTATCTAAACATCAATCCAACAATTGTTCAAGGTTCTAATCGTCCCTAAACATACTTAGGTCACATACTAACGTGTTTGATGGTGTTAATTCATTCTAAACATCATCCAAATATTAAATCTCCACATCTTCTTCCCCAATCTCAAGAACATGAGCCCTAGAAATTTAATTTATCCATAGACATAAATAAATCCATTTTTATGGTATAAAAGATGTATTTTTCTCTGACTAATCATCCTAACATTGTTCTACATGCAATCTCCTCATAAAATTATAAATCTCTACCTCCAATTCAATGGGTTTTTATCATTCTCCAAGAACAATGAAATTTTAATAATTTCCTACGCATGGAAGAAGCATTCTTTGCAAAATATGTAATTAAACCACTTGCCTTATGTAAATCTCTGATTTTGATGTCGATTTGATGAATGGTTCTCTCTCTCTCTGCAGAATTCTCCTCTCTTCTTTCTCTACAAGCTTTCTTCTCCAAAGTGACAATGGTGGCTAGGGTTTGCCTTAGGAATTCTTTTGGAACAATTTCTAATAACCCCCGTAGCCTATTTGGTTATTAGTGGGTTTAGTGGGTAAAGTCCAAATCAGATATTAATTCCAAATTTTCGTGGGTTTTAATTCCCAAAAATCCAAAATTACCAAACTACCCTTATACGTTGCCGGTGTGGCCTAAAAATGCCCCGGGACCTAAACCAAACCCCCGGCTAGTGTTTTTTGACTATATTGACCCTTCCGGACGCATTGGCGCACTCAAAACGACCATACGGTTAATAGAAATAAAATTCACTTTTTAATTAAAATAAATATATTCCGGACGCGACTGTCACACGCGTCTCAACAAAATTTCCAAATTTTCGTATTTCAATCTCACGACAAATTTCATAATTAAGTATTCATATATAATCATATATGCACATTATAATCAAATACCAACTCGCATCTTGCTAGTATTTTAATCCGGATTAATTTCCAATTAATACGCATTTAATTCAATTAATTCCATAAATAAATATCACAAAAATACGGGGTATTACACGTTTAGGCCAAAGACTGCAAACATGAAGTGCAACCTCTCATTGAGACTGTCATGATAGTTATCAAAGATTCTAAGGAAAGTGATTTTGAAAACGCATACGACCTACAGGACTGGGGCTAAATCTTTGCATGATCCACTTAATGCCATGTCTTCACACCCGTTTTCATATATCAAGGATGATGACATGCCTCACCTCAACTGGGATTCCATATCACTTCAACCTTCTCAGAATTAACCTGACCCCGCTATTTATAACATCTAAGTCTCTTCACCCGATGTTATGTTTCCTTTTCCTAATATCAATGTAACGGATACCTCTTTTGATGAGGTTCTCAATTTTGTTTTTTCCTAAAAATGAAACAAATAAGGATATTAAGTATCTTGTTGTGACTTACATTAATTATCTTAATTCTAATCAAACCTATGATGATGCTGATTTTGCAAATGAACAATTATTAACTGATCTTAGTAAGGAGAATAAGAAACAACATACCTGCATTCAAATTAATGATGATGAAACTTTTGTTATTAATCTTGGTCCAAGTAGACATTAGCATGAGATTAGGATAGGGTCCACACCTAACGAGCATGAGCGTGCATAATTGGAAGATCTACCGAAAGAATTCGTGTACATCTTCGAATAGTCCTATGATGATAAGTCCGTCATTGACCTAAAAATAGCTCAGCATGATATCCCAACATTCCCAGAATGCAATCCGATCAAATATTAGCTAAGGAAAATTGGTAGCAAATGGTCGCTCAAAGTCAAAGAGAAAATGGTCAAGCAATTTAATGTGAATTTCATTCACATAGTCGAATATCCTCCATGGCTCACCAATATCTTCCCCATACCGAAGTCAGGAGGAAACGTCTGCATGTTCATTGACTACTGGGACTTTAACAAAGCATCCCTAAAAGATGGTTATCCATTGCCCAATATTGACATGATCGTGAACAACATAACTAATCATGCCCTCAAGTCTTTTGTCGATGGATTCATCGGATCTAACCGGATTAAGATGCACTTGACCATTTGGAGAAAATCTCCTTCATCACCCAATGGGGAACCTTTTTCTATACTATCAAGCCATTTGGACTCAATAATGTCGGGGCTACCTATGAAAAGGCTGCCACAACCATCTTGCATGACCTTATTTATAAGGAGGCCGAAGTCTACATAAACGACATGATCATTAAGTCTAAGATGCGAAAAGGTCATATTTCCTACCTCCGAAAGTTCTTCGAACGACTGTGGAAAAACTAGATTGTAATACCCCATATTTCCGCGTATTTGAAATTTACTTAATTCGATAGATTAATTGTTTATTTTTAAATTACGCGAGCGAAGTAATTTAATGCAATTAAATAAAAATGTGGTTATTAAATATCATTCAAGAGAAAGAGATAATGATTAATATTATGTGTTAAAAGTTACTAAGTTAATAGTAAATGAGTTATGGAAATTATTATACGTCATAACGAGGGAAATGGGTGTAATTGAATTTATCTTAGCCGGGAGTCGCGTGTAGACTAAATTAAGGTCGAGATAGGAAAATTGTTTAGAGTGACTCAGATGGTGATTTCGAGATAGTATAGTCGGTGGTGTCAATTGGGTGCTTGGGCAATTTTAAACTAAACCTACACCATACGAGGGGATTTTAGTCATGTGGTAACTAAGGTTTAAGAGACCTACAAAATTCCAACTTCTTTATCAGTATATAGATGGGATAGGCTAGGGTTTAGAGTTTAAAAAACTCAAAGAATCCATTGGAGAGGAAGATATATCATTTGGGAAGCCTAAGAGAGAGTTATTTAAACATTGAACCTTGTTCTTGCATCCTTATTATCCTAGGTGCGTGGATTGGAAGGGAAGATAACCTCTAGCAAGTCAAATCACGAAATCGAAACCTACTGATCATAGACAAGTGTTTATTTACAGTTTTCTTTGAAGTTGTAATAAACTTGTTAATAGGGTTTTGAAATATATTAGGTTAAGTTCTTGAAAGAAAATGACGATTAAAACTCATGTTTGGGTAGTAATTGCATGTAGTATGATTTGATATCTATAGAAGGTAAGAAATGAGAGAATATATTATAATCTCCACGAATTAAACTTGGGTTCTTGATGAAAATGGTGGAAGAACATGAAATCTAAGGGTTTTCATGAATGAATGTTATGATCCAGATTTAATTAGAAAGTTTAATGTTTTCAGGTTTATATCATGTGGAAAATCATCCCACGACATGTGGAAAACGGTTAGGATAACTGGTTCGAAGTTTGGTAAAGAACCATGGAGAGTTGAATGAGAAATGTAAGGAAAATTGTATTTGCGTGCTGGAGAGGAAGATAATCTGCATAAATTTGAATCGATTCGGTTACCCAGAAAATGTGAAAATCTCCTATTTAAGCCTAGAACTCCTAAAATTTAGCTGAGGGAACCTTTGGGACCTTGTTGAAATATAATATGAGATTTGTTATATTACAGTTGCTTGTGTTGAGATTATGATTTAGTTTTAATGAGAGAATTAAGGCGAGTTTTGATATACTTAAAATAATGCATAATTAATTCAAGGGAGGGAGAATGAATTACGAGAAATTTAAGTGAACTTTTGTAAGGACGAGTAGTGTGTGATAGAGCTAGCTACTGAATTTCATTAGAGGGTAACTAGAGCCCTTAAATTGGCGAATAATACTCATATTAACACGATATCGAGATAAATCGTAAATTTATGGTACGGTGAGTATTCGAGAAAAAAAATACTATGTACGAAATATGATAATTAGGTTGTGGGCATACCTACTGATATATATATATATATATATATAGGTGGTGTGTATACCTATTATATAATTGATGCTAAATGTTAACACACCTACGTTGCTTGCTATCACAGAGGTTCCCGCGCAGTGGGCGATCCCACCTTGTCGATTCCAAGGAGGTCTAGATTTGTGCCCCAGGATATAGGACTTAGGGCGGCTCACTATGTGTCGTGTATTAGTGGGATTGTCTAGCCATTTGGGTACGTTAGGTATGTGCATAGCCCAAAGGCTTCAAAATATGTCCGCCTCCATTGCTTGTTATTTGATTTTGGATTTGAGGAGACATGCCGAACTAATAGTCCTTATTTTAGTATGATAGGTACACGGACTGGTAGCAGAGTATGCCTTTTGTACGGTGGTCCTTTTGACAGACATCATAATTATATATATTAGTGAGATAAATATATTTAATCATTTGAATAATTCGACTTACGTGTGACAGTTGACAAACTGATAGTGTGCATAGTAATAATGAATTAAGTCATGAAACTTAATTAAATGATTAAATGACCAGGGATGGAGAATAGTTCTTATGTTATCAATAATATACGAGAGATGTTAATGCGGATAGTGTACTGTATGGGCGGTACGGGGGACTTATAGGTGTCGAAGTCCAATTATATACTTATGTCCAGTTAGCTAGGATAGTACGGGTAGGTGGCTAAGTAAAAACGTTAGGCATGCACAATAGATGAGAGTTGAGGAAATTCAAGGGACTGTACGCGAACCTAACTTGTGTAATCAATAACTAATTTTTAAATTGTGATAAATACTTGAAAATATTTTCAAAATATTTTCGGTTCTAACCCTTGCTATAAATATTTTTCAAAACCTTTTAGGTGTCCATCCAGAGGGACGCCAGACTTAACGATCCAATCCATGGGTTATTTGCCGAAGCATTGTGGAGGCTTGCAGGATTTGAGTATATGCTTGTACCTTTCATTCTTAGTGTAGGATCTCATTCAGTATTTTAGTTGGGTATGTTGCCCCATTCAGACTTTATTTATTTCAGTTATTCATTTCAGGCTTGTAGTAGGATTTATTTACTATTTTTTGAATATAGTATTTGGATTTGGATTTTATAGCCGATGGTTTATTCGGCATGACAGTATTTATTTATTCTTTGTGATGGTTAGAAGATATTCATTGTGTGAATGTTTTAATTTAATTTTCAGCACATTATTATCGATTATGTAAGGAAAGATAAAATTTTGACATCGACTTAATTAACTAATAGGTGGTTAGTAATTAATATGGTTTTCGACAGTGATGCTGAGAATGAACCAAATGAGAAACCTCTTTTAATTTAATAAATGACTGATCACCCGGTATTTAATTAGGTGGGGTGTCACACAAATGTGGCTAAAACCACATAAGTTTTTTCGGCATCACAAAAGGAAAACTTTTAAGATTCATGGTTAGTAAGAAGGGAATCAAAGTAGATCTTTCCAAGTAGAAAGCGATACTTAAGCTTCCACCACCAAAGACGGAGAAAGAAGTCTGAGGATTCCTGGGTATACTATAGTTCATCAGTTGGTTCATCAACCAACTGATTTTTATCTGCAAACCCATTTCTAAAATTCTTCTGAATGATTCAACTAAAGTCTGGAATGGGGTCTGCTAAGAAGCCTTTGACTAAATAAAGAGATACCTCACCCAACCTCCAGTATTGATGCCTCCTCAGCCAGGTTTCCCCCTCCTCCTATACTTGACCATCACTGATTCTGCATTAGGGGGTTTTCTAGACTAATACATTGAAGAATATCACAAAGAAAGATTCATCTATGACACTAGTCAGAAATTAGCCAGGTACGAAATCAACTACACTTCTTTGGAGAAAGCATGTGTCGCATTGGTCTGGGTCATACAGAAGTTATAACACTACATGCTTGCCTTCCCCATCAGACTCCCACATGGATCCCATCAAGTACCTGCTAGAAAAGCCCGCTCGATCCAGTCGAATGGTCCGTTGGTTGATGTAATTAGATAAAGTCTACATTGTGTATGTCACATGGAAAGTTGTGAAAGGGAGATCCATCTCCGACTACCTTACTGATTACCCCATGGAATGAACTCATGTCTGGATCTCTGAATTCACAAATGAATACATTCTATGCACCTCTCAGAAGGAACTTAGATGGAAAATGTTCTTTAATAGAGCTTCCAACAAGAAAGGATATGGCATTGGGATACTCCTAATCACCACTGATGACTCTCAAACCCCCATTGGCATTAAACTAGACTTCCCTTGCACCAACAACATGACTGAATATGAGGCATGCATTGTAGGCCTCAAAATCACCCTCAAGACAGGAATCCAACACGTAAACGTCTATGGAGACTCTTCCCTTATCATCAGCCAAATCCTCATAAAATGGAAAGTCAAAGACGAGAAGCTCCTACTCTTCCATGCGAAACTAGAAGAAATTACCTCCCAGTTCAAAGATGTCACCTTCCACTACCTACCTCATGCAATGAACTGCTTAATTGATGCCCTTGCTACCCTTTCCTCCATGGTATTATGCCCGAGGGAATATAATGGCCCCTTTCCTAGTTTGTAAATAATCTATGCCCACCCACTGCTACCACATTGAACTCATCACCGAGGAAGGTTTTGTTATGGTCTGGTGCTAGTACTATGACATTTTTCTCCTCCTCAAACATGGTAGGTATCCCAAAAATGCAGATAAGAAAGATCGTATGACCCTTCATAAACTGGCTGCCAAATATATCATCTATGACAAAGTGTTGTTCAAGAAAAACTTCGATGGAACCCATTTGCACTGAATTATTAGGGTTGATGTTGAAGAAATGATGCAGAATATCCATAGTGCGGAATTCAAGCCCCACATAAACTATTGGACCAACAAGGTTCAAGATTTTGCTGCCTATGTTCGAAGATGCCTTAAATGCCAACAATTTGTCAATCTCCAACACTTATCGCCTCGAGAACTATACAACATGACCTCTATTTAGCCTTTCTCCACCTGAGGCATTAACATCGTAGGGAAGCTTACTCCTAAAGACTCAAATGGTCATGAATTAATCTTGATTTCCATTGATTACTTCATCAAATGGGTTAAAGCCGAGTCTTAAGCAATGATGAATGCTAAGAAACTGGACAAGTTCATTAGAAAGAACATCATCTGCTGATACAGAGTTCCCCATGAGTTAGTATCAGATAATAGCGCTCCACTTCGAAGCTGAGGTCACAGAACTACTCGATGAGTATGGGATTCAGAGACACAAGTCCTTCCCCTATTGACCCCAAATAATTGCTGTTGTCAAAATCGCTAATAAAAGTCTCAAAACCATAATAAGCAAGATGAGTGAGAGTTGTAGAGATTGGGTCGAATAGATCTCTTATGCCCTTTGGGGATACCGCCCTTCAATCAAAATGCCTAGTGGGACTACCCATTATTCTTTATTGTACAACATGGAAGCAGTCCTACCTGTTGAGATATAAATTCCTTCCCTATGCATCATGCTTCAAAGCAAAGTTAGAAAAGAAGAATGTCATCAGAGCCCCTTGGACAAACTATCACACTTGGATGAAAAGAGGTTGTAGGATCTATATCATATATAAGGGTACCAACACCGAATATCGCAATCATTCAATGGAAAAGTTAAGGACCGTTATGTCCAGGACGGAGATCTTTCCCTCAAAGAAATCATAGAACCCGTCAGGGACCCAAAGATAAATTCAAACCGAATTGGAGTGGATCTTAAATTATGAAAAAAATTTTGTCACACGATGACACTATGCTGATAGACCTCGATGAAGAAGAGATGGCGCAAATAGTAAACTTAAACTAGCTTAAGAAATTTTACCCTTAGTATGAAATCTCAACGCACTACGATTCTTCTCATCCCCCTTGTATTCTAAAAAAAATTATTCATTTCCCCTACCCAAAACTACGTGGGACTTAATCCTCTCAAAAACATTTTCTTTTTAAAATAAGGCTCGTGAAATTTTTCTAAAACACCAGAGGTACATAGGCGTCCCATACGCCATATATGGGCATTGTCCCATTATTTTTAATAAAATTCTATTCTTTTCCAACCTCCAAGCGAGACGATCCATCTTATCATTTACATGAACAAAAGGATTATGCATGGATTAGTAATTGGTATATAGATAAATCAAATGCAAAACTCATCAAGAGGTACAACAAAATATGATCAAAATCATTTTTTATTTCCAATTTGCGACACCCCGTTTAAAATAATAACGGGTGGCCAGCCCTATACTACATTAAATCAGGAATCTCATATGGCTCATTCTCAGCATCAATAGACTATACTAAAATAAATAAAGCTATCTACCCAAAACTATAAAAGCAGATGCAAAAATTTAAATAAAACATATAAAGGATGTCAAACCAACAATGAATAACCAACCAACAATATAAAACTAAAGTAAATCATAGAGTACACGCAAGTACCGTGATAAACGAAGATGCTCACATTTAAGTAAAATGAGTATACATAAGGAAATACATATATACCCGAATAAGCTGTCAGGTCACAGATAGTACAACCATAATAAAGAAAAATATAAACAGCTACAATTATCCCTTGGGTATACACCCGATACATAAGAGAACCCTATATAGATTTACAAAGAGATAGGAAGCGACTACAATCTAAATCCCGGCACAGTCTGCAACTGCTACGGCTCCCGAGACTCTGGATAGAAAAGCATCTGACATCCATGCGGTAGGACACCTGTAGTAATATACATACATATATATAGCAAAAGAGAAATATATACGAGTCAGAGCCCGAGGTGTAAAAATTGTTTAGCAAGTGTGTTAACCGTGCATAATAAATATCAATGCATTATTTCATAATTAAAGTGGAGTCGCACTCTCGTGAAATCCCAAACTCACCTCTCATCTAAACAGCGCGCACCTAATCGTGTCCTGGAATCTTAATTAAGTTACCCCATCCATAAGGAAAACCTACCTTACCATATTTACGACCTATACCCACATGATCTGCCATTCTAACATAGCCCTCTAATTCCTTTCATTCAATACACACTTAAATATATTTTCACATATATGCCTTACTAGACTATTGTGGTTTCCCCTTATTAACTTAGTCAAATTATAAGTCTTAATATGTCACAACCTATCATTAAGATTCAATATAAAAACATATTCTCTTAGCAACATTCATACAAGCACTAAGACAAAACTTCTCACTACTCTCAACATTGCACTACGTTTAGTGCGTGGGGTGTCTCGTAAAGCGAAATCCAAACAAGGAACCCCCCCGATGCACTACTCCTTGACAATGTCAATCGTAGGGATCCATTACGTCATCCACACAAATTCTATTACAACAACTACCTAAATATCGATTACTATATAAGAACATAATTAGAATCTCTATTAAATCCTTGGGTCGACATAACCGAAATTGTCGCTAAGTACGATCCTTCAACCCCAATGAACTAGTACACCAAAATCACCCAAGATGTTCAAATATATATATATATAATCAATCATTCATTTCTATAACCATGTATACATAACACACATAATGTACACTTTGTCATCAATAATATCCCACTTTAACATGAATAGTTATATTACACACATATAATGATTCTAAGACCGCTCGTCCGGATTTCCACACTGTGCGCGCTCCTAAATAGCTATCATCTTTCAGGGCCTATCACATCAGACAACCTGGGCATCCTATATCGCATAACATCGGGAAGTGGCCATATACCTTCGATAGTGAGTCATAACCACACCCGAAATTACCCCACTGTGAACAATAATCACACAATATAATAACCGGTCCTATGGCCGAGGACTATATTCACCCTGCATTCACTAGCTAGGGGACTTCACCTCATGCGCGTAACTTCCCCTATGATAGCATTTAGAGAGGTGTGTGTGTGTGTGTGTGTGTGTGTGTGTGTATATATATATATATATATATATATATATATCACTCACACAGTAGATATATATACCAGCAATCACATCATACGAATAAATCATCGCACAAGAAATTTACATTCGCACCATTTTTATATAGCCATTTAAGTCTATAAGTCTCTCTCTCTCTCTCTCTCTATATATATATATATATATATATATATATATATATATATATATATATATATATATATGCATACCCTATATCCAATCATTATTCATCAAGTAAAATAATCTATAATATGTATACCACTCTCGTAATACTCAGCCTTATTATGACGCATACTACTCAAAGCATTCTCCCTTATACAGTGCCTCACTTGATACATATTTATCCATTTCCCTTATGATATGAATAGTCCTCCAATATATATAACAATGAGGTTACTAACTCCCAAGTTTAGCATATATAACAATCACTACATAACCCATCTATATCCGAATGCACATCGATATATCAAATAACAATCCCGATTGTCGGTATACACATGACTCATAGTATACAATCCTCAAGCTTAATCTCCAATTCATTTTATGATCCCATAATATATTTGAAATCCCCATTGTAACTCCCACACAATTATATGTAGAAACTATCCCAACTAGAATTACAACACAACCTATTCTAGTTGATAGTACGATCCAATCGTTCCCAATTTCGCCTACGGTTCAATTTCTCCTATGAACCTTTAACCATACCACAATTACGAGTTATTCCTTGTTTTTACCATCACCAAGGATATGCGACCACTCTCTCTCGTTGGTCCCCGATCATATCTTAAATACCTATCGCTATATGGATTCGGCACAAATCTCGGCCTACAATTTCATACCATACCCTCACCACTCTCTATAATAGTTCTTAACCTCACGTCATTTCTAGTCTCACTTTCTACCTTTAATTAGGACTCCTTTCCTCAATGAGATTCTCCACTATACCTCTTAATATCTATTGTTAATACGCACATAAACATAAAGGGACTATCTCTACATTTCGTAACTATTTCATGATACCCCATCCCTATCATATTAAGATAATCCGCCAATCAATTCAGTCCCACAATCATTTCATTACTAAAAGAGGCATCCTACCCTCAAAATCCAAGTCTAACATAGGTTCGAAAACTCCTATTCATTCTAGGGCACCAATCCCTTAATACAATTTCATAACCCTCCATAATAAGTCCGTTAAGAAAGCCCCTAAGAATAAAACCCAAAAGAAAAGGGGGTAAAAGAATTTACCATTCTTGGGCTAAAAATAGGGGACCGGTCGACCGGTACCAGACCCCCGATCGATCGCGGGTCCAAACTTGGCCTTTCGAAGAAAGCAGTAGGCTCTTCCTTTACGGTGCGGTCGACCGGTCCCCAGACCCCGGTCGACCGGCCATACTAGATGTCCTGGATGATTTCCATTTTTTTTAACAAACTCCATTTATCCAAACACCCAAATCTCATCAACTAACCCCCAATATTTTAACTCAATCATTTTCCTCACATCAAAACCCAACCTACCCTCATCTCATCAACATAAATATCATTAATCCCAAGTTTAAACATCAAATTCAAGTTAAAATACCAAAAAACTAAGTTGTCACATATAACCCAAAAATCCATTTCTTTTATCCACAAATTATGAAATGAAATACACAAATGAAATATTTAGCAAGATTAAACACTTGCCTAGAAATTGTAGAGGTTGAATCATCCCCTAAATCGTGTACGGGCCGAAAATCTCCAAGCTTTTCCTTCTCTCTTTCTTCCTTTCTTCTTCCTTGTCTCTTCCTGTTCTCTTTCTCTTTCTAGGGTTTTCTTTCTTTCCCCCAAATGAGACTGGCTTGATCCGTAAGCCTCTTAAACCTTTAAAACACAAATCCAAGTTTTAAATGTTAATACACACTTTAAATGACTCGTTTACTCATATTTCAGTCAAACATACTTAAAAATATTTCGAAACAGAAATAAAACCCAATGACAGTCATTTTGACTATCTCGACCCATTCGGAATCAATGGCGCACTCAGAATCATCATCCGACACACTTTATAACGTCCTTAATTTTTTACCTCAATCGCCAAATTTTTAAAAAACCCCAATTTAAATAAGATTTTATTTCTCCCAAAAGTCATGGGGTGTTACACGATTAAGGAATATAACACTGTTACATGAAATATCATTACAGAAAGTTAAACAAACCACCCTTTTTCACTGACTAAGCCATCTTTAAACAAACCTAACCATTACGAAGATACACGAAAATTATTCCAAACCCCAAAAATACAAAACATCCAAAATTACCCTAACTTCACAAAGATACCCAGGCATTACACAACATTTCCTTCAATTACCTAATGGCCCCGCTTCGTCATCATTCCCGTCCCACAGAGGTCCCCAAGTCTCCCACTCCTAGTTAACACCCCATATGCGCTCTATGAAGCGGTACGCTCTGGCAAGTCTAGATAATACCATAACTCCTTCCTTCATGGTGTCGAAGATAAAAAACCAAATTTGATCGGTCTCTTCCTCCGTGATCTTCTCAACTACACGCTTCACAACCACTTCAGGTAGTTCCCTGACACATTCCGGACCCTGTTATAGATTATGATGGACGCGTAGATGGTTAACGACTCTGCCACAAGGAGCCCAGCATCATCTATGATGATTCAGTCAGGTTCTTCACTAGGAAGAAGTTCGTTATACGAGGAGGCATAATTTGTTCCCTCCCGACTTGGCGCAGAATCCGCTAGGGGAAATATAAAGAAGTCTAGCGAAGTTCAACCAACGGCACATATCGATACTCTCCAAGATGAAAAATAGGCTACAAGTCTCCCCACCATGACACTGACCAACGAAGACACTAGGCTTCGTGATCCACTAACCAGTTGAACCAGTTCTCTACCCATGGGATAAAATTGAAGTAATTTCAGATAAGGAAATTAGTCACACCCATCAAGGGATACTCAGGAGGGGCATCCAAACGAAACCTCTTTGTAAGACACATGAACAACATTACCGGAATCCCCCTCAGAAACTCGGAGTGACCCTCTTTAAAGTATCCAAACCATTCAGGCTCTCAGCCAGCACCAATGCCAAAGGATTACGGTGATAAGACATCCATGCCATTATCGTAGCCACTTGGGGAACCACCGTCAAATCCTTTATCATCAACAAGAACCTCACAGTAAGGCCTAAGGAAACAACTCCAGGAAATCCAGCATCCTCAAAACCCCTAAGGAACACTAAATACATAATAGTCTGAAGAGTAATAATCCCTATAATGAC
The DNA here is from genome assembly GCA_949130495.1 of Sambucus nigra. NCBI lineage: Eukaryota > Viridiplantae > Streptophyta > Magnoliopsida > Dipsacales > Adoxaceae > Sambucus > Sambucus nigra. Next base: position 24,926,654 of record OX422211.1, read on the forward strand.
TAATGGTGGGACTGTCAAAGGAGAAATATGGAGAAACTCTTCCAAAAATGCTTGGGGGGGAATGAGAAAAATCAAGCATAGATGCTACCACACTGGAGCTTCCCCCCAACATTACCGAGAATTCCTCATAGGTAGGATAGACCCCATCTAAGCCAAAATGGAAGAAATGGTCCTCAGGGTACCAGAACTGTACCACTACTGCTAGAAGTTCTATTTTATGGCTCAATTTTTCCCCAAAGAAACCCGATGTAGGTTGAAAGCATCATAGTCCACATTATGTAGGCACATGGACTACAGACCATCAAAGTAAGAGTATAATTATTCATACATGGGATGAGCCATTTGGGAATAAGAAATGAGAAGCAAGAAGAAAAATGTGGGTATTGGTGGACAAAGCACATCCTATACCTCTCCTTTTATACTCAAAATCCTTGGCTGAAAATAAAAACTCTGAAAACTCGATTAATTCTCAACCCTACAGGAGTTCACTGATGTTCAAGAAAGTGCAATAAAATCTTAGGGGTGATTTGACTTGAGCCCCATGCTGATAGGAAGGCCAAGGGATATACTGATCAATAATTCCTCTTTTTAGAAAAAAATGCTTTTTTTCAATTTATAAAAAAAGTATTTCTCAAAATATACCCCCTCAAAGGGAAAACTCTTTACATCCACGCCTGCAAGGCTTTACTCTATTAAAAAAATTCCAAAACACAAACTTTTCCTACTCTTTCTCAAAATAAAATATCAGTAACAAATTAAAGTGCATATAGAATAAGTCACTAAATCAAGATAATCAAACAAAATATGCATCATTTCCGCCCCTTTAGTCTCCCTTTTCAGGTACAATGTCACCAAATCAAGCATACAACATGGTCATCGCCAAGATCCTCTAATCACAATGATGAATTTACGAGAAAATCTCGAAAGGAAACAATCAGAAATAGATGTCACCTCATCTTTCGCACACCCTCTCCCCCAGGTACCAGACATACCCGAACTCATGCTCTAGTGGCCTACTCACTTAAGCATTCATACTCATAGACCCTGATTCGCCCGAAGGAAGACTCCACAGGTAGAAGGTCGCCTATATCCCCAACAAATATTCAACAATCTATACAAAAGCAATCTTCTAAAACCCCAGCCCATATTGATCAGTAGTTTCCTTTTTCGCTTCCAAAGGAAGCCCAAGAGTTCGTTCCATTGCCGATTGGCACTCCCTCAAGCATGCCCATCAGAAGCCCCTTTCAATTTTTGTACAAAAATGCGAGAAAATTCTAGAAAAATCCATAAATTGCTCAAAAAATTCCTAAAAAATTGGGAATGTCATTTTCCCCAAGAAAGCCAATTTTGGGACACAAAGCCCCTAACAAACTCACAAAATCCCCAACATGATTATTCTTACACTCTTATCCTCAGTATATTACACCGCAGAACCAATGATGCACTCGCATCTAAGTCTACTACAAATCCCAGTCGTAATCCCAAAGCTAAAACATCCCCTAGTGGAGTTTTAAGACAACACAATCCACAACGGAACCACAAAACCACTTGTACCCTCAAAATAATTCAAATTTACATGGGAGAGAACTTCCCCATGCTAAAATTTAAGATCCTCATAATGGACCTCATCCCTTAGAATTGGCCGTCATAACTTTAGGTCCTCAGAATCGACCTCGTCCCTCAGAATTTGTCATCACAACTTTAGGCCCTCATAATTGACCTCGGCCCTTAGAATTGATCGTCATAACTTAAGGTCCTCGAAATTGACCTCGGCCCTCAGAATTGGTTGTCACAACTTTAGGTCCTCAGAATTGACCTCAATCCTCATAATTGACCGTCATAACTTTAGGTCCTCACAATTGGCCTCGGCCCTCAGAATTGGTCGTTATAACTTTAAGTCCTTAGAATTAACCTCGACCTTCAAAATCAATTGTCACGACTTAGGGACTATAGAATTAACCTTGGCCCACATAATTGGTCATTATAACTCTATGTCCTCAGAATAAATCTCGACCCTCAGAATTGGTCGTCATAACTTTAGGTCCTCAGAATTGACCTCGACCCTTAGAATTGGTGGTCACAACTTTAGGTCCTCGAAATTGACCACGACCCTCAAAATTGGTTGTAACAACTTCAGGTTCTCATAATTGACCTTGGCACTCAGAATTGGTCATCACAACTTTAGGGCCTCAGAATTGACTTTGTCTTGTAGAATTGGTCTCTAAAAGTATAGGTCCTCAGAATCAACCTTGATCCATTGAATCGATTATCCCCAACATCACTTTAAGTCCATAGAATTGACCTCGACCCATTAAATTGGTCACCCTAGCCCATTAGAAGCAATCTTAACACATCCTCAACTCGCTAAAACGGCCATCTTCATCTCCCTAGGTCCTCATAACTAACCTCAATCCTCTAAACCACTCAACCTCATCCTCTTGGTCCATAAATTCACCTAAAATTTATCTTTCTCTCAACGTTGATGGGGTGTCTATCATTCAACATCCTTCACTTGTTCCAAGCTCTCCTATCAAGGGGATCCCTATAGACACCCCATCCTAGCACCCCTTAAGAACATACTTAGGTCCCTAGAAGACACTTATTCACTGTAAACCCTAAGTAATACTTTGAGTACCGATCTAGAGGCCACTAGGAGCTCCTGAAACCCATTTGACTCTAGTTAACTTCCTCGACCGAGCTAAAGCTCAATGAATCTTTAAAAGTATCTAAATCACATTTCCAATGGTCTGCCCCGTGCGCAAATCAGACTTAGGACTCGGACAAACGGTCTGTTTACTACCAAAAATTAATATGGAGGCCACCGAGAGCTCTCGAGCTCCATTTGACCCAGATCAACTTTCTCTCTTGAGTGAAATCTCAATGAATTAGCCTAACGAGTTAAGATTTTGCTCAGGAGAGAAAGCTGATCTAGGTCAAACGGGGCTCGAGGGCTCTCGGTGTCCTTTGGGTCAATGAATTAGCCTTAGTAATTTTAGATGATTTCTAATGGTTAACTTCATGCACGAATTAGCCTTACGAGTTGGACGAACGATTCATCTTACCCCAAATATGGATTTGGAGGCCACTGGGCACTCTCGGGCCCCATTCAACCCTGATTAACCCTTCAGATTAAAATAAATTGAATGAATCTTTGAAGGCTCCCAATACCATTTCCAATGGTCTGTCCCATGCACGAATCAAACTTATGATACAAACGAATGATCCATTTGACTTCGAAAGGTCACTGGGCTCTTTTGATCGCCGTTTGACTTTGGTCAACTCTCCGAATCGAATGAAGCCAAATGAAATCTCAAAGAAAATAGAATAACCTTTCCAACGGTCCATCTCGTGTGCGAATCGACCTTATGGTTCAGACGAACGATCCATTTTCCTTAAAACATTTCTTATTTAGTGACCAACGGATGCTTTCGATCCCGTTTGACCTCAGTTAACTTTTGAATCTAGGAATGGTTCAATGGATTCTTAATGGGATCTGAATACAATTTCCAACAGTTCACCTCGTGTGAATTTTTTACTTATGGTCCATACCATTTTTTTGAAAAACCTATCCCAGATTACCGAATGGCACCCCCAGGACCCTACCGGCAGTATGTCTGGGATTCTATGTCGACACGAAAGTCAAGGACCCAACCTATCGGCACCCACCTTGTCCCTATAAATATAGACCATGGACTCACTTTGAAAGGGATACTTGAACATCTCTCTCTGTAATTCAGAGAACATTCTCTCGAATTCAGTGATTTTCCCCTCTTACAAAGCCCATTTGCCATATTCCTTCCATCCTTTTCATACTCCTTTGATTAAATTCTCATCCATCTCCTCATACCACCATCATCTTATTATGAGATCAGTGCATCTACAATTAAGATCCACTTCAAGTCTTTATAAGGAAGTCCAATTGTCCACCCTTGTCTTTAAATTCTCTTATTTTTAGCATTAGTTGCTTTATTTCTACTTTAGTGCTTTATTTCATACTCAATATCAAGCCTTTCTTATTAGTATTTGCACGTACTTTATTTTCATAAAAAAATAAGAAAAAGAGGGTTCACATATAAATTCCAAAAGTGGGATTTCCACAACACATCCTCATATTTGAAGCAGGTTTATATCTATACACACATATAATAGAAATTCCCCATTTGTATTCATGGGTTAAATCCTGTCCTACTTTATCTTTGAACTATGTGGACTTTGATGCCCCATGGGCTACGTTGGTGTCTTGGGTAAATCACTAGACTTGAGTCATCATTTGTACATATTTGTTACCTTGTTTTTCTTATATATATTCTTAATGGATTTTATATGCTTCCATGCTTGTGTCTTGTCCGATGTATGCATTCGTGCCTCTATAACGACTTGTGAATCGGCAAACACTTACGTTATGATTTGAATTATTATTTTAGGAATACTCTTAAGGATTAACTCACTTCGTCCTTTTCCATGACGCAAGTTGAACGATTCCATTATCTATTTATACTACGCACCTAAGCATAAACTTCACAGAGTTTAACAAGAGAAGATTAATGCATGATCATAAGAGACTGAAAGGGCGAGATGGGTGCCTAATACCTTCCCATTCCATAACTTAGTCCCCGACGCTTGAACTACTTGGTTTCACACGCAACAGTATTCTCCTTTACGTCTCTTTCTTAAGAGGCAACATTTCTCTTGCCTATTTTGTACAAAATAGGCTGGAAACTTTATCTCAACATATTACCCCACATCGACGATGGCCGAGCGCCTAGAGAAAGGGCGCAATCATGTGTGCACGCTAGAAGAAAGTGTAAAGCCCTCCTTGGACCCCCTTGGGATGGCCATAATGGGCATGACCATTGTATTAGTGGCTTCAAACTGAGTCAAATATCTGTAATAATCGTTACAATTTCCATTGCGCATAATAAGTGGTGAAATGGCTGAAATTTCCCCAACACATTAAAACTACTAAATTTTAACCTAGAAAACATCGGGTGATAAATCGTACATTGTTGTTGGACTTGTGATGTCAAATCGGGTCAAATTATAATTATTATCTATACAATATCCGTAGCACACAAATAGGTTACGAAATGCCAAAAATTTCCCTGGTGCGTTAAAGTGCAAATTTTGAAAAATAAACCTTCCGATTAGATAACGGATGTTGTCATTGGACTCGGGGTGTCGAACTAGGTCGAATGACAGTAATTAATAGCACAATTTTTATCGAGCATAAAAAATTGCAAAAAGACTGAAATGTCCCTTGTGCGTAAAAAGTTATAAATTTTAAACTAGAAGACATTGATAAGAAAATGGACGCTGCCACTAGACTCGTGGTGTCGAACCGAGTCGAATGACATTCATAATCGGTGCAATCTATACCGAGAACAAAAAAGTTACGAAATGATCAAATTTCCCCATGTGCGTAAAAAATGCTAAATTTTACCGTAGAAGTGCTGGATAAGAAATAGACACTGCCACTAACTCGTGGCGTCAAACCGTATTGAATGACTGTAATAATTGATACAATTTCCACTGCGCACAGAAAGGTTATTAAATGATTGAATTACCCCCAATGAGTAAAGAGTGGAAAATTTTAACCTAGAAGCTCTCGATGAGAAAATTGACGATGCCATTGGACTCATGGAGTTGAACCAAGTCGAATGGCTGTAACAATATGTACAATTTCCACCGCGCACAAAAAAATTACAAAATGACAAAAATGACGCAAACATGTGAAATGTACTAAATTTTAAGCTGTAAACCTCCAGATGAGAAAATGGACGCTGTTGTTGGACTCGTTTGTCAAACCGAGTAAAATGGAAGTAATAATCAGTATAATTTTCGTCACACACAAAAAGGTTACGCATTGACAATAATACCAAGAGTGCATAAAAATTGCAAAATCTTAACATTAGAAGCTTGGGATGAGAATATGGATATCGCCACTAAACTCATGGCGTCGAACTGGGGCGAAATGCAGTAATAATCATTACAATTTCCAACATGAACAAAAAATATAGAAAATGCCCCTGACGCATAGATTCTGATAAATTTTAACCTAGAAAGTTCGAATGAGAAAATCCACACCGCCACTACACTCATTGCATCAAACCAGCTCGAATGGCTAACATGATCATTACAATTTCCATTGCGCACAAAAAATTGATAAAATATCGAAATGCCCTTGATGCATTAAAGGTGATAAATTTTAACCTACAAAGCTCTAGATGAGAGAACGAAAGATGCCACTAGAATTCTATAATCAAATCGATTATAATGGCAGTATTTATCAGTGCAATTTCTACCTCATAAAAGTGATTGTGAAATGATCGATTAGTCCCTCACGTGTAAAATGTGATAAATTTTAACCAATAAACATTTGGATGAGAAAATAGACGCTGCCATTGGACTCGTGGCACCCAACCTCGTCAAATAACAGTAATTATCAATACAATTTCCACAACGCATAAAAAAGTTGCGAAAAGTCTAAAATGCCCCCATCTCGTAAAAAATTCTAAATTTTAACCTAAAAGCCCCCAATGAGAAAATAGATGCTGCCACTAGACTCGTGGAGTTAAATCAGAACGAATGCTAGTTGTTGATGTCTAAATTTGGGTATATGATTACCAAAATTATAATCACAGATAAATGATATATAGCAAAAGATAAGAGAAATTTTACATGGGTTAGCTCTAAGGGTGAGCTTACATCCACTGGTGAAATAGGTTACGGTTATATTCCAAGTTTAGATATATAATTTCAAATTGTATATATTGTCCAAAGTGTCCCCCCTAAAGATACGGGAGATGGATTATTTATAGTTAGTAGGAAATTAAGAGATGGAATTCCTTTATCGATTCAAGAATTTACGCCTTTATACAATTATAGCCAGCTGGGTGCCTTTTTATGTTCATGCATAGGGCGACTATTGAATATCTCACGTGCAACTTTTCATATGGCTGATGATCCAATTTCTTGAAGGTGGTCAGCAGGGAGTCGTCCAATTCGTAACTGTGCCGACTAATGATAATACATTATGGTAAGTCCCATGATATTTTACGAAAGGTGTCACTGTATTATTGGTCCACTTGGTGGAGTAATTTTTACATACAACAAAAGCCCCCAATGCTCCATACTTAAAGATTTTATCAAAGGAATAGAGTATTTTCTTCAGTAAGTCGCTCAGCGCTCAAAAAGGTTGAAGGTCGGTAGCCAAACTAAAGGACATGTAAATATTTCTCTGTTATACTAGAACGGTGGCACTTTGGTAAATAACTTGAAAACAGACAAACCATCGGAGGGTACGCTTGTCTTTTTGCCTTCTTGGGATTAGGGAAACCGTTAAAGTTCAATACTTTGGTTTATTAAATCAATTCAAATCACAAAGATCGAGAGCTTTTCCTGTATCTATAAAAGGTTGAGTTTCCCTTTATTTTATTTACCTCAGCATTCTCAAACTCCCTTTCTTTCGTCTATTGCGTTTTCCTTTGTTGCTTAATAGATTTCCACCCTTATAGTAGCAACTATAAGACTTTTCTCTCCTTCATCTTTTCCTTTTTGAATTTGTTAATATGGTTTTTATAGTTGATGAAGGGTTTTTAGAGGAGTTCAAGGAAAGAAGAAAAATTCCAAACGGGGTAACAGTGGAAATAGTATCTGGGCCTTGTGATTTGTGTGCATTAGCTGAGGGTCACTAGTTGCCCATAATATTTATAGCTAAATGTGGAATCACTTTTTCTCCCAATAACCTATTTTTGGAATTTCGTTGGTACTTTGACATATTCCCTGCTAGGTAGCACCCAATAGTTGTAGACTAGTTAACAGAGCCAATCGCCTCAATGAGTTGTATGGAATGCACATAGGAATTAGTGAGTTAATGTATTGCTATAATTGGGGAACCAAGCAGTTAACACTTATTACCTCAAAACACATCAAGCCAATAGAGCTTTGGTATTGGTATTACAGAGTAATTATAAAGAATTTGTAGCATGCCACTCTTCCTGAGGACGTCAAGTATATTGGTCCCGGACACACCCAGGAAAGGCATGGCATGGATCGATTGTCTGTAATTTTTATATTTTCATTTTTTTGCATACTTTCTATTTGTTGATATAATAACTAATATACTGCGTCTTTTTTGTAGAGAAAAGGAAGAAAGTGTGTCCCCTAACTCGGAGGTGAATTTTGTGGAAACGAAATTTATTTGTTACATCCAGTAAAGAATAGGAGAAGATCATCCTGAGCTGACTTCTGTTCTATTCGAGTACAAGATCTCTATCACGTCCTTTGTATCTCAACCTACACAATACATTCCTTTATGCCACATAGATTTAGAGGACTTAGCATCCGCCATTGGAGCATCTGAATCTCATTTTGAAGAATAAGGTATTATCTCGGGAGGAACCTCTTCCTCTTTTGAATATTTTGATCTAGCTGAAATCCTAAATATTTCTTCATCTCCTAGTAATATGGTGAAAAGAAAGATATCAAACTTGATGTCTCAAGCCATGTCTCCCCTTCCTGTTGAGAAGAAGAAAACCACTCGTGATGTTGGGTCCTGCGATCCAAGAGGACTTGACTCAGAAGTCATAGGGTGATCAGGTCTTTACTGCATCTACCTCCGTGGCACTGAACCCTAGTTTAGCTAGAGGTTTAATTCACTGTAGAGTGTTGCCCAGGGATAGGTTGATGGATGCTCTTATGTCTAAGGATATAATTTTGTAGAGTTCCAATAAGAATTTATCTCTGGTAATCGGGTTCACAGATCTGACTTCATTACATTCTTGTTCTCCTTTCTAATTTCTAACACTTTCCCGTGTTTGCTATATTTTATCAACTATGACCAACTACTAATTAGAGATGACCAAATAAAAGAATGATCAGTATATGTTAAAAAGGCTTTCAAAAGCTTAAAGGGTCCTTTGGAGACAGTAAGGGAGGCTCATAAAAAGGATTAGTAAAAATGGCAAGGTCTTCTGAATACTACCGAGTGGCAAAAGAAGGACACCGAGAAGGCTTCTACTAATTCTGCTTTGGAAGTTTCTAGTGAGAAGAAGAAGTTATAAGAAATGAAAGTTGTCATAAAAAAGGTAAAATAAGATGCATTCACTAGAGGATGGGATAAATCCTTTGTTGTTACTTCCCTCCAGATTGAATACATGAACAAGGTTGCTTTAAAAGAAGGCTAGACAATGGCTTTGGAGCAGGTCGACAGTGCTGATAACTCTGAAATCTATCCGCCCCACTTTGATGAAGAGATAAAGGATGAGGAATGAATTGGAGAATCTTCAATGGTTCCTGAGACTTCCATGACGGTGGCCCAGTCAGCAGGAGATGTGGCCCAAGATAAGGAGAATGTGTAATTGTCTTGGAGTTTTTCTTCGTATATTTTTACTATTTATTTACTTTCTATTATAACCAATGATAATTATTTTATCTATTTAATAAATTTATCCATCATTACTTCTTACTAAATGCTTATGTTTGTTGAATTGGTTTCCCGATTTTTCGTATTTCATTCTTCAGTTTAACTCTAACTGATTAATTATAGTTTATACTGAGAGTGATCATTACATGAGAAGTGTTCAACTCTTTGGAGAAAGACATGAGTAATTAGATAAGGATGATCTGGAAGAATTGCTCAACCTAGATACTTTTAATCAGGTTAAGGAAGCATATCTTCATTTTCATTAATTATTTAACTAGGCTATAGTGAACATCGTTGTTTACTATGAAATGATTCTTAAAATGCAAAAAGACCATAAATCATTCTTGCCAATTTTCACTCAAACTATGAAGCAAAGTATACTCGGTTAAACCAAGAGAGTGGTTTTGAGCAGAGGCTCTAAGATATCTTTGCAGCATACAGAAAAAGGGAATTTGTATTGAACAGTGATCTGAATAATGCACGGGAGGTGGCGAGATTGTTAGAAAAAGAAAAAAAATACTCTTAGGATTGAATTGGAGAGTTAAAAAAGTCTTTGGAGGTCATCCAATATGAAGGTGTCTCCTTCACGGAGCTATGCAATGCTAGGCTAATGTAAGAATTAAAGATCTCATGAAAAACCAAGTCTAACCAACAGTCTAGACAAATGGTGGTTGCTCAAAAAACAGTGGATGAAGAAAAGACCAAGAAGACCTTAGTCGACGAGGCAACCTTACTTAAAAGTAAGGATGCAACCATTAAGAAACTCCCTGAAAATTTTGATCGACTAATTTTAAATTTCAAAAAGCAACCCAGGGCAGTCTGGATGGATGGCTCTAATGCAACCTTGGCTCATCTAGAGGATGAGTTGGAGCAAGCCCGTCGTAAAGCTCATAAATGGGGTTGGTTGAATGTGTCGATAGTTATTAAAGTTCCCAAGTTAGAAAACTATGGCATTGGAATGATCCAGGTGCATTGGATTACCCTAATCCTCCTTTTAGAATTGATTCCAGTTGGATCCCCACTTATGCCATTCGTCAGAGTTTGGTTAGGAAGTATTTGGGTGATTTTTTTTCACATACTGAATATACTTACATTATACTTACGTTTTCCACCAAGACTTATTAAACCAATCGAGCTCAAGTGGTCCTGGTAGGTACAGAGACTTAAATTCAACGTTCATCCTTCTTCTCTTGATATTCTTCCTATAGGGTTGGACAAAGCTCAAAAGAAATGTCATGTTGAATGAAATTCTTTTATTTGATTTTATTTTCGAGAGTGTCCTATAATGAACTATTAAGTGTGACACGATGCCTATTTTAACTATGGGTGATCAGCCCTCCATTAAAACAAACAAGAATCTCATATGGATTATCCTTCGCATCACTGTCGAATTTTTTTATTCTAACCACCTTTGTTAAATTAAGAATGTTTCAAATTTTATCTTTCATAAATCACAACGTACTACACCAAAAGTATCCACTTCTCATGGTATTTGACCATGACAAGTCCAACTTGTCAAGGTCAATGATCGTGACAAGTCTAGGGGTGATAACTGTTTTGTCATGGACTTATCACGGTGTTTGACCGTGACAAGTTCATTAGACTTGTGACGGTCCTTCACGGTCTTTGACCTTGACAAGTTTTGTCACGGTCAAATACTAAAACTGTTGGGTAGTATGGCCACTGCCATTGTCCGGCAGTATATTTGTACCTGTTATAGGAAAATTGTACCTATCCAAACAACATATATATAAATAAAATAGAAATAATACAACAAATCATGGCATATATAATCCATATCCAAATAAAATAGAAATGCAAATATCCATCATATCCAAATCAACAAGTACCAAAATAAAAAATACAAATACAATCCAATATCCAAATAAAAAGATAGAAATAATGTCATGAAGAAGGATAAATCGGAGAAGGAAGGAATTCCACACGACATATGAATTGAGACATCCTTCAATATGATTAACGTCGCATTTTTCGCGCAACCACAAAGGTGAGGTCGACTTTCCCTCCACCACATGCGTGACGCACACTCTTGCCTTAATATCTTGGAGGGGACGTCTATGAATCGGCATACCATGGAGGAAGCTCAAATCTCTCAACCCCCTCTCTATCAGATCGCCACAATATATGTTGAGTACTTGTTTGAGTGCGTCTGAAGCCAAAGATGCTTTGTCGGCATCGTACTGCGACTCATGAACTTCCTTAAGCTTTTCCTGAAAAGACAAAAACCACACAATTAGTAAATTAAACAAAAAAATTTAACATTTATAACTTATAATGGTGGCTGCGACGCTCGGGGCTACCTCCTTATCCTTACCCTTTTGCGTCTGAATTGCCACATAGACATCGAACCTATGTGTCCTACTCCCAGGGCCACTCCTCGTGTCCTAAAATAAAATAATACAGAATTAGTAAGTAACACAAAGTAATACAGAACTGGAATAATAAAATTAAATAAAAATAAAACCTTACCATCCTGTGCTCCACCTCGGTGTAAGGCATCCCCCCGAAGTAGTGCATGTCCAAATATTTTTACCGGTTGTCCCTCCCCAATTGGCGAGATGCCAATTGCCGCTCATTGGTCTCATTATTGATAAACGTTTGCCACTGTACCAATGATATCAGCTCCTTCGGGTGGACGGTGTCATGTAGTCTCAGAATGGACTCCCCGGTCTTCCCAAAGTACTGTGTCTACAAATTCTTCTTCCACATCTTATATTGATCCCTCAATTTCTCCAACGTGGGGTCGCGGAGTTGTGGGGGGAGGCCGAATTTTTCCTGTCAAATAAACATAAACCATCTTGTAAGTAAGTGTTACAGTTATAAATACAAATATAAATATAATTATAAATATTATTTACACACCATGTAGTGCCCCCAAGATGTTCATCTTGAGGTCAATAAGCATGGCCCTCCAATCAATGTACCCCAGGCCGACAATCGCCTTCAATAACTCTAGCGCTCTAGCTAAAAATGTCGACTTATTCTCGACGATGGCCCCCAATTTGGCCCCATTTTGGGGGCCTACTGGCCAAGGAGCCCTCATCGCCTCTGCTACCACGCCCTAATGAAGTCATTTTCTGCAAAAATTGTTATTAGTAGTACAAACATGTATATGATCTTTGAATTAATGCTCAAATCTGATAATAATAATACATACCAATACCAATTTCAATTTACACACACGCACATTGCACTCCACTCCCGCACACACACTCTCGGGTCATGGACTTTGAATTAATGCTTAAATTGATATAAATTCAAATTAACATATTCACTTGATTATTACAATCATTAAAATGATCAAGTGAAAATTAAAAAAAACATTAAATTATCGTCCAATAATAATAAAGCACTAGAATAATATAACCACTTGTCATTAGAAATTATTTGAATAGTTATTACAAATAAAAATATTGTTTCAAATTCGGGTTATCATAAAAAGTGGATTAATATTCGGTAGGTGTATCCAAGTCATCCACACTACTGTTTAGACGCTTTGGCGCATGAGAGACTATTGACCATGACTCGTTGTTGGTATACTCTTAGTAAAGTACTTGCTTGACCTTTTGAAAAGAACAAACAAACGGCTCATCGCTTATGTGTCCATTGCTCTTCAACTTAGACAAGTCAACCATGATCAAAATGGTGACAGGATCAACTTTACAAGCATTTTTATCCTCAACTCTTACCCAATAACAGTAAAATACAACCTATTTGAAGTTTACATAGTCCAATTCAAATATATTTTGAATTACACAATAGTAAGTCATTTCATCTTCAATGAAGTTTTTATTTTTTGTGCTCGGTCGAAAGAAAGTAAGAGTCTTGTATGCACCCAATACGTAACCGTTCAATTGATACTTTTTGTACTCTTGTGCCATGAACAAGGGTCGAGTGGCTAGACGAACAAGCCTTGATGTCACATCACCCGTCTTTAAGAGCTGAGAATATAGATAAATTAATTAGGTTAGTTGTAAAGCTTTCTTGTAATGTGACATTTGATAACAATCATTTTCATTATAATTACCTCGTGTGAAAACCACAACCTAAATTCACTGTCTGATTATGCCATTGTTAATGTTAGGATTCTTACTTGGTATATTAGGGCCATAATTAGAAGATTTACTTTCAAATTTTGAGCCTGAAAGTATTCTCGTCCATAGCCCATGTTCGACATTGCCCAGTAAAAAATTAGAACCTCTCTCAAATCTAAAACTATGAGAGGGGGTAAAAACTTCCTATGGAAATGGTATACATTTTTTGAGCTAGCGGGGAGAATATAAGATTCAGTATCCTCTCCACAAATAGGATACCCCAAATAACCATGTACTACACAACCGGATAACGTCCCATAAGCTGGAAAATCATGAATTTTCCACATCAACATACCTTTTAGCGTAAACTCTCCTTTTCTAAAAGAATAAATCCTTGCGCACCCTCTTCCCATAACTCATTTAATTTTTCATCATCCCCTTATACATCTATCCTACTTGCCCATACATTATGATCTACATTTTCATCATCCCCTTATACATCTATCCTACTTGTTAAAGGTTGTTGTGAAGGTTGTTCGGGGACAAAAGGAACTATCTATCCCCCGTGAAAAAACCCAACTTCGACAACTATCTTGTATACCCCATCTTAACAAATGTAGTTTAACTATTTTTTACTCAAATACCTTACCATTTTTACACCTAGCACATGGACACGAAAACTCTTCATTATCATGGAATCTCTTTGCATATTTTAAAAATTCATTAGCACCTCTGCTAAACAGATCCCCTAATCTATTTGCCTCACCCATCCACTCTTTGTATTTAGGATATCCCATCACAACTACTACAAACAATCACCTATTATGGGTAAACTACCATAAGCAAAAGTGTGAATATTTAGTTCCCATTAGTATAAACAATCACATGTTGCATGCCTATGCATAACAACTAGAAGGCTAGTTTCTATGGGTAAATTTATTCGTGCATTCAAATTCAAATTCAAATTAAATTTTAATTTGAAATTGAAATTAAAATTAAATTTATAATATTAATTCCTATTTCCTCCATCTCCTCTAAAGGGTGAGTGGTCCTGTCCCATTCGAGACGGCATATTTCTGTACATAGATCATGCACATTGTTCCAATTTGAGGAAAATTCGACAGCATATCCCCATAGTTCTCCAAGTACACGACATAGATTCGCTAGAGTGAGTGACATTTCAATTTATCATTTTAAATAACACTTAACATCGCATCATCTAGTATGTACTCAGAGAACATTAAGATATGACAACAGAACTTCCCCCAAAAGTAACAAGTTTAAGCCGCTAAGAATATTATTCTATAGAAACTATGCAGCCCCAAACTGTCCAAACATGACAATTCGAGATATCTCATTACAGGGGTAATGACTCTCAAACGGGTCTAAGGGCTATTGAATTCATACGCATAAGAACTAGAAGGCTAGTATCTATGAGCACTGTAAGTAATTTAAAGTATGTTTCTAAGGTTTTATTTACTAGGTATCCGGGAGAGCAAACACTTTTGATGAGTCCATAAGGGTCCCATCATCTCATCTTGAGGAGTCTGGAGTGACTGAATCTAGTAATCATGATAAGTCTCCTATTATCTAGGATGCTAAATAGCTGAGAGTTACGGTTATATGTCCACCACACCCAGTGGTTGTTCCATTATCGCCCATTCCTAACCATAAATTCGTCAAGAGGTTTCCTAGTAGGGTCCGGACTATTGAAGTTGAAGACAAAATTGATACTGACGAAGAGGATCCACTTAATAACTCTTAGGATCAAACTTCCCAAAAAACCATCAGAGAGGTTTATCTCCTGCGTAGAGACAACTATATGGTATTAGACCATCCATTCACATGAGAGTCCCAAACGATGAGAGAGCCTTTGATGGAAAAGATGGTCAGATAGCGATCTAGGCTTCAGACTACCCATCACCCCACGATTCAAGCTATGTTATCCAATTTGGGACTCGGCCCAGCCTAACTCTTGCCCAACGCCTGGAGGATAATTCTCAGCTTCGTATCACTCTGGAAGCTAGTTCACTCGACCAACCTTCTAGTCACTGTACTTCGAGCATGTTACAACGTGTCTAGTACCAAGACTAAACCTAGCTACTATCATCTCTTACACAGGAAAACCACAATAAAGGTCATGAATATTAACCAAACCTCCATTCACCTCTAGAAGCCCCGATACTTTTTTATGTCGGGAGCTTGGGAGTTCGATCCCAATGTTCTTGTAGCGCCTCAGAGTTGAGGGTCTCCTAAAAATGGGCTAAAGCTTCAATGTAAGCCAAACTTGACTCTGGCTTAAGTGTTGATGCTCGAGATAAGATAGATGAAATAATAAAACAAAGTAAGGAAGGTAGGCTCGTGGAGTATGAGCAATTAATGACTCCATATTTTCTTAAAAAGACGGGTCTACTCAGGGTTAATCCCCTGACTGAGTTATGTAAGTACCATTTATCTAACCATTGTATCGTCTCCTATTGTTAATTCTAATACTAACCTCATCTTCTCGTTACAGGTAATCCAGTCAACACAACAGAGGCTGAAAGAGTGGTCCTACACATGTGTTTCAAATTAAACCAATTTTCACCAAAAATTATCCAACTTTTAATTATCACCAAACCAAGTTGTGAAACCCCAATTTTTACTTTAAACCATTTTTATCTTGATTAATCCTAAACATGCATCTATTGATTAAAGCAAGTAAAGTAAAGTAAAGAATACTCACTATGCCGGATGTACAAGGAAAAACCCAAGACGGGAAAAAACCTCGGACGGCCCAAGCCAGACAATCACTATGAATGTGGAATTACAACGAACAGACAAAAGACTCACTCAACGACTCGATCCCCATGGGTTTTGACGCTCCTCTGATCTTCAACCACTCCTCTTATAGTGCCCACGTAGAAAGTGTTTTTCCACAATACCTGTTCACAACACACGCATCCACGTATGTCGCGGTGTCCACCGAATGGATTTGATAAGTCTACAATGTCAAACAAGAAGTCCTTATCTTTTCTTCACTGCAAAACCCAGATGTTCAAGTATAGAACAAACCTTCTTGGTGCAGCAAGATCACACAAACATATAGGAATGATAACTCAGATCTTTGCCAACTCTAAGGATGTGTTTAAGTTTTGAAACCTTAGAAAAATATGTGCAAAACTCGTACTAGATCGTAAACTATTTTTTCAGAATGCACACCCGTTAATTCTGACGAAACCACGCTTTAAATAGTAAAATATCATCGCCTCAAAAATTATGTCACTCGAGCGTGATCGACCTGTCGTTCGAGCGACATGGCTATCTCGCTCGAACGAGCTCTGATGTCGTTTGAACGACGCGCGTATCAGTTTGACATTTCTTTTAAAACGTTTCTCTAATGGAGACCCAATTAAGTCAAACTCTATTTCGAGCTTATCAGAATAAAACTAAGTGTAAAACATTTTAAAATATTTTTCCTTATAAAATTACATCCGTAGCCTTTTATAAAAATTATTCCGAGCACTATTAATTATACGCATTCATACCTGTGTGATCTCAAAATGCAATTAAATTGAAGACAAATAAACTTGCACCAATTAAACTTCGGCATGATTAATTCTTTGAAGCTTTGCCGCAACGTCTTCAATTTCTTCAATACGTCATAGACCAAGTGGAATCGTGATAATATAAAATATCCCTATGACATATTACAAACACAGTTTTGTTCACGGAATTAAGTCAAAACAATACAATTACTCAATTGAAAATTTATGTCCTTACAAGTCTCCCCCTTTGACTATTTCGAGAAAAAACTAAACCAGTGAAATGCCAAAGTCGGGTCGTCAAGCCGTATGATGCCTAAATCCCATCCTATAAACCCAAAGTAAAAAATTACAGGACACAGACTAGTATCTGTAGCACCGACAAGCATGAACTATCGGAATATGATGTAGACTTGAAATCTTAAATCGTTGAAGCATACCTACACACATGAACCAGAAAAACAAATACCCAGTGAAGTATGGAGGAACAAATGAACCAGTATATATATATATATATATATCCAAATGATATCAATTTTATAATAGATACCAATATGAATAAACTCTGAAAAATCATTTGTTAAACAATTGGGCAACAAAATGATACCAATATGTACTACCAATATAAATACCAATTTGTAAAATATGTAATCAAAAACATGCTCAACAAATCTCCACCTACATCACATACAACGCTCCCCGTTTTTGTCTCGAATAGACAATCCGGTGAAAAGATAAACTAGTCAAAAAGTATCTAGCATGAAGATATACTAATTAAGAAGCGTTAGATAATCGTGAAACAACCGGATAAATATGATCAAGTAATGACAAGTCAGTAGCTAGTAAACAAATGAATCACACAAAGAATATAGTAAACTAGTCAGGTGTGATAAACGGAATCATATGCAAAATATAAATTTTGAACCAATATCACCTGCATATAAACTAAGTCAGTCCAGAAAGCTTCCATCAGTACCAAAAAAATATACCAATTTAACCAGAGGACTGCAAATAAAAAGAAGCACAAAACCCAGACTATCGTTCGAACGAGCCAGGGACGTCGCTCAAACGAAATAAGGACGTCACTTGAACAAGACTTCGTGCGACATGGTAATGTCGCTCGAACGACTTCTCGCGATAGCCAAAATATCCCATAATCCCAAAAATATCATATATTTTTGCCCAGTGAAAATTTTTTCCAGAGAAACATTCCAGGAAGGGGATGACAGCAACAAAACAGTGCTAAAATAGTAAGCTTTTTAACGCAAGAACGCATAAAAACAAACAATGTGAGTTACATGCAAACATAGTATCGATGTGCTCAAACATGGATATGGAATGTATGGACGTGAAACTAAAACAAAAGAGTCACAATTCTAACACATCAAAAAGATCAAGAAGCTCTAATTGATAGCGATAAATCATCATACTTTATCATAGACACATGACAATTAAAGTGTGACCTTAATGAACTAAACATACTACATGCACACAAATCCAAAATTTTGACGATTCTACAAGCAATAACGTCAAATTGCAATGTTTCAACATTACGATTAGTTGTGCAAACCCGTTTAAATTTTCTCCAACCAAACTCCCTCATAAATATATACTTTTTCAAGTTCTTTTGAGTTTTCTAATTTTCTCAGCTTAAAGAAAATCTTAATGGCCCGTTTCTTAGCATTTTGCTTTTTCTTTTGGGCTCTTTTAAACGGTGGCTTTCACGACGAGTTAATTTTGAACTCTCCCAGCCCTTTCCTGTGAATCACTCATCATTTTTTTAATTAGATACTAATTCAAATCCTCACAGTAAACGGTTCTTACATGCACAATTCTCCTTAAGTCTACTTAAGCATAGATGACAAGATTGTGATAAGAACGTCTCGCTAAATTCAAATATACGAGAGAAGTCAAACATCCATATAAACTCGTGCATGAGTGCAATGTTGGCATCTATACAAAGTCGAATCAAAATGCGTATCAACTTCGAAACAACCCCATATAAACAATGGTTAAGATCATTCTAAGCATCGATAATAATGAACAAATGTCCTTGCCACATAGATAATGAAACGATGGGGGTTTAAGCACACCAATATACCACATTAAACATGTAAACTCAAAAACAAAAAGACAACAAGAAAACAAAACTATTTTTGGTTTTTCAAAAATTTTAGAAAAAACAAAATCTTTTTGTATTTTTCAATAGGACTCAAACAAAAGAAAACTATAATACAAAATGATAAGCATGTCATAACACTAGCAAGATATAAATCATGAAGCAAAACTAGCGTATGACAAACAACCCATGCAAACACCTATTCATAAGAAATAGCAAGTGATGAATCATGAGCATGCATGTGAGAATCAACCAACCTAGCATTTAGCATCTCCAAAATAGATTTTCTAACCCAAACAGGTGTATACCTAACAAAACAGGTTTTGGGAACCAATGGGACACTACGTTTAAACTCCTAGGGTCTTTTTTAAGATCATAGCAAAAACTCCTAAGGTGACCTTTCCTACCACAATGCGAACATGTGTAAACTCGACAAGGAACAGGACCTTTAGGTTGATCTTTTCTAATTCCCTCGGATGTGGTAGATGCTCTAAAACACCTTATGGTATTGTCTTTAGCAATGGAAGCATTAGAACAAGACTAGTTATTACCATTACTGCACAAACTACTTGAGTCGGTTAAATCACCTTTAAACTTCAAAACTTTGGACTCAAGCAAAAAATTAAGCTCCTCAAACTTTAGTGACTCCCTTTTTAAATTATCAATTACCCCTAGAAGGTTATTTTGCTCCCCCTCAATATGAGCAAACTTATCCCTCAGAGCCTTTTCTCGTGCCACAAAATCATTAATCAAATTATTTTCCTCAGTGGCACAAACCCTTGAATTTTTTAAATCCTCTAACTCTTTCTCTAAAACAAAGACTCTATCATCACTCTCCTTTTTCGAATCTTTAAAAGATTAAAAGTCATTAAATAAAGTTCCAAACTTCTCACGAATGATATCTCTTTGAATTTGAAACGTTTGCAAATATCCAATCATATTTTTAAAATGGGAATTTTCTTCCTCCAAAAATTCAATACGTTTTGAAAACTTTAAATTCAAACGATGTAAATTGTCAAAGCTTAGAGAATCCATCGAGAGAAAATAAACACAAGAGATATAAACACACACTGGATCACAAAACAAATAAATTATGTTTTCTAGCTCTGATGCCAATTTGAAAGAGTGGTCCTACACGTGTGTTTCAAATTAAACCAATTTTCACCAGAAATTATCCAACTTTAATTATCACCAAACCAAGTTGTGAAAACCCAATTTTTACTTTAAACCAATTTTATCTTGATTAATCCTAAACATGCATCTAGTGATTAAATCAAGTAAAGTAAAGTAAAAAATACTAACAACGTCGGATGTACAAGGAAAAACCCAAGACGAGAAAAAAACTCGGACGACCCAAGCCATACAATCACTATGAATGTGGAATTACAACGAACAAACAAAAGACTCACTTAATGACTCGATCCCCATGGGTCTTGATGCTCTTTTGATCTTCAACCACTCCTCTCATAGTGCCCACGTAGAAAGTGTTTTTTCCACAATACCTGTTCACAACACACGCGTCCACGTATGTCGCGGTGTCCACCGAATGGATTTGATAAGTCTACAATGTCGAACAAGAAGTCCTTATCTTTTATTCACTGCAAAACCCAGATGTTCAAGTATAGAACAAACCTTCTTGGTGTAGCAAGATCACACAAACATATAGGAATGATAACTCGGATCTTTGCAAACTCTAAGGATGTGTTTAAGCTTTGAAACCTTAGAAAAATATGTGCAAAACTTGTACTGGATAGTAAACTATTTTTCCAGAATGCACACCCATTAATTCTGACAAAACCACGCTTTAAATAGTAAAAGATCACCGCCTCAAAAACTGTGTCACTAGAATGTGATCGACCTGTCGTTTGCGTGACATGGTTGTCTCGCTCGAACGAGCTCTGATGTCGTTTGAACGACACGCGTGTCAGTTTGACTTTTCTTTTAAAACATTTCTCTAAAGGAGACCCAATTAAGTCAAACTCTATTTCTATCTTACCAGAATAAAACGAAGTGTAAAATATTTAAAACATTTTAAAATATTTTTCCTTATAAAATTACATCCTTAGCCTTTTATAAAAATTATTCTGAGCACCATTAATTATACGCATTCATATCTGTGTGATCTCAGAATGCAATTAACTTGAAGACGAATAAACTTTCACCAATTAAACTTCTACATTATTAATTCTTTGAAGCTTTGTCGCAATGTCTTCAATTTCTTAAATACGTCATAAACTGAGTAGGATCGTGACAAAATAAAATCTCTCTATGTATTATTACAAACACAGTTTTGTTCGTGGAATTAAGTCAAAATAATACATGGACTCAATTGGAAATTTATGTCCTTATAGAGGCGGTTTGGAAAATGACAGTGTCAAGTCTTGCCAACATGCTCAGAAAGGTGGGAAAAAAGCCTGCACCACCTGCCCATATGAAGAAGTCAACCATTGGAGGCCCTGACCACATCGAGGCTTTAAAGAAAAGAAAGTAGGTCACCAATTATTATCTAACTCTCCCCCCACACTCCAAAAAGATATGAAAGGATGGCTCATCCAATGGCAGTCGGACTAGGCGATTCCCATATCCTTAGACGTGGCTTTGGCTGCTCATTTCTCCCAAATCACAATCATCTCAGAGTACCTCATCAGTGATCTATAAAGACTCACGGCCACACCGACCTCTATTATGCTTGAGTCTGACAGACATTTATTGGAAGGCATGGATGCCTCTCATCTATGCGACTTCGGCCTCCACAAGGCCACCCAGGTAGTCATTTGAATTGATAATTATTTATTGGTTTCCCTATTTTTTCCATGTGTTATCTCGTGTAGTACTAATTTTTATTTTATTTCTTATAGTCTCTTCTGACCTTCTTGAAGGTTGATGAATGGTTCCAGGAGAAGCTCCCTCGGATCTAACAAGCTCAGAAGGCCATCAAAGTCGAGAAAGAGCTGAAGAATGAGCTAAAGGAAAAAGAGGTTGGCCACTAGAAGGTCATGGAAGACTTGGATAATAAACATTTTAATACCTTTGAATCACTAAAAAAAGACTACGATGCTACCTTGAAGGCCTAGGCAGACAAGCACAAGTTCGAGATTGAAGTTGCTATCAAGAAGGCTGAGGAGGAGGGTAAGAAAAAAGTCGTGGAAGATTTTATGGCCTTAGAGGAGTTTATAAGGTACAGCTTCTAGGATCTTGAGAGGGGAGCCAGGACGCCTGCCTCTGGGCCACTCATAAGTTTCCTGAGCTCTTTACTCTATCGAACGAACTTCAGGCATTTGACTTCTCGAACCAGTTGGTTGGAAATGCCTTGAATGATGTTGAGGTTGAGGCTCTCGCTACTGAGAACATGGTGGCCGAGATGACTACTAATGAAGGAACTGAGGTAGCAGACGGTGTCGAACTTAAGGAGGAAGTCCAGACGAGGCCAATGGTGGACAAGGTCATCCCTGAGTAGGCTAAAAAATAAAATTAAGGCTCAAATTTTCCATTTTTGCTTGGTAGCCGTTTGTGGCCTTATGCCCTTTTAATGTGTAAACTCGATTTGATACTCTCCTATTTTCCTTTTTCTGAACATATTTCTGTAACCTTAACATTTTATTGATCATTTTTCTTGATATGCAATTTACTGTATGTTTGATCTTTTATCCAAGTGTAGTGTTTGCACCTTTGTAACTCGTCACCTTTAATTGGTGTTTTAAGTATGATGGTTGTGAGTGAACTTATAATAAGTCGGTGTTTAATCAACTAAAAAATAATTTTTAGTTTTTTGTGTTTGTCACCAAGTAAATGATGTTATTACATAGGCCCCTTCTCGTCGTTATCGAGAGTGTATGGACAAGACTTGTCTCTGCATGCAGTCTCATATCATCGAGAAAGTTATGAGCTTGTATCCACCAAAATCTTATGTTTATGCAACCATACTTGAATGTTTTTCAATATTTATTTCTCACCACCTGAGTGATTTTGTACATTGATCTCCCCTCTTGGCATTATTGGGAGTGTATTGACGAGACGAGACTCCTCATACACTCTTATATCACTGAGAGAATTATGACCTTAAATCCACTAAATTCTGATGTTTAAGCAACCATACTTAAATGATTTTCAATTTGTGCTTCTCACCACCTGAATGATGTCGACATTTATCTCCCCTCTTAGCATTGTTGGGAGTGTATGTATGAGATAAGACTCCTCATACACTCTCATATCACTGAGAGAGTTATGACCTTAAATCCACCAAATTATGATGTTTAATCAACCATACCTAAATGATTTTCAATTTGTGCTTCTCACCACCGGAATGATTTCGACATTAATCTCCCCCCTCGGTGTTGTTAGGAGTGTATGGACGAGACGAGACTCCTCATCCACACTCATATCACCAAGAGAGTTATAACCTTAAATCCACCAAAATTTGATGTTTAAGCAACCATACTTAAATGATTTTTAATTCTGTGTTTTTCACCACCTACGTGGTGTTAATACACTATTTCCCCCCTCTCGGTGCTATTAAGAGTGTGTGAAGAGACGAGACTCCTCATGCACTCTTATATCACCGAGATGTAGTTGAACTAATGCACCATAAACTGATGTTTCTTAGTTTAGTACAATTCAAACCATGCAACACTTTAAAGATAAATATGAGATAACACTTGTATTTTTCATTAATGAACTTTTGCTAACATAGCATACAAATAGTTGTTCTTCACTGAGAAATTGTTGATAATATATCTTAAGATGATCAGCATTCCAAGGGTTATAAAAGGGTTCGCCCTCTAGGTCTTCCAACCGATAAGTTCTTAGGATGACCTCTTTTGTTACTTAATACGCCTCATGCCAATTAGGATGCATCTTGTTCGGTTTCTACCAAACCTTATTCAATACTAGGTCACCCACAACTATCAGCATGGCCTTCACTCGCTTATTGTAGAACCTAGAGGCTTTCTACTGATAAGTGGATTGTCAAACTTCAGCATCCTCTTACCTCTCTTCAATGAAATATAAATCAATCCTCCTATCATCTTCATTGGCTTCGGGATCATAGGTTTGGTCTCTGTGGTGGGGATTCGAAGTTCAGTAGGAATTGCTTCAACCCCATAGGCTTGTATAAACGATGTTTTCTTATCAACATCCACTCAGTCATCCTATAATCCCATAGGACCTCTTGTAGTTCTTATGTCCATAAACCCTTTGCATCTTATAACTTTTCTTGATTCCATCAAGTATCCTCCTGTTCATGACCTTAGTCTATCCATTAGCTTGGGGTCAGGCTGGTACCGAATAAAACTATTTTATAGCGACTCTACCACAGTATGCCTCCAAGGACTTGTTCTTGAATTCCTTTCCATTATCTGATATTAACGTATAGAGTAGGTTGTATCTACAAATAATACTCCTCCATATAAACTTGAACGTCTTTGCCTCAATAATTGAAATCATTACCTCGACCCCCACCCACTTCAAGCAATAATCAATAGCCACGATCAAATATTAGTAATTGTAAGCTGCCTTTGAAAGAGGACCGACCAAGTCAATTCCCCAAACTGCAAATGGATATGGCACTGTAATGGATGAGAGTTTCTGGTGAGGCTAGTAAAGGATGTTTGCAAATCTCTGGCACTTATCACACTTATTTACATAATCAGTTGCATCTTTCATTAGCGTCAGCAACCAATAAAGTTAGGCAACTATTCTCTTGGCAAGAGACCGTCAACATAGTTTAATTGTACATGACATTTCATGGACGTCTTGTAAGACATATCTAACCTCTGAAGGGTGAACACATTTGAGTAGGGTAACAAAAATCCTCTTTTGCATAGCACATCTCCTATGATAGCGAATTTTGCTTCCTTGTATCTGATCTTCTTTCCTTCAACCTTGGAGTCTCAGGCTCGCCATCCCGAATGTACTTAATTAATGGATCCATCCATGAATCTCCTAAATTCAAATTTAAGCAGAATTTAACCCCATTGTCGTCTTTTTCTGTGGTCGGCCTATGCAAGATTTCCATTGGAACTATGCGCCTGATGTTTGTCCTTGTTGTTGACGTTAACCTTGCCAAAGCACCAGCTTGGCTACTGTAAATCTGAGGAATTCTCCTGAGATTCACCTCATTGGAGTTCATAATTACCTTCTTGATCCATTCTAAGTACTTGGACATCTTCTCATCCATGGCCTCATAAATGCTCAAAATTCGGTTCACGACCGACTATGAGTCACTGTGGATGATCATATAGCTAATGTCAGTGCCCTGGAATGGGAGAGACCTACCAATAAGGCCTCATACTATGACTCGTTGCTTAATGCCCTAAAGTCAAACCTTAAAGCATACTCAATGTTTGTACCATTAGGGCCCAAGAACATTAACCCGGTGCCACTACAAAATTCACAAGATGAGCCATCAATAAATAGGCTCCATATGGAACCCTCCTATAAAAAATCCCTTCATTAAAAATCACATCCTTAAACAGAAAATCCTTCTCTGTAATATCGACCTTAACAACCTTGGTCGCTGCTAACTCTCACAAAGCTTCTTCCAATACAACTGCGGGTGCCGCCATCTTTTTTGTACCATCAGTGTTACCCTCTACCCACATGAATTCGGTCATAAAATTTGCCAAGGGTTGTCCTTTGATTGCAGTCATATGCTGATAGATGATGTCAAACTCACCCAGCTCAACTGATCAAGCCATTAATCTACCCGATTTCTCACGTCTATGAATGACCTGCCTCAAGGGAGTGGTGTATGGGCCTAGAAATATGGCTTCATCTTCTTTAAAGCGTGTATCAATACGTATGCTAATTTTTCCATTCTAGGATACATTATTTCAGCCCCCTGTAAGGATTTTCTAATGAAATAAATCTTCTTTTGGACACCTTCGTCATCTCGTACAACTGTTGCACTAATGGCTAACTCTAATACCAACAGATGTAGAAATAATTTTCCCCCTTGAATAGGACAAGAATATAACATCAGCGACCCCAAGTAATCTTTGAGGTCTTGGAAGGCCTTTTCACATTCTTCATCGCAGACAAACGAATTCCTTAAGATTTTAAAAAATGATAGAAATTTATCTATTGCTCTAGAGACAAAATGGTTAAGGGTCGCACCACGCCCTGTCCGCCTCTACACATCTTTAATTGTCTTTGGTGTCTGCATGTCTATAAGAGCTTGAGCTTGGATAGGTTAGCCTTTATACCCATATCTAGTTCATAATGAAGTCGAGTAACTTCCCTGCATCGATACCGAAAACAAACTTAGTTGGGTTCAATTACATCTAAACTTATCCATCATGTCGAACTTGTATTCCATGTTGGTAACATGACTCTTGGTCTTTAGGCTCTTGGTTAGCATGTCATCCACATATACTGCCATGGTCTTACCAATATGGTCCTCAAACATCTTGTTTACCAACCTCTAATAGGTTTCCCTTACATTCTTGAGGCCGAACGGCATTACCTTATAACAGTATGTCCCTTAATCCATGATAAAAGAGGTCTTCTTAGCATCGGCCTCACGCATGAATATATTATTGTAACCCAAATATGTGTCTATGAAACTCATCAACTCATGCCCAAACGTAACATCGACCATCTGATCAATTCAAGGTAAGGGGAAGTTGTATTTGGGATAATATTTATTCAGGTCGATGAAGTCGACACACATTCTTCATTTACCACTAGCCTTTGGCACTATAGCAATGTTAGTTAGCTTGTCTGCATACTAAACTTTTCGAATGAACTTGGTTGATTGGTGCTTCATTACCTCGTCCTAGATGACCTCATATTTGTCCCTCTCATAAGTTTTTCTCCTTTCCTTTACAGGATTCACTTTCTCATCAACATTCAATCGGTGACAGATTAGCTCTAGGTTTATCCCTGACATGTCTTTATGGCTCCATACGAAGATGTTTTGCCTCCTTCTTAACAGTTTCACCAATTATTCCTTTACTTCCTTTTTCAAGGCTCTTCCAATTTGGACTATTTTTTCCATCTCATCATCATTGATGACGATGGATTCTACCTCCTCGGTGGGATCACCTTTTTTTAATTTCTTCTCATCCCTGCGACCGAGAGTATCTATATTATAGGAAGTAGTGGACTTCTTATAAGCCTCGCTCTCTCTTCTTCTGAGCTAAAGTAACACTCCCAAGATTCCACTTGTACACCTTGAACTTCCTCTACTCTATAATGGGTTGGGAATTTTATCATTTGGTGGATCGTGGAAGGCACAGCCTTAAACTCCTTGAGCCACTCTCCCAAGAATTATGTTACAGGTCGAGAATACATGCTCATACATAACAAAAGAAAGTTCACTTTCATGGTAAGACACCTCGGTCAGGTGCCCATGCAGACATACATTTGAAACACCCCCTATGGGTGGACCTTCTCTTCGATGAAGCCAATTGTACTGATTATTAACGAAATTTGTTGCAGTTCACAACATTTTCCTGCGTGGTGGAAATTGTACTGATTATTAACGAAATTTGTTGCAGTTAGATGCCACGAGTTAGTAGCAGTGTCTGTCTCTCATCCATTGCTTCGAGGTCAAAATTATCACGTGCCACGGGTAGTTCGGACATTTTACAACTTCTTTGATCGTGGTGGATATTGCATCGATTATGAATGTCATTCGACCCGATTTAACCCCCCAAGTCATGAGTCCACTTACATCGACAGTTTTCGAATCTAGAGGTTTATTCTTCAAATTTTAGCACTACTTACGGACTAGGATAATTTTTGGCATTTCGTTACCTTTTTGTGCGCTGAGAAAATTGTACCAATTATTACTACCATTTGACGCAGTTCGATGCCCTGAGTCCAGTAATAGCATAGGATTTCTCACCTGAAGTTTTATAGGTTAAATTTAGCCCATTTAATGCATTGAGGGAATTTTAGTCACTTCGTAACTTTTTGTGCATAGTGGAAATTGCAACGATTATTACTCTTCAACCCGGTTCGACGCCACGAGTACAATGGTCGCATCCATTTTCTCATCTGGAGCTTCTAGGTTAAAAATTAAGCACTTTTTATGCGTCAGGAGTGTTTCGGTCATTTTGAAACCTTTTACTTCCATTTGATGCGATTCGACACCACGAGTCCATTAACAGCGTCCTTTTTTCATTCGGCGCTTCTAGGATAAAATAAAGAACTTTTTACGCGTCACGAGCATTATGGTCATTTTGCAGCTTTTTTGCACATAGTGGAGATTACACAGCTTATTATAGACATTCGACTGTGTTCCATGCCATAAGTCTAGTGGTGGCGTCTGTTTTCTCATCCCAAGCATATAGGTAAAAAAATTAGCACTTTTTATGCATTTGGGGTCTTTCGATCATTTTGTAACCTTTTTTTGCACGGTGGAAATTTACTGATTATTTTTGTCATTCGATGCGGTTTGACGCTACAAGTCTAGTGAAATCGCTGATTTTCTCATCCAACGCTTCTAACTTAAAATTTATTATTTGTTACGCGTGAGGGGTAATTAGATCCTTTCGCAAGTTTTTTGTTCACTATGAAGATTACATTAATTATGACTTTCATTCATTCTCATTCAACGCCATGAGTCCAGTGGCAGTATTCGTTTTCTCATTAGGGGCTTTCAGATTAAAATTTATAATTTTTTAGGCTTCGAGGGCATTTTCGTCTTTTCGCAACATTTTTATATGTGGTGGAAATTGCACTGATAACTATTGTCATTCGATCAGGTTCAATACCACGAGTTCAGTGGCAGCGTTTGTTTTCTCATCCAGCAGTTTATTGGTTAAAATTTAGCATTTTTTATGCGCTAGGGGCATATCGGTCATTTCACAATCGTTTTTGCACGATGGAAATTTTAGTGGTTAATAGTGCCATTCGACCCAATTTGACGATATGATTCTAGTGGAAGTGATAGTTTTCTCATCCGAAGCTTTATAAGTTAAAATTTTACAATTTTAACGTGTCGAGAGCATTTCGATCATTTCTCAACATCTTTGTGCGCGGTGGAAATGGAAACGATCATTTCAACCATTCCACCCGGTTCGACATAAGAAGTGTAGTGGCAACGTTCATTGTGTCATCCGTACTTTCTAGGTAAAAATTTAGCATTTTTACGCGTCAGGGGAATTTTGGGCATTTTGTATCTTTTTCGTTCGTGTCAGAAATTATACCAATTATTACTCCAATTTGATTCGGTTCGACGCCAAGAGTTCAATGGCAGCGTCCATTTTCTCATACGGAGCTTCTAATGTTAAAATCTTGAACTTTTTTTGCATTAAGAGTATTTAGGTCAATTCATAACCTTTTTTGTGTACGACGAAAATTGTATCGATTATTAATTCCATTTGACTCGATTCGATGAAAGAGTCCACAGACAGCATCCATTTTGTCATTCGGAGCTTTTTAGGTTAAAAGTTGGCACTTTTTACGCGTCAGGGGCATTTTGTCATTTCATAACTTTTTGTGCTCGGTGGAAATTATGAAATTACTACTACTATTCGACCCGGTTCGATGCCACGGGTCTAGTGGCATCATCCGTTTTCTCATCCAGAGCTTCTAGGTCAAAATTTTGCACTTTTAACTCGTCAAGGGTATTTCAGTCATTTCACAACCATTTTATGTTCGATGGAATTTGTACTGATTATTGCAACAATTATATGTCATTAAATGCGATGAGTGAATGGCAGTGTCTATTTCTCTCCCGGCACTTATAGGTTAAAATTAGAATTTTTTTATGCACTAGCGTCAATTTGGTCATTTCGCAACTTCTATGTTCGTGGTGGAGATTACATCGATTATGACTGTTATTCGACTCAGTTCGATGCCACTGGCAGCATCGGTTTTCTCATCGTGGGCTTCTAACTTAAAATTTAGAATTTTATATGTGTAGGGGGCGTTTCAGTCTTTTTGCAACCTTTATGTGCGTGGTGAAAATTATACTATTAATTACTGTCATTCAACCAGGTTCGACACCATGAGTCCAGTGGCATCATTTGTTTACTCTGCCAAAGGTTTATTGGTTAAAATCTATCACTTTTTATGCGCGAGGGGCATATCAATCATTTCAAAACCAGTTTTTGCATGGTGGAAATTGCACTGATTAATATTGTCATTCAACCCGATTTGACGATACAATTCTAGTGGCAGCGTCCACTCTCTCATATGGAGCTTCGTAGGTTAAAATTTAGCACTTTTAACATGCAGAGGGCATGTCAATCATTTCACAACTTAAGTGTGTGCGGTGGAAATTGCAACGATCATTTTAACCATTCCACCCGGTTCGATGCCACAAGTGCAGTTTTGGCGTGCATCTTCTCATCCGAACTTTCAAGGTTAAAATTTAGAGCAGTTCTACACTCACAGAAGAATCAACCGAATTTTTGGGAACAAAATGATGTGGCAGTCTCATATTGGTTGGTTTTGGGGTCCCACTGGCGTGGACCCACAAAACTAACCAATAATAGCTTGACACCTCAGTGTGTCTAAAATTTTTATGTCAAAAATTCAGTCCAAATAGCATTTTTGTAAAATTTACCATTTTTTACGTGTTGTAAATTGCACAGATTATTACTGCAATTTGACATGATTCAACGCCACGAGTCGAGTGACAGTGTTTGTTTTCTTATCGGGAGCTTCTAATGTTAAAATTTTGTTTTGTTTATACATCGGGGGTATTATTGTCAATTCAGAACCTTTTTGTGTGCAAGAAAAATTGTACGGACTATTACTTCCATTTGACTCGGTTCCTTGAGTGAGTCCAGCGGTAGCATCCATTTTCTCATTCGGAGCGTTATAGATAAAAATTTAGCACTTTTCACAAGTCGGTGGTGATGTCTGTTTCTCATCCGGTGCTTCTAGGTTAAAATTCAGTATTTTTTACACGCCAGGGGCAATTCGGTCATTTCACAAATTTTTTGTTCGTGGTGGAGATTGCACCGATTACGACCATCATTCGACTCGATTCGATGCCACGAGTCCTGTGACAACATTCATTTTCTCATCGAGATCTTCTAGCTTAAAATTTAAATTTTTTTACGTGCCAGAAGCTTTTCAGTCTTTTCGTAACTTTTTTGTCTGTGGTGAAAATTGTACTGTTAATTATTGTCATTCGAACCAGTTCGACGCCACGAGGTATGTTCTTTAAAATTTAACAGTATTTACACACTGGGGAAATTTTTGACATTTTGTAACTATTTCGTGCGCTACGGAAATTGTATCGATTATTATTATCACTTGACCCAGTTCAATGCCATGAGTCAAGCATCAACGTCTTATTTGCCACCAAGAATTTTATAGGTTAAAATTTAGTACTTTTAACGCACTAGGGGAATTTCGATCATTATGCAACTTATTTGTCCGCAATGGAAATTGCAACGATTATTATAGCTATTCGACTTGGTCCAACACCACGAGTACAATGGCCACGCCCTTTTTCTCATTCGGAGCTTCTAGGTTTAAATTTATCAGTTTTTATGCACCGAGGGTATTTCGGTCATTTCAAAAACTTTTACTGCCACTTGACGCGATTCGACACTACGAGTCCATTGGCGAAGTCCCCTTTTTCATCCGACGCTTATAGGTTAAAGCACTTTTTACGCGTTGGGGGCATTACGATCATTTCGTAAATTTTCGTGCGTGGTGGAGATAATAATAGCCATTCGACCCAGTTCCACACCACGAGTCTAATGGTAGCTTTTATTTAGCACTTTTACGCGCTCAGGGTATTTCTATCATTTTGTAACCTTTTGTGTGCAGTGGAAATTGTACCAATTATAACTTTAAATCGATGTGGTTTGACGCCACGAGTCTAATGACGTCATTTTTTTTCTCATCCAACGCGTCTAGTTTAAAATTTAGCATTTTTTACGCAGAGGAGCAATTAGATCATTTCGTAACTTTTTTGTCCACAGGGGAAATTACACTGATTATGATATTTATTCGATTTGATTCGACGCCACGCGTCTAGTGGCAACGTCCATTTTCTCATCGAGGGCATTTAAGTTAAAATTTAGATTTTTTTACTCATTGGGGGCATTTCGGTCTTTTTGCAACTTTTTTATGTGTGATGGAAATTGTGCTGATAATTATTGTCATTCGACCAGGTTCGATGCCACGAGTTCAATGGCAGCATCTGTTTTCTCATAGTAAGGTTTATTGCTTAAAATTCTGCACTTTTTACATTCAAGAGGCATATCAATCATTTCACAATCGCTTTTACGAGGTGGAAATTGCACCGATTAATATTGCTATTCGACTGGATTTGATGACAAGATTGAGATTGTAGTGGAAGCGCCCATTCTTTCATCAGGAGCTTTGTAGGTTAAAATTTAGCACTTTTAACGCGTCGAGGGCATTTCAGTCATTTCATAATTTCTTTGTGCATGGTTGAAATTGCAATGATCATTTCAACCATTCCACCCAGTTCGACACTACGAGCAAAGTGGAGACGTCCATTTTCTCATTCGGACTTTCTAGGTTAAAATTTAGCATTTTTTGCGAGTCAGGGGCATTTTGGGCATTTCATATCTTTATTTTTGCATTGAAAATTGTATCGATTATTACTGCAATTTGACCCGATTCGACGCCACAAGTTCAGTGGTTGTGTCCATTTTCTCATTCAGAGCTTCTAATGTTAAAATTTTGAACTTTGAAACAGTGGGGGTATTACTATCAATTCGCAACATTTTTGTTTGCGGTGGAAATTGTAACAACTATTACTTCCATTTGACTCGATTTTATGAACGAGTCCAACGACAGTATCCAATTTCTCATTCAGAGCTTTATAGGTTAAAACTAGCATGTAATCCGCGCGATGTGCGGGTGCACTACAATATTTGTTAAAAATATAATAAAAAAATTAAAATGCTCAAATAAAGAACTAACTAGAAACTTAACATCACATATGACATATTAAGATATTTGTTATGGTGGGTAGATTGTAAACTTTAAATCCATAGTTAAAATCCTAATCATTACAATACTATAGTTAAAAATGTAAATAAATATAACAAATAATATAAATTGTGAATAGATTATATATGCATAAATGACTAACATAACCACCACACTCATTGTTGATGTAAAAAATTAGATTATATCTAATTATTTAATCACAGGTAACATAAAGTGAGACAAAGAAATTTTAAAGTGGTTCAGCCTTATAAGAATGGCCTACGTCCACTCTTTCGGTTATTGCTGACTGTTTGGAAATTCTCGATTACAAGTTTTATCAAGAAATTCCGGTCCCCTTCCAATGAGGATGATACAATGTATTTATAGCCCTCTGAAAAATGCGTTACTAAAGTCATTTATTGAAAATAAACTATTTAAGTAACTCCGAGTTGTTTTTTGAAGAAACTCTTTTCTTAAATCAAAAAGGATTAATCACAATAAGTGTTTAATAAAACAGTATGTACGAGATCTTATTCAAGATTTGGGCAACAAGTTTAAAAGATAGTTTAAACAAGTTTTAAACACATCACAACCAAGACTGAGATGAGAAAATGTAGAAAGATTCTGTTCACAATTTTTTACGTGGTAAAACCTCACCAATTGAGGAAACATCCACGACTCCCTCTACGGAGTAAAATGAAAAATCCACTAAAACAAATTTATGAGTTACAAACTATATAACTAACATGCAAACAACTCAAACCTATACAAGTTTAGGAATGTACCCTCTGGTGTCCTTATAACTTCTCTGCAGTTCTGATTGTAGATGTAGTTCTCTCAGTTTGTCAACTTCTGATTTGTTCCAGCACTTTACGTCGACTTATGATCACAAGATCTTATTACCAACACTTTTCGTGTTGTAGGGTGTAAGTGTTTGTGGAGGAGCTTTCTAACACATGCATGCACACACACACACTTATTAAGTACAAACAGTCCTAACAAATTACAGTTACACTATATGCTGTGATCTTTTCTTTTCTTTCTTCTTACAAAACTTTGAACCTTATTTAACCTTTCAATTAATCCCAGAATCCACGGATATCTTGCTTAGAAATCAGCCAAGATCTTAATAAATCTCAGTTTTGAAAAGATTTTCGAGATTGAAAACCTCCAAGTGAGATTCCAAACTAGGTCAAAGGTTTAGTTTTACAAGAACAAGAAACAGAAAGCATTTATTGTTGATTTCAAAGTAAGAAAACGTTTTAGAGAAAATAATCAACAATATATTTCTCAAGATGAGAAATAAAGAATGAAACTAAGTGTAATGTAACATGAATAACTCAGATCTGAGATTTTTATGAAATCAGAAACTAGATCTAAGTAAAAGTCTAAGTTGGAAACAAGATCTCACGAACACAAGGTTACAGCAACAAAAATAACTCAACTCAAACTCTCAAACACTGAAGAACACTCAGGGTAGTGTTTTTGGAAATGGTGTTTGGGTTAGGTTTGAAGAGGATTTAGATGAATGAACACTCAGGGTAGTGTTTTTGGAAATGGTGTTTGGGTTAGGTTTGAAGAGGATTTAGACGAATGAAGTTAGGGTTTCTAACTTTCTTTCTCTCTCTAGTTTCTCTCTTCTCTCTTCTCTCTTCTCTCTCTACTCTCTCTTTTCTCAGAAACAATAAAATGGAAAAAGTCTTCGAAGTCAGAGAATAGAGGCCTTTTTATAGTGAGAGGATAAGGTTCGAGATGTTGGTTCAAAATCAAGAAGCAGGATTAAGTCAATTTAAATTGACTTGAATCTAAGGGCTCAAACAAGGCGGTGGTTTAAACGAAAGCTGATTGGTTTAGAAGGTTACACAGGGATTCGTCAAGACGACATGAAGACCATTGATAATAAATGATCCAAGGGTTGATAACACACGCGTTGTTATCTCAGTAAAGAAACACACTTCCAACCAATCAGAGGCAGACAGTTGTAGGGCAAATACAGGATCTGAAACGCGCGTCTAAAATAATTAAAACCATACCCTCATGTTTATGCCGCTTTCGATTTCTACCCAAGGTAACATTATGCCAAAATACACAACAAAGTATATTTAGAGTTTGACCCCAAAAACTTATAAATCAAGTTTTAATTAATAAAACATGGTTTAAAAATTGTTTAAAAAAATCCCAAAAAAATATTAAAAACCAAACTTAGGGATTTAAACACACTCCAAATATGTACACACATTATTATGAAGTATTACATGTATGAATTGAATTCTACTGTGTGTGAGAGTTGGCAATAGTCTCTTGATCACTACAAGTAAGAGAGATGAATAGGCAATCCAACTTCTGAGGCTCTTTGGTTTCTAGGATGGACATAATTGTGTCACAATTTCCAAATTAGATGAGCACTTATACAATATAGACTCAAGTGAGTCAAAGGTATAAGGGCTTCAATCTCCCCCTTTGGAAATATGAGACAAAATCTCCTTTGAGTCAACTAGGACTCGTAGGGCAACAAAAATATGAAAAACTTAGTCCTATCAAAATTCTATCTACCCAAATCCTAGAAATCAAAAAGTACATAACTCAACTATTTACAATTTAATACCCTAATACATCAGTTGAGAATGACTGTACAAAAAGGAATACCTGCAATGAATCACTAAGATCAAGCTGTTTAGTATATGTAAGAGATTAGTAGACTCAAATTTCTCCCCCATTTTGTCTCAAATGGACAAAGGGAAAAACTTGGATAAACAACAAAGGTATTACTCAGCACAAACTATACCAATAGATTTACGTAATGAAATGAATCTATTATTATCTAGAGGTTTAGTAAACATATATGCGAGTTGTAGATCAGTAGGAAGATAATTGATTTCTAATTCCTTATATTCAACTAATTCGCGTATAAAATGATGTCTTATTTTAATATGCTTTGTTCACGAGTGTTGAACAGGGTTTTTAGAAATATTAATCGCACTTTGATTATCACAATAGAGATGCAATTGGTTTTCTTGAATACCATAATCACTTAGCATTTGTTTAAGCCACAATAATTGAGCACAACAGCTACCAGCGGCTATGTATTCAGATTCAGCAGTCGAGAGTGATGTGTAGTTTTGTTTTTTACTACTCCATCCTACCAAGTTATTACCAATATAATAGCATGCTCCTGAAGTGCTTTTACTATCATCAGTACATCTAGCCCAGTCAGCATCATTGTACCCAATAATAGTGCTTGGTGTGTCATTAGTGTACTAAAGTCCTAGATTCAGAGTGCCTTTAATATATTTAATTACACGTTTAACAGAATTCAAATGGCTCTCTTTAGGGTTGTTTTGATAACGAGCACATACACACATAGCATACATGATATCAGGACGCGAGGCAGTAAGATAGAGTAGTGTGACAATCATACTACGATATAGAGTAGGATCTACAGATTTTCCATTTTCATCTTTTGACAATTTTACCGTAGTACTCATAGGTGTGTTAGCATCTTTAGCACTCTAGAGGCCGAATTTCTTAACGATCTCTAAAGCGTACTTAGATTGCGAAACAAATAATCCTTCTGGATTTTGTTTGACTTGGAGACCTAGGAAGAACTGCAACTCCCCCATAAGGGACATCTGAAATTCCTTACACATAATTTCAGAAAAGGATTTTACTTCTGAGGAAGAAGTTGATCCAAATATAATATCGTCTACATATACTTGTGCAATAGTAATGTGTTTGTCAAAATGTTTGACAAATAGAGTTTGGTCATTTCCACCTCTTTTGAAACCTTTATCCAAAAGAAAACTGGAAAGACGCTGATACCAAGCTCTAGGAGCTTGTTTAAGCCCATATAACGCCTTTTTCAGACGAAATACATGATTTGGATATTTAGGGTCAATGAACCCTTTAGGTTGTTCTACATAGGTTTTCTCGGCCAGTATTCCATTAAGGAACGCAGATTTGACATCCATTTGATATAATGTAAAACGCATGTGACAAGCTATAGAGAAAAGCAGACGAACTGATTCTAAACGAGTAACAGGGGCAAAGGTCTCGTTAAAATCAATTCCTTCTATTTGGGAGTATCCTTGAGCAACTAATCTAGCTTTATTTCTAATTATTATCCCATTTTCATCATTTTTATTTTTGAAAATCCAACGAGTACCAACAACCTTTTTGTGATCAGGACGTGGGACAAGATACCATACATCATGAATGACAAATTGTAAAAGTTCATCCAGTATAGCAGAAATCCAGTGAGAGTCATTCAATGCCTCATTTACATTCTTTGGTTCCACAAGGGAAACAAAACATGCATAATGTGCATAATTTCTAAGTTGGGATCTTGTACGCACTGGCTCACTAGGGTTGCCCACTATGTTGTTTATGGGATGATCTTTAGAAACCCAGTTAGGTACTTCAGGTGTCTCAATAGGTAATGAATTATCTATTTCAGAAGGATCATTTTCTAAAATATTTGAAGACTCTTCTTCAATAGGTAATTCACCAGTCTTGCTTTCTACAGTAGTGTCACTAACAATTACATTTATGGATTCCATCATGGTTTTAGTGCGAAGATTATACACTCGATAAGCTCTACTGTTAGGCGAGTATCCTAGAAATAAGGCTTTATCTCCCCGACTCTCAAATTTAGATAAGTGTTCCCTATCTTTTCATACATAACAAGTACTGCCAAAGGTTCTAAGATATTTGAGATTAGGCTTTTTATTGTACCAAAGTTCATAAGGGGTTTGTTTGGAATTCTTTCTAAGATAGACCCTATTAATGATGTGACACGCAGTACGAATAGATTCTACCCAAAAATATTTAGGTAAATTCTTGGCATGTAACATGACACGTGCCATCTCTTGCAAGGTACGATTCTTTCTCTCGGCGATACCATTTTGTTGAGGAGTCTTAGGAGCACTGAACTCGTGTTTGTAACCATTATAGTCACAGTATTCTATAATACCAGTGTCTTTGAATTCACCACCTCTATCACTACGGATTTTATTTACTTGAGTGTCCTTTTCATGTTCAATCCTAAGAAGAATTTTTAGGAAGGTTTGAAAAGTGTCAGACTTTTGTTTTAAAAAGGCTACCCAAGTAAATCTGGTGAAGTCATCAACCATAACTAAGATATAACTGTGTCCACAAAGGCTAACAGTTTGGGAAGGACCCATTAGGTCCATATGGATGAGTTCTAAGGGATTAGAGGTGATAATATCTTTGACTTTCTTATGAGGGGCCTTAACAATTTTACCTTCTTGACAGGAACCACAAACAATATTATGAATGGGTTTAATTTTTGGAATTCCTCTTACTATGTCGTGAGTAGACAACTTACTAAGATTATCGTAATTTATGTGACCCATTCTGTTATGCCATATCTCGTTGTCATCCATTCTGGCAGCATTACAAATTTCAGATTTGTTCTTGACAGTGTAGCAGTTGTCAGGAGTTCTGAATCCAGTAATTATGCAATCACCTTTTTCATTTAAAATCTTGCAATTGTTCTTTAAAAAGGTAACTGTATGGTCTGAGTCAAAAAATTGCGAAATACTAAGTAAGTTGGCCTTTAGACCTTTAACTAGAAGAACATCTTTAAGAATAGGAAGCCCATCTTCTTGGAGAGTTCCTTTGCCTATGATTTGAGATGAAACTCCATCACCAAAAATGACTTTACCACCAGCAAATCTGGTTTTGTTTAAAAGTTTAGATTCATCTCCAGTCATGTGCTTAGAACATCCAGAGTCTAAATACCAACAAGATGATGTGTGTTCGGCTTTTAAAGCAGTAACAACAATATTACACTTCATCTGAGGTAATAGATCATCTTTTCTAATCCAAATTGCTCTAGTTTTCATCTTGCGCTTATTAGCTCTCAACTGATAAAATTTGCGAGCATTAGATTTTTGTTGAAAAATGTTTTGCGCATGATTTTGAATTTTATGAAAGACTTGAGCATTTGGTTTAGGAAAGTGCTTAGGATTCCTTCTATGAAATGTTCTTTTAGGTTTGGTCTTTCTCTTTCTATTGTTAGAGTTTTTATCTGGCTGTCTAGGAAGTATATAATTGTTTCAACTCCTCCTAGAATAGTTAAAGTTCTGGTAAGTACGAGGATTATAGATAGGTTTGACAAGTCTCCTAGCATAGCAACCATCAAAAGAGTGACCATATATGTCATAGTAGGAGCAATAAAGATTGCTCAAGATGGGGGTCTCCTTAGGAAAGTCTCTAAACAGAGGTTTTGAAAAGTTTCCAGTCTGAACTTTATTCCTGGGTAGTACAGGTTTGAAAGTAGGTTCACTCTTTCTGATAAAAGGGCAGACGTATTTAACCTTAGGTAAACTTTCATGCTTAGAGCAACTTGATTCCCCAATGTTGAAGTTTTGATGTTTTAAATCAAACTCAGTTTTTTGGGAATGAAAATCTGGGCATGTTTCAATAGGTCTTTTGCCTCCTGACACAAACTTGATAGGTTCAAAAGGTTTTGTTTGTGTTTTCAAATTGGGACAAAATCCTATACCAGTTCGATCATCAGAATTGGTTTTAGATTTGGCAACAAATTCATCAAAACAGTTAGAATTATTTTCAAATTTTGTAAATTTTTTGAAAACAGTTGCTGTCTTTTCTTTGGTTTGTTCTAATTCTAACAATGTCCCTTTGTACTTTTTCCCCAGAATTTCATTTGTTTCAGTCAAATTTTTCAGTTTTTCATCTAAAACTTTAATTTCACTTTCATGAGTTAAACATTGGGTAGTGTACTCTTCAGCATTCAGTTTAACCATCAGGCTTAGATCTTCCAATTTCTTGGTAAGATTTTTAACAGTCTTTTCTAGTCTAGCGCTTTTCTTGAGAGTCTTAGTGTAAAGTGTGTGAATGTCTGGGAGGTCTTCATTGTCCGAGTCACTAAGTGTGGTGTGTGAAGTGACCCCTAAGGCTTCATTCTTAGAACTCACACACCCATTAACATCGTTATTATCGCATTCCCTTTGACTCACACACCCCGAGGTAGAACATGCAACATTCTCAGTAATCAAAGCATCTAAACCAGTAATAACCACATTCGAAGTATCAGTCATAGAATTATTTGGTTCATCCTCATTAACAAACATAGGCATGTCATCATTATAAATAATCTTGGCAAAGAAAGACATGCAAGGACCAAAAACATCTGATGACTCAGGTTCCTCATTTTCAGAGTCACTTGAATCATCCCATGTTTTGCAGATGTTAGCTCTAGTGTGTTTGTTTTGAGTGTTCAAATTAACTCTACAGTCTTGTGCAATGTGCCCCAGTTTATCACATCTATAGCATTCAGTCTTCTTAAGGTCTCTATTAGATCTGATATGAGAGTCCTTGTGATTTTTGTCATTGTTTTTCTCATGGGGTCTATCACTAGAGGTAGTTGGATAATTTGACTTGCCTTGTTTATTTGCCACTTTGTTTCGAAACTTAATGATTTTCTTGAACTGTTTTGTCATTAAGGCAATCTGATTGTCCAAACTCTCTATATCGCAGTCCTCATCAGATTCATCATTGGGAGTATTAAACTCAGGCTTAATCAATTTAGAAAAGAATCTTAGATTGGAACTAGTCTGTTTCCTATGGGATTGGGTTAATTGTTTCTTAAATTCCAGTTCCATTTCCACAGTTCTTAATTTACTACTGAGTAATTCAGGAGTGAGATTTATATCACACATTTTCTCAATAGCATATCTTTTGTTATCAAACTTCTGTGGTAATGATCTCAGAATTTTAAATACAATTTTTTGTCTATCATAGGTTATCCCATTAGCATGCAGTTTGGTCACAATATCAGTCAGGTTCATATAGAAGTCATCAAATGATTCAGTCTCAGACATAATTAAGGAGTTATACTGCTGGATAAGCATTTGGGTTTTAGCAGCCTTAACTCTAGTGTCTCCTTCATGAGCAGTAACCAAGGTGTCCCAAGCTTCCTTAGAAGTGGTACAGGATGAGATTCTTTTGAACTCATGTTCATTTATGGACATAAATATGACATTCTTTCCTTTGTTATTATTTCGAGAAACTTGTTTCTCTTCTTGAGTGAACTCACTTAAAGCTTTCTTAACTCTCTCATTACTTCCTTCGTTGGTTGGTTTAGTAGGAAAAGTATAACCATTTTCAACAATGTCCCAGACATCATCTCCCAAAGTTCCTTGAATGAAAGCAATCATCCTTACTTTCCAGTAAGCAAAATTGGTTTCATCAAAGATTGGGGGTCTGGTCAAGTTACCAAATCTTTCATTTTTCTCGTTCATATTTGATTTTCAAAAAACAATTTCAGAAACACAGGATCTCTTTAAAAGCAGTATTACCTTGCTCTGATACCAATTTAAAAATGCGTTACTAAATCCGTTTATTGAAAATAAACTATTTAAGTAACTCCGAGTTGTTTTTTGAAGAAAATCTTTTCTTAAATCAAAAAGAATTAATCACAAGAAGTGTTTAATAAAACAGTATGTACGAGATCTTATTCAAGATTTAGGCAACAAGTTTAAAAGATAGTTTAAACAAATTTTAAACATAGCTCAACCAAGACTGAGATAAGAAAATGTAGAAAGATTCTGTTCACAATTTTTTACGTGGTAAAACCTCACCAATTGAGGAAACATCAACGACTCCCTCTACGGAGTAAAATGAAAAATCCACTAAAACAAATTTATGAGTTACAAACTATATAACTAATATGCAAACAACTCAGACCTATATAAGTTTAGGAATGTACCCTCTGGTGTCCTTATAACTTCTCTGCAGTTCTGATTGTAGATGTAGTTCTCTCAGTTTGTCAACTTCTGATTTGTTCCAGCACTTTACGTCGACTTATGATCATAAGATCTTATTACCAACACTTTTCGTGTTGTAGGGTGTAAGTGTTTGTGGAGGTGCTTTCTAACACATGCATGCACACAC
Organism: Sambucus nigra; assembly: GCA_949130495.1. Taxonomy (NCBI): domain Eukaryota; kingdom Viridiplantae; phylum Streptophyta; class Magnoliopsida; order Dipsacales; family Adoxaceae; genus Sambucus; species Sambucus nigra. The sequence goes on from OX422211.1 coordinate 24,968,588, forward strand.
ACACACACGTATTAAGTACAAACAGTCCTAACAAATTACAGTTACACTATATGCTGTGATCTTTTCTTTTCTTTCTTCTTACAAAACTTTGAACCTTATTTGACCTTTCAATTAATCCCAGAATCCACGGATATTTTGCTTAGAAATCAGCCAAGATCTTAATCAATCTCAGTTTTGAAAAGATTTTCGAGATTGAAAGCCTCCAAGTGAGATTCCAAACTAGGTCAAAGGTTTAGTTTTACAAGAATAAGAAACAGAAAGCATTTATTGTTGACTTCAAAGTAAGAAAACGTTTTAGAGAAAATAATCAACAATATATTTCTCAAGATGAGAAATAAAGAATGAAACTAAGTGTAATGTAACATGAATAACTCAGATCTGAGATTTCTATGAAATCAGAAACTAGATCTAAGTAAAAGTCTAAGTTGGAAACAAGATCTCACGAACACAAGGTTACAGCAACAAAAATAACTCAACTCAAACTCTCAAACACTCAAGAACACTCAGGGTAGTGTTTTTGGAAATGGTGTTTGGGTTAGGTTTGAAGAGGATTTAGACGAATGAAGTTAGGGTTTCTAACTTTCTTTCTCTCTCTGGTTTCTCTCTTCTCTCTTCTCTCTTCTCTCTTCTCTCTTCTCTCTCTACTCTCTCTTCTCTCAGAAACAATGAAATGGAAAAAGTCTTCGAAGTCAGAGAATAAAGGCCTTTTTATAGTGAGAGGAGAAGGTTCGAGATGTTGGTTCAAAATCAAGGGTCAGGATTAAGTCAATTTAAATTGACTTGAATCTAAGGGCTCAAATAAGGCGGTGGTTTAAACGAAAGTTGATTGGTTTAGAAGGTTACACAGGGATTCGTCAAGACGACATGCAGACCATTGATAACAAATGATCCAAGGGTTGATAACACACGCGTTGTTATCTCAGAAAATAAACACACTTCCAACCAATCAGAGGCAGACAGATGTAGGGAAAATACAGGATCTGAAACGCGCGTCTAAAATAATTAAAACCATACCCTCATGTTTATGCCACTTTCGGTTTCTACCCAAGATAACATTGTGCCAAAATACACAACAAAGTATATTTAGAGTTTGACCCCAAAAACTTATAAATCAAGTTTTAATTAATAAAACATGGTTTAAAAATTGTTTAAAAAAATCCCAAAAAATTATTAAAAATCAAACTTAGGGATTTAAACACACTCCACATATATACACACATTATTATGCAGTTGGACATGTATTAATTGAATTCTACTGTGTGTGAGAGTTGGCAATAGTCTCTTGATCACTACAAGTAAGAAAGATGAATAGGCAATCCAAATTCTGAGGCTCTTTGGTTTCTAGGATGGACATAATTTTGTCACAATTTCCAAATTAGATGAGCACTTATACAATATAGACTCAAGTGAGTCAAAGGTATAAGGGCTTCACCCTCTGGTTGTACATGTGATGGGTAATACATAGCTGTCTATTAGGCGTATACATTTGTATGATAATAATAAGCATTTAATGCGCAGTCAATATGTTGGTTATCCTGCTATTAATGCTCTGTTCGAGGTGCAGCTCGGACCGCCTAAGCTGCTCGGACCGCCTAAGTAGCTCGGTACTCATAAGTTGCTCGGTGTATTAAATTTCCTCGGAGAACTCTTGTTGGTCGGAGCATCTAAGTTGATCGGGGAAGCAGAGTTCCTCATTTCAGTATAGTTCCTCGGAGAGCGTCTATTGCTCGGAGTATCTGATTGGCTTAAGGTGTTGCTCAGAAGTGTTTGTTATTGACACGCAGATTGCCATGTTTCTTCACTCAATTGAGCTATGTCAGCAGACTAAATTTGGTATCAACACTCATCATGCTCAAAATCACTTCAATAACCACTCAAACACATTACCTTAAACAATCGAGGTAAATGCTAAAATTACCACTACGTTATTTCCAATTAACGCACCATGTTATGTTATTCTTCATCATCGCCACCATCTGTATGCCACAACCAACACGTCAAGGTTGATAAGAAAAATCTTCAGACTCCTCAGTACGATATGAATCGGTATGCCTAGTACGCGAAGAAAGTAAACGGGTATTTCTTTGATCACTTCGATGTCCTGAATGGGTCGATACTCCACCATGAAGGGTTTGTATGAGTTGTCGCATAGTTTCTTGCATGGATGTCTGGACCTGGGCCAGATATGTCATTATTCCAGCCAGATCTGGAACGTTTGGCGGAGCAGATGGATTTGGAGGGCTTCCAGCATTTAGATTGCTGGGTTCTGGATTATCAGCCATTTGTAATGAATTATTTTTTATGAAAAACGATATTACCAGTCGTTTCCCACAGACGGCGCCAATCCGTTGATGTAAAAAATTAGATTATATCTAATTATTTAATCACAGATAAAATAAAGTGAGACAAAGAAATTTTAAAGTGGTTCAGCCTTATAAGAATGGCCTACGTCCATTGCTTCTGTTATTGCTGACTATTTGGGAATTCTCGATTACAAGTTTTATCAAGAAATTTCGGTCCCCCTCCAATGAGGATGATACAATGTATTTATAGCCTTGTGGTTGTACATGTGAAAGGGTAATACATAGCTGTCTATTAGGCGTATACATCTGTATGATAATAATAAGCATTTAATGCGCTGTCAATATGTTGGTTATCCTTCTATTAATGCTATGTTCGAGGTGCATCTCGGACCGCCTAAGTAACTCGGTACTCATAAGTTGCTCGGTGTATTAAAGTTCCTCGGAGAACTCTTGTTAGTCGGAGCGTCTGAGTTGATCGGGGAAGCAGAGTTCCTCGTTGCAGTATAGTTCCTCGGAGAGCGTCTATTGCTTGGAGTATCTGATTGGGTTAAGGTGTTGCTCGAAAGTGTTTGTTATTGCCACGCATATTTCCACGTGTCTTCACTCAATTGAGCCATGTCAGCAGACTAAATTTGGTATCAACAGAAGCCCCCAATGTTTCATAGTTCGAAATTTGAGGAGTGTGGAACATTCTTTCTTGAAATATGGCGGTTTTAAATGATCATCCTGAAATTTAGGAGTATTTTCCTTTGCATTTATTTCTCCTTCCAAATTCGTAGAATCGTACTTTTTGAATTTTTATGACCGCTTCGATTCTCGCGCCCTTTTTTGCCTTCGGTAACGTAACCGTCTCTTTTTGCAATCATTATCTTTACCTATTCCCAAGGCAACGTATTTAAACGTTGCAGAAAATCCCATTGTCTTCTACTTTTTCATTCTTATCTCTTTGAGTTTTCCATTATTTCTCTCTCCCATGCGTTCATCTCTTTCATCATTTGTTGTCAACAAACTCATCCCTTTCCTGTAAGATTTTCTTCTTTCTCTTTGATTTCCTTCTTTCATCATGGTTTATCCTGTAGAATCGATTGATAAGTTTCGTTCTGATTTCTCTATTCCCTCTTGGGTTATTTTGGAAGAGCTTTCTGAGCCTTCAAACTATTTTCGTTTGGCTGAGGGACATTGGTTCCCCAGTCTCTTTGTCATTGAATGTGGCTTTTCTTTTCCCCCAAACCCTTTATGTCTGGACTTTTGTCAATACTTTGACGTGGTTCCTGGAAGAATAGCCCCCAATACATGGAGAATAGTTAACGGAGTTTATAGATTAAATCATATTCATGGAACTCGTATAGGAATTCCTGGGATTATGTTTTATTATAGATGGGTTGTGGGTGATAATACTTTTTATTTAAAAACTAGGTTTTTAAATAGAGCTTTAGTGGTCAATCTCCCAGATGCCAATAGGGACTATTTGAGCACGGGGTTGTTATGAAAAATTGGCAACACCCTCCATTAACTGGAGCTAATGTTTACCAGGGTCCCAGATGTCCTCCCTATGGCAATGGGATAGGTTGTTTTTATTTTATTTTCAAAATTATGCTTCCTTTGTGTTTGATAAAATGTGTCACTGATATTTTAATTTTGATTTATTTGCAGTTGACAGCAGAAGAAAATCTCCAAAAGAGACAGATGTTAACATACGGTAATTAAAACTTATCTGGAGTTTGCATCAGACTGTTGCCGATGAGCATATTAGGTCAGCTTCATATTTGTTGCAGTACAAGAGTTACACCTCCTCTTTTACTGCTCGTCCGGTGATAAGCGACGCAGAACCAATACCATTCTCTACAAGTTCTTCACCTGAGTCACATATTCCCTTGAGTGAAAGGATGAAGAAAAGAAGACCTCCTACCCTTTTTGAGAAATCTTCCTTTAGTGCTGGAGAGGCAAAGAAAAGTAAGCTTGATGTCCCAGGAGAGGGGACAAAGAAAATTGATGAACCTCCTTCGGCTGCTCCTGTGAAGGTTGTCGAGAAGCCCCCAGTGGCCCCGAGTAAGGCTGCTGCTCCAAGCGAGGTGATTTTCATTTCTCCGACTAAGACTACATCGTTAGTCGAGAACGTTGATGCTCCTCTGAGGAGGCTGAAGAAAAGCTCCTCTATCAATTTGGCTGAATCCATCTCTCAGCCCCCGACTAGTGGTGTTCCCACTTTTGTTTCCCCGAGCTCTGCTATGAACTTGGTGAAGACTTGGATCATTCCCGAGATCTAAGGTATTGAAGAAAACCTTTCTCGGGACATGGTTACCACATTAGCAGCTCGTCATATTGCTTCTATAACTCCTATAGTCTTAAATTTTCATTCTTTCCTTTTTGTATCTGAGCATTGACTTGCTTTTATTTTCCGAGTTGGTGACCTATTTTAATACAATTCTGAAGAAAGATGAAGCTATTAAAGCTTCAAGCTCCTCATCAAGTGTAGAGGAAGCCTTCGTAGGTCTGACGCAATCCCTGAAGGATTCTCATCAGAAGTATGCTGATGACAAGGTGATTTGGGAGAAGAGGCTCACTTCAACCGAGCAGGAGAATGCTCAGGTTATTGAGGTCTCCAAGGGGTTGGAGAAATAAATGATTTGGAGGAGAAGAATAAAGAGCTCGAAGGGAAGCTCAAAAATGCTAGGGAGCTTGAAAATAAGCTCAAGACTGCTGAGGAGTAGTTGGGTTAACTTCGGGAAGTAAGTCGTCAGAAGGAGGAAGTTGAGAATAAATTGAAGGTTGCTGATGGTCTTCTTTCCGAGAAGCTTTCCTCGGAGAAGGCAAGAAGGAAATTGGCTGTCAAAAAATCCTTCAGCGTCGGCTGGGATAAAGGGTGGAATAAAGGTTTGGCTGGCATGATGTCGCAAGTGGAATATGGCAGCCTCAAATACTTTAGAGATGGATGGGTCGCTGCTCTGCAAGAGATGAAAGTTGATGAAAATTCTGAACTATTTCAGCGACACATCACGGGCCCCCCTCCAACTCCTGAAGAAGAAGAAGAGGACGAAGCTGCCTCTGAGGAATCTTTCATAGTGATGGGAGATCAAATTTCTCATCCCCCAGCTATCCAGCCCACTGGCGAGGAATTTTAACTACCCGTTACTTCATCCGAGCAACCTCCAGCTCTTCCCGAGCAAACCTCTGTTCCATCCGAGCAACCTACCTCCTCGTCCCAGCCTCCCGAGAAAGTTTTGGGAGACAAGGAAAAGGTGTAGAGTTGTTCGGATTTCCCTCTATTTTATTTTTCTTTGTCAAATGTAACTCTGAACTTTGTACTTCTCCTTTATGATGTAATAAAATTTGAACTTTTGCCTATGCATACTGTTGATTCTCTTCGTCATGCTTTGTTTGTACTCTTATTGATTCTTGCTTTGTCTTCCTTTACTAGTTTCTGGCCAGGATGGATTTATTATCTGCTCACGATACAAAACTGTTAAGGCAATGCAATGAGTATTTCAGAGCTGGTCATTCAGACATGAGTGCAGCTCAAATCATTGACATCCTCGATCAAGGTGCGTCAAAGCAATAAATTGAAGCCTATCAGTATTTGAAGTGCCTGCTCGACCGTGCAGTGGCTAACAACGTAGCATACTATGATATGATTGAAGATCTCTAGGGCACTCTTGAAGAACTTCAGCAACAATATAAGGAATCTACATCTCTTTTGCACGAAGATACGTTCTGATCAGGGATACGATAAACTGTTTGTTGCTTACGATGTGAGGGAGAGAACTTTGAAGGCTGAGGTTGAAGATCATAGACAGATAGCTGAGTTGTTAGAGCAGGAAAATAATAACCTGGAAAGAGAGGTGTCTCAGTTGAAGTCTGCAGCTTCCACTTCCAACGCTTTGGTCCCTGTGACCGATGAGGGATTCTCTTTCTTGGAGGTCAAAAACGCCAACCTGAGGGATGAATTAGAAACCTTGAGGAGAGCTGGCCCTTTTACATCTACTCGGGGATGAGCAAGAGCTCCTCGGATTACTATCGAGGAACAGAGAACTCAATCTGCCCTGGAGAACCAGGCCTTCCAACTGATGGCAAAGAACCAGGCATTGGCTGAGATGTCTAAGAAGATCAGGAATCTGGACGAGCAGCTTTCTGCACAGAAGTCTGCCTTGGAGAATAAAGAACTCTTTATAAAAAGTCTCCACGAGCAACTGGAAAGATTGACATATCAATTCCACAAGCAGCCCAGAGAATTCTGGATGGCTGGCTACAATGAGGCTCTCTACCATTTGGATGATCGTATCCAAAATACAAATAATGAGGGTTACAAACAGGGATGGTTGAATGCCTTAGGTGTACTGCAACTGCAACAGGGTCATTACCTATGGGATTACCATAATCCCGGGTTGCTCGACCTACCCGTGCCACCATTCAAGCTTGACATGAGTTGGATCCCTGCTCGGGCCATCCCTCGGTGTTTGATTTCCAAATACCTTGGCGATTACAATCTCCATTCCAATGTTGAGATATCTCATCCCGAGCACCTACTCGATCGACCATCTTTGATGAACATCAGGATGCTTAAAGATCTTAACTTCATAAATTCCACTTATGCTTTGAATGATCCACCTGCTGGCGAGGAACCTGTTTCAAAAGCAAAGGGGAAGAAACCAATAGAATAGGAATCTTGATGTAATAAATTTGTATTTCCTTCTTGATGTATTTTGTTCTACATTTAATGAAATAATTTTATTTGCAAATCTTGACTGCCATTGTCTTGTAATCATAAAACACTTTACATCTGTGCATGTATATCTATTAAAAAGATAACAACATTGTGTTATTTGTCGATCAACTGGAGTTTGTTAAAACTTATTGTCGACTATCTTGAATTTGTGGTAATCATTTGACGACTAACCAAAATTGATGATACTTTGTTTCTCGACCAACTTATTGATCATTTTCACATACTCATATTTTAAAATGCTTATGACCAACTATAGTTAACCTTTAGTTGGCATTTTTGGGAATAGAATTGGCATTTTTGGGAATAGATTTACTTCCTAGCCAACCTTAGTTGGCATTTTTAGGAATAGATTTACTTCCCGACCAACCTTAGTTGGCGTTTTCGAGAATAGATTTACTTCCCGACCAACCTTAGCTGGCGTTTTTGGGAATAGATTTACTTCCTAACCAACCTTAGTTGGCATTTTTAGGAATATATTTACTTCCCGACCAACCTTAGTTGGCATTTTCGGGAATAGATTTACTTTCCGACCAACCTTAGTTGGCATTTTCGGGAATAGATTTACTTCCTAACCAACCTTAGTTGGCATTTTTAGGAATAGATTTACTTCCCGACCAACCTTAGTTGGCATTTTCGAGAATAGATTTACTTCCTAACCAACCTTAGTTGGCACTTTTAGGAATAGATTTACTTCCCGACCAACCTTAGTTAGAATTTTCGGGAATAGATTTACTTCCTAACCAACCTTAGTTGGCATTTTTAGGAATATATTTCTGAGTAGTCTGAATAGTACTTTTGCTGAATACGTAGCACGAGTATTCCGTGAAAAATTTCCAACAAAAGGAGAGAACTGGGCAGAATATTATCACTTTATTCATACTAACGAAAATGTTTGAGAGTTTACATCACTGATAATACTTGCGCAAGTGTTCTGCATTCCATGCATTCTTAAACTCCTGCCCTTCTAAAGTTGCTATTCTGTAGGTTCCTGATCGAACAACTTCTGTAACTCGGTAAGGTCCATGCCAGTTTGCTTCCAATTTGTTGTGCTTTTGAATCACTTTCTTTAGCACATAGTCTCCTTCTTTTAAGTCGCACTTCTTTACCCTCTTGTTGTAGAACAAAGTTGTTCGTTGCTGGTAAGCAGCATTCCTGATAGTTGCTTCTTATCTAACTTCCTCAAGCATGTCTAAATCCAATCTTCTCATTAAGTTGCTTACAGGGGAATTGAAATTCAGTACTCTGTGTGTCGGAAGACCCAACTCGACAGGTATAACGGCTTCACTTCCAAATGCCAGCATATATGGAGATTCCCCTGTTGCTGCTCGGGGAGTAGTTCGGTAAGCCCATAGTACTGATTGTAGCTCGTTGATCCAATTTTCTTTCGTGTCATTCAGTCTTTTCTTCAAGCCATTCAGTAGCGTTCTGTTTGTTACTTCAGTTTGTCCATTGCTTTGGGGATGGCCTGGTGCTGAGTGGATCTTCAAGATATTTGACTGATGACAATAGGCAGCGAACTCCTCATTATCAAATTGTGTTCCATGGTCGGTAATGAATGCATGGGGAAGACCATATCTACAGATGATATTTTTCCAAATAAATTGATACACCTTCTCGTACGTCATGTCGATAAGAGGCTCAACTTCTACCCACTTAGTAAAATAATCCACTGCGACGACGAGATATTTAAATCTTCCTCTGGTCGTTGAAAGTGGTCCGACCAAGTCAATTCCCCACATAGTAAATGGACAAGGGGAAGTAATGGGTGTCAACAAAGCTTGGGGAGTTCTTCAGAGAGTGGAGAAGTGTTGACACTTGTCACATTTCTTGGCGTAGGCTATACAATCAGCCCTCATCATTGGCCAGTAGTATCCTTGCATCATAACCCTTTGTAAAAGCGTCCGACCTGCTATATAGGCTCCACAGGTGCCTTCATGGATCTCTTCAATCAAGTCTTTCACCTCGGTGGGATGCACACATCTTTGCAAACCTGTTATAATTCCTTGTCTGTACAGAATACCATTATTCAGTACGTAACGAGCAGCTTTAAACTTCAATTTTTTGGCTACAAGTTTGTCAGTTGGTAATTCCCCCGCCTCAATATATGCCCTGATGGAATCCATCCAAGATGGTCCTAAATTAAGGGTAATAAAATTCATCGTCAAATCTTCATCGATACTTCGACCAGCTAAAACTTCAATTGGGATTCTTCTTCGTAGCTCGGTACGAGTAGCTGATGCTAATCGAGCTAAGGCGTCGCCTCGCATTCTCCATTCTTGGTATTCTGACCAGCTGAATAGCAGCAAATTCTGATACCAATTCCCTTGCCTTTGCATGATACCTGATCATTAATTCTCCTTTGGCTGCATATACTCCCATCATTTGATTTATGATCAATTGCGAGTCACTGAAGACAATAACCTGCTCTGCCCCCATGGTTTTTGCCAAACTAAGACCTGCAATCATGGCTTCATATTCAGCTTCATTATTCGTAGCTTTGAAATGGAAGCGTAGGGCATATTCCATGTCGACCTCGTCTGGACTATTAAGAACAATCCCTGCGCCACAGCCTGTTGCGCAAGATGAGCCATCCACATATAAACTCCATATAGGTAACTCGTCTTTAAATTTCTGATCTGACAGAGTTCCTCGGTGGAAAATTTATTGCTTCCTTTCACCATCTCCTGATATTTTTTGTTGTTCGTCGATCATCTTTTCTTTCCCTTTTACCAACCTAATCTGGTCTGGGCTTTAATTTGATGATTCTGTAACATCTACTTACCCTTTTACCAATCTAAGTTGGTCTGGGCTTGTATTTGATGATCCTGTAACATCCACAGGTTGATCAGTGAGCAACTTTTTCTCCTCGGGGGTATCAGGATAGGTGAACTCTATTATAAAATCTGCTACCGCTTGCCCTTTTAGCGATGATCTGGGTTCATAAACTATATCATATTCACCAAGTTCTATTGCCCAGCACATCAATCTTCCTGATTTTTCTGGTTTATGAAGGGCTTGCCTCAATGGCATATCAGTATATACTACTATAGTATGAGCCTGGAAGTATGGCTTCATTCTTCTACTTGCCTCGATCAATGCTAGTGCCAATTTTTCCAGCTTTGGATATCTGATCTCTGCTCCTAGGAAGGCCTTACTTGTGTAGTAGATCGGTTTTTGTACTCCATTCTCCATTCTTATCAATTCCGAACTAACTGTATTCTCGAACACTGCTAGATACAAGTACAATTTTTCTCCCATCACTGCCCTGGACAATAGTGGAGGTGCTCCCAGATATTTCTTCAAGTCTTGAAAAGCCTTCTCACATTCATCATTCCACTCAAAAGTCTTTCGGAGTGTTTTGAAGAATGGGAGACATCTATCAGTTGCTCGCGATACAAATTTGTTGAGTGATGTTACTCGTCCTGTAAGACTTTGCACTTCTTTCTTCGTCGTTGGGGATCGCAGCCCTAATAGAGCTTTGATCTTTTCACGGTTAGCTTCAATGCCTCGCTGATTGACAATGTACCCGAGAAACATGCCTTCTCGTACTCCAAATATGCACTTCGTCGGGTTTAGCTTCATTTGATATTTATCTAGTTGATCAAAGGTCTGGCCAAAGTCAACTAGATGATCAGCAGCTTTCTTGCTCTTTGTCAGCATATCGTCAACATAGACTTCCATATTGCAACTGATTTGTTCTGCAAACACTTTGTTCATCAGCCGCTGATATGTTGCACCTGCATTTTTCAAACCAAAAGGCATAACATTATAACAATAAGTTCCCCTAGAGGTAATGAAAGAAGTACTCTCCCTGTCTTCAGGTTTCATTTTAATCTGATTGTAACCAGAATAAGCACCCATGAAGCTCAGCAGCTCGTGTCCCTAGGTAACATCCACTAGTTGATCAATTCGGGGCAGCGAAAAGTGATCCTTTCGGCATGCTTTGTTAAGGTTGGTGAAGTCTACACACATCCTCCATTTATTGTTCTTCTTTTTCACCATTACCACATTTGCTAACCAGTCTGGATATTCAACATCTTCAATAAATCAAGATTTCTGGAGCTTCTCGACTTCCTCCTGTATAGCTTGATTCTTCTCGGGACTGAATACTCTTCTTCTCTGCTTCACAGGCTTGATCTCCTTATTCATATTGAGCTCGTGACATAAGAAATTTGGGTCTATCCCGGGCATATCCTCATGACTCCACGCAAAAGTTTGCTTTCTGCTTCTTAAAAGTTATCAATTTCTGTTTTAGTGAGGCTTCCAATGACGAACCTACTTGAGTAGTTCGTTCAGGGTGCTCGTCGTCCAGAATGATGTTTTCAGTAGCTTCCACCACTCGACCCTTCACGAGTTGCGACTCATCTCTAGGATCCAATGTTTCAATTTCTGCACCTTCATCCACTTGATAGGTAGTAGTCTTTTTCCTTGATTCCTCCAGTTCCTCTTGCTCGACGGATGAATAATAGCATTCCCGAGCTACTTTCTTATCACCCTTCACAACTCCTACTCCAAAATTTATTAGAAATTTTAGGCATTGATGTACCGTAGATGGTACAGCCTTGAACTTCTTCAATCCTACTCTTCCCATGATGATATTGTATGCTGATTGAATATTCTTATCCATCACGAAGAAGTGTATTCTTTATGTTCGACAAGCAGGCCATGTACCAATGAATATATCTAACTTGATCGTCCAAAGTGGAAAAACTTTCTCACCAGAAAAACCCAGGAGGGGTCTGTGATAAGGCTCCAGTTGAGATAGTTTTAGATTTAAACTGTCGAAGCACAATTAGAACATGATGTCTGCCGAGCTACCATTATCTACCAGTACTCTTGAAATCATCACTTCCTTCATCCTCATTTTGATCACCAATGGGTCATCATGAGGATATTAACACCTGCGAGGTCATTCTTTGAGAAACCAATGACCAATTTCTCTTTGTTTACCTTTCTAGGGCGATCCTCCTCAGCCAGATTTATTCATTGAATGTATGAGCAAGCTTGAGCCTCACAGAGGTAATCTTTTCTCACTAAGCAAGCTTGAGCCTCACAGAGGTAATCTTTTCTCACTGTAGTAAGGTCTCCTCCTGCATCTCCACCTGTAATAACATTACAATCAAATGACCCAAAGCGTATCGAAAATACCTCACGTTCTGGATGCCTTGGTCTCTTGGGAAGATTGGGGTCGTCTTCTGGATCAACTTCATGGTCTCTTTTCTTGTTCTCCTCTGCTCGACGAGGAGATCTAGACCTCTCTCTTGCTCGGACTCTGTTTTTTCTTTTATTTCTATGATCAACATACTTTGTCAGTTTTCCTCGTCTGATGAGTGTTTCAATCTCATTCTGAAGAGCTATGAAATTTTTGGTCATATGGCCATGATCTTTGTGAAACTCGTAAAATTTTGCCTTATTCCTCCTGTCAGGGTCTGCCTTCATTTTCTCTGGCCAGTTTAATTCCTCGTTGTTCTTGATTTCTTCTAGAACATAGTTGATGTCTTTCTTCAAAAGAGTATAATTATCAAATTTCTTCAATACTTCCCATGACGACCTTGTTTTTGAGTGTTTGTCACCACCATTGTTCTTATGCTCTTTCTTCTTAGCTTCATCACTTTCCACCTTGGTTTCTTTGGCATTCATATTCTTCTTCGCAGCCATAGCCTCCTCGGCATTCATAATCTTGGCCACTTTTCCCATCAGTTCTAACATGGTTCTAGGTGGATCTTTGGCCAAACTATAGTACAACTTATTGGGCAGTAGTCCACTCATCAAGGCGGTAATCGCTGTCTTTTCCTCATAATCAATGACTTCATGCTTCTCGTTATTAAAATGAGTTATATAATCTTTGGTACTCTCACCATCTTTTTGTGTAACACTTAACAAATGCGCTACTCGTTTAACTGGCTTTGCCCCAAAACAGAAATTCCCAATGAATAACTCGTCCAGTTGAAAGAAAGTTGAGATCTTTCCCCGAGGAAGATTATTATACCATATTTAAGCAGATTCGGTAAGAGTTCCCGAGAATGCTCTGCATCTCATCTCGTCTGGAACAGCATAGATGTCGGCTGCAGCTTGGTATTGTTCTATATGAAGAACAGGGTCGGTCTTTCCATCATATTTGGGAGTCACAACAGGTGCTTTGAACTTTGACAGTGTGGGAAAATCCACAATCGCATGGACAAAGGGTGTCCCTTGAACAAAAGTTCGTTGTAGGGTGTTCTTGGCCTTAGATATTTCCCCTAGTCTGTCTTCCAGCCTTTCCACGCATCGTTTCCTTCCTCGGGCCTGTTGGTTCGAGCAACTGATCCCGTTGATGTGGCTTCCTGGGCAGATCCTTCCCTTAAGTCTGATGGTCGTCGAAAGCTCCTCGACGCAGCCTTAGGAGGACTTTTGTTCCTCCTAGGACCTAATTGATCAAAAGGAGATACCCTGCTCAATCTTTCTAGCGCATTAGTCCTTTCTGGAGAGAGTGATACGTTATTTAGTATATGTGGCTCTTACTGACGAAGTTCGTCCAGCTTGATAAGAAAAATCTTCAGACTCCTCAGTACGATATGAATCGGTACGCCTAGTACGCGAAGAAAGTAAACGGGTATTTATTTGAACACTTCGATGTCCTGAATGGGTCGATACTTCGCCATGAAGGGTTTGTATGAGTTGTCGCCCAGGGCCAGATTTGTCATTATTCCAGCCTAATCTGGAACGTTTGGCGGAGCAGATGGATTTGGAGGGCTTTCAGCATTTCGATTGCTGGGTTCTGGATTATCAGCCATTTGTAATGAATTATTTTTGATGAAAAACGATATTACCAGTCGTTTTCCACAGACGGCGCCAATCTGTTGATGTAAAAAATTAGATTATATCTAATTATTTAATCACAGATAAAATAAAGTGAGACAAAGAAATTTTAAAGTGGTTCAGCCTTATAAGAATGGCCTGCGTCCACTGTTTCTGTTATTGCTGACTGTTTGGGAATTCTCGATTACAAGTTTTATCAAGAAATTCCGGTCCCCCTCCAATGAGGATGATACAATGTATTTATAGTCCTCTGGTTGTACATGTGAAAGGGTAATACATAGTTGTCTATTAGTCATATACATTTGTATGATAATAATAAGCATTTAATGCGTAGTCAATATGTTGGTTATCCTGCTATTAATGCTCTGTTCGAGGTGCAGCTCGGACCGCCTAAGCTGCTCGGACCGCCTAAGTAGCTCGGTAGTCATAAGTTGCTCGGTGTATTAAAGTTCCTCGGAGAACTCTTATTGGTCGGAGCGTCTGAGTTGATCGGGGAAGTAGAGTTCCTCGTTGCAGTATAGTTCCTCGGAGAGCGTCTATTGCTCGGAGTATCTGATTTGCTTAAGGTGTTGCTCGGAAGTGTTTGTTATTGCCACGCAGATTGCCACGTGTCTTCACTCAATTGAGCCATGTCAGCAGACTAAATTCGGTATCAACACTCATCATGCTCAAAATCACTTCAATAACCACTCAAACACATTACCTTAAACAATCGAGGTAAATGCCAAAATTACCACTACGTTATTTCCAATTAACGCACCTCGTTATGTTATTCTTCATCATCGCCACCATCTGTACGCCACAACCAACAGGTCAACCTTCACAACCACTTGCATGTTGAATGGGCCTAAAAATGCAAAGAAATACCAAAATGATATATATATCAAATTGAATATATATATATTGTAAGGACACAAATTTCCAATTGAGTCCATATATAGTTTTGGCTCAATTCCGGACAAAAACATTTATTCATAGGATAGTATTTATTGTAATATTCTCAAGCCTATGAAGTGTATGTTGAAGACGTAGCGGCAAAGAGTATAAAGCATCATCAACATGCCGTAGTTTATGTGCCTCGTTTGTACGTCATCAACTTAGTTCCATGCTCCCAAGGTATGAATGTAATTATATTTATATAGGAGTTTGGAACAATATGTATTGGGTGTTAGGTTAATAAAAACTGCATTTTATTTTTCAGAAAGAATCAATTAGAAACTTAAAAAATAAGTATATAAAAGTTTATAAAAGTTTCTGGGCCAAAATCAAATTTTACAAACTTTCTGGACGTTCGTTAGAAATGTCGTTCGAACGAGTTTTTTTCGTTCGAACCAGATTTCGTTCGAACGAGTTTTGTCGTTCGAACCAGGTTCGTTCGAACGAGTTTTGCCAACGACCCTAACTGGACAGTCGTTCGATATGTCGTTCGAACGAATGGTCGTTCTAACGAGGTATCTAATGAACTTCTAACGAGCCCAGGCTGGTCACTCGTTAGAAGTCTCGTTCGAACGAGAATCACGTTCGTTCGAACGAACTTCCAGCGGGAACAGTTATTTGGCAGTTTTTTTTACAGTTTTTCCTCACTCTTCCACTTGGTTTTCAACCAACCTTTTTCATACTTTATTATGTGCGGGAAACACATTTTCCAAGACAACTTTTCCATTCCATATCCAACTCTTAGAGAGAGTTTGAGAGCAAAATTAATTAGGGAAAATGTTCATGTTTTGAGTGTTAAATTTTAATGGAAAATTCATACACACTCTAGTTTACACCCATTGTTGTTTATTCCAAGTTCTATATAGACATATCCTTACTTGGAGTTTTTGGCACCGGTTTTCTCTACCGAATTTGAGAGACGTTTCGGGTTTGCTTCTACACCCCATCACAAAGAAGACCTTTGTTGAGATTCTACCCGTTTGGATAAAGGCTCCATGTTCGGGTGACGGTGACCGTTTAAAGTCCCATCGGTGTATTCCGAGACCACGGTGGAGCTCCGTTGGTTATCCGCTAATTGGAGGTTGATACAAGAAGGAGCATCACGGCTTGAGAGGGTTCGAGTTTAGGAAGTAAGTCTTTTGTCTTGTATTTGTAATACCGTTTTTAGTGGATTTGAGGCTAGGGCCGTCCCGGGGTTTTTTCCCGTTAGTGGGTTTTTTCTCGTATATCGTGGTGTAGTGTGACATTGTTTATTTTATCTTGCACATCATTTAGAACGCATGCTTTAGGTTTAATTTCAAGATAAAATTCGGTTTAATTATCACTCTCATTTAATTTGGGACTTAAATTAAATATTGGGTAATTTTGGTTTATTCAAGTCACTTGCTAAAATTGGTTTCGCCTAACTTTGGATATAATTGTTAATCATGACTTAGGCAAATTTAAAACCATCTCAACGCTTCCGCATCTATTTAAAAGGAAATTTTTATTTTTTTTTTAATTGGGACAAAACTGCGCCTTACAAATTGGTATTAGAGCCAAAAACGATAAATTATTTCGTTAAGATCCTTTACTTTTTGGCTAAATATGGATTTTTCCCCATTTTCAAAATTTCCTATTTTTGATGGTTCTAACTACGCGTATTGGAAAGCGCGAATGAAATCGGCACTTAAATCTATCGATGAACGTGTTTGGATGTCTGTTGTTAACGGTTGGACCCCACCAACACATTTAATTGAAAATGTACATGTTCCCAAACCCGTTGATAGATGGACTGAAAATGAGTTTAAGCTAGCAAATTTTAATTCCCGTGGTTTAAATGCCTTATTTAG
Organism: Sambucus nigra; assembly: GCA_949130495.1. Lineage (NCBI taxonomy): Eukaryota > Viridiplantae > Streptophyta > Magnoliopsida > Dipsacales > Adoxaceae > Sambucus > Sambucus nigra. Next base: position 24,985,180 of record OX422211.1, read on the forward strand.
CGCTGTCGCACCGGATGAATTCCGACGTATAATGACGTGTGAAACCGCTAAAGAAGCTTGGGATATTTTACAATTAACTCATGAAGGAACGAGTGTCGTTAAAGCTTCTAAACTTCAAAACCTCACCACTCAATTTGAAACTATCAAAATGGATGAAAAAGAAACTTTTGATAAATTTTATGCTAGACTTTCTGATATTGTCAATTCATCCTTTAACTTGGGAGAGAAAATACCTGACGACCGTGTAGTAAAGAAAATTTTAAGGTCCCTACCCGATAGATTTATTCCAAAGGTGACCGTTTTAAATTCTTTACCCACTTTAGCCTCTACAAAATTAGAAGAGCTTGTAGGTGATTTACAAACCTATGAACTGGATATGTTTCCCTCTAAAATCGAAAAGAAAATTGAAAAGGGCGTTGCTTTAAAAGCTCGAAAAGAGGTCAAACAAGGAGTAGAGAGCGATAGTGATAGTGACTCGGAAGACATGGCTTTGTTTGCTCGTAAATTTAGAAAATTTCTTAAATTTAACAAAGATAAAGTTAAAAATGATTTTAAGAAATTTGAATCTTCTAAACATGATAAAAACGAGAAGATTTCTAAAGCCGAGAAGATCCCTAAACCTAGTAATGAAAATATTGATAGGGACGAGTCTAATAAATGTTTTGGTTGTGAAGGTTATGGCCATAGGGCTTATGAGTGCCCCACTAAACTAAGGAAAGAGGGTAAACGACCCATATCATATAATGCGACCCTTAGTGATAGTGATAAGGAAGAGAAGCCCGAATCCCCCACTAAGAAAAATTTTGTGGCTTTTATGGCACATGTGAGTGATAATGAAAACTCATCGGATGATGAAATTATAACACATGCCACTTCCAAGGTCATTGTACATGATTCTCTTATTTTTGATGATAGTGAGAGTGAAGAAGAAGAAGAGAGTGAAAATGAAGAAGAGGTTGATATGAGTGAACTTCAAAATGCTTTTCATGAATTATATAAAGAATCTATTAAATTGAAAAGAGCTAATTTGAAGTTAGAAGCGAGTTTAAGAGAGAGTGTCAAGGTCATTGATGAAAGTGCCTTAATAGAAGACCTTAGGACACATGAGAGGACTCTTCAAGAGAAGCTTAACTATGTAGAAGGCGAGAGAGATAGCCTTAGGGGTTTAATGGAATCCTTGAAAAAGGAGCTTCTTGGTTTTGAAGAGCGAAATGTTTTACTAGAATCTAAAATTTTAGAATTGGAAAATAAATTAAAAGATTCTAGTAATGTCAAATTTGATTTGGAGTGTCGTTCGGAAAAACTAGATAAAATGTTAGGAACGGTCCAAATTAAAAATGACACTTTTGGTTTAGGCTTCAATTCTTGTAATGATTTTAACCCTAAAGTCAAAACCAATGTTTTAGGAGAATCTTCTAGGAATGCATTTAATGATCACTCCTTAGATAAATCTTTTCGACATGCTCTTACTTGTACACATTGTGGTCGACAAGGTCATCTTAGGAAATTTTGTTTAGATCTTAAACGAATTCCTAGAAAATCCCATAGTAAAGTAACCACGATAGCTAATGTTTCTACACCCCAAGATAGTAATTCTTCATTAATTTGGGTTAGAAAATCTGACTTGGTTGCCTTACAAAATAGGGATTTTGATTCTCATTTACTTTCACATGCTTCCTCTCTTTCTAAATCTAAAGGATAAATGTGTTAGTGTTTGCATACTTTAGCGTTTGGTCTTCATGTCATATTCATATGCTAAATGTATGCTTGTTTAGTCATTTTCTAGTCATTGCCTATTTTCATATCTCATGCTAGAAATCATGACTTGTTTATCTTTTTGTATTATATTTTGTGTTTGATTTAACTGAAAAATATAAAAAGAATTTTTTGTATATCATTTGTGTTTTATTTATTTCATTTAAGCTTAATGAAAAATACAAATGATTTTTGTTTAGTCTTTTGAGTATATATCTTTATTTTTTATTAAAATGTTAAAAACTCAAAAAGATTTTGTTTTGTGTGTATTTTAGTTTGACACACTTTATGTGGCATATATTTGTGTTTGAATCCTATCGTTTACGCTTCCATGTGGCTAGAACTTTTGGTTTAGATTTTCAATCCTTAAAATGTTCTTTACCATATTTTTATGGAGTAGTTGGATTTTGTATTGATTAAATGGATTCTACTTTCATATGCCTCTATTCACACATGCACGAACTTTTTTGAAATCTTAATGTCACATGTTATATTTGAGCTTTTTGAGGTGTTCTCCTATCAATCTAGTCATCTACATATCTATGACCTAGGAGGACTAGTGCATGTCAAAATCCGTTGCATGTGAGATTTGTGTGAAAAATGAAAACATGATAAATTAATATATGCACGGGGAAGGGCTCCGAAAGGATGAATTAAATCCTTTGCGATAGTAAGCCACCGTTGATTGGATCTAAAAGAAATACGTGATCCAAAGGCCTAAAAACAGAATATTTGGCATTCAAAGAAAGCAATTGCCAAGGCCTATGTTTGTTTGATATATTCATTCAAAAAAACAAAAGAATATATATGCTCATTGAGGGAGAATTGGATGGTATATCAACGATTTGCACAATGTCCATTTATCCTAGTTGTCTTTAATGTCATGACTCTATTTGGTTTGTAGAATCATCATCATGCTAGGCTTGTATGCATTGTGTATGTTTGTTCATTGAGTTCAATCTTTATATTGTCACATGAGGTTATATTTAACTGTGATGAAGTTTGCAATCAAATGAGAACTCCGTGAACGTTTCTTAAGTGTTTGGGTCTAAATTTAATTGTTGTTAGTTCACACCCCTACACTTCCGTTTCCATATGACACATTTTTGCCATACGAGTGTGCAAACTTATTGTATTTTGTGTCATGTGTGTGTTTATATCTATCTATATATGCACGTACTTATTGTTATATTTATAGTATATATATATATGATACTTGTTTGTCTTTGCCTTGCTTTAATTGCCCATATGCTTTCATGTCTTATCACTTTAAGCTTTCACATGTTGTTTATTAGTTCTTTATCCTTTGCTTATTCCCGAACAAAAAGGGGGAGAATGATGATAGGGGGAGAAATGGTATCTAATCCTATTATTATCGTATCTTCGTTTGGGGGAGATTTATCTTAGGGGGAGACGTCTTTCTAAGTAGGTCATGTGTTTAAAGGGAGAATTAATTTAGGGGGAGTAATTAATTAATTGCATTTAATACTTTGATATTCCCTATGCATTTGATGAGTTTGCTTAAGTGTGCAGGAATTATTCTAAAGCGGCATCTTTCTATGGCAAAACGTTTTGATCCTTGGGTTGAGTCAAGATTGGGCGGGTTATGTTTTGAGTCTAGTAGAGCTTGACGGCCCTTTAGGATTTTTTGTTTGGTTTTTGTCTCGGAATAGCCAAAGGGGGAGATTTGTAAGGACACAAATTTCCAATTGAGTCCATATATAGTTTTGGCTCAATTCCGGACAAAAACATTTATTCATAGGATAGTATTTATTGTAATATTCTCAAGCCTATGAAGTGTATGTTGAAGACGTAGCGGCAAAGAGTATAAAGCATCATCAACATGCCGTAGTTTATGTGCCTCGTTTGTACGTCATCAACTTAGTTCCATGCTCCCAAGGTATGAATGTAATTATATTTATATAGGAGTTTGGAACAATATGTATTGGGTGTTAGGTTAATAAAAACTGCATTTTATTTTTCAGAAAGAATCAATTAGAAACTTAAAAAATAAGTATATAAAAGTTTATAAAAGTTTCTGGGCCAAAATCAAATTTTACAAACTTTCTGGACGTTCGTTAGAAATGTCGTTCGAACGAGTTTTTTCGTTCGAACGAGTTTTGTCGTTCGAACCAGGTTCGTTAGAACGAGTTTTGCCAACGACCCTAACTGGACAGTCGTTCGATATGTCGTTCGAACGAATGGTCGTTCTAACGAGGTATCTAACGAACTTCTAACGAGCCCAGGCTGGTCACTCGTTAGAAGTCTCGTTCGAACAAGAATCACGTTCGTTCGAACGAACTTCCAGCGGGAACAGTTATTTGGCAGTTTTTTTGTAGTTTTTCCCCACTCTTCCACTTGGTTTTCAACCAACCTTTTTCATACTTTATTATGTGCGGGAAACACATTTTCCAAGACAACTTTTCCATTCCATATCCAACTCTTAGAGAGAGTTTGAGAGCAAAATTAATTAGGGAAAATGTTCATGTTTTGAGTGTTAAATTTTAATGGAAAATTCATACACACTCTAGTTTACACCCATTGTTGTTTATTCCAAGTTCTATATAGACATATCCTTACTTGGAGTTTTTGGCACCGGTTGTCTCTACCGAATTTGAGAGACGTTTCGGGTTTGCTTCTACACCCCATCACAAAGAAGACCTTTGTTGAGATTCTACCCGTTTGGAGAAAGGCTCCATGTTCGGGTGACGGTGACCGTTTAAAGTCCCATCGGTGTATTCCGAGACCACGGTGGAGCTCCGTTGGTTATCCGCTAATTGGAGGTTGATACAAGAAGGAGCATCACGGCTTGAGAGGGTTCGAGTTTAGGAAGTAAGTCTTTTGTCTTGTATTTGTAATACCGTTTTTAGTGGATTTGAGGCTAGGGCCGTCCCGAGGTTTTTTCCCGTTAGTGGGTTTTTCCTCGTATATCGCGGTGTAGTGTGACATTGTTTATTTTATCTTGCACATCATTTAGAACGCATGCTTTAGGTTTAATTTCAAGATAAAATTCGGTTTAATTATCACTCTCATTTAATTTGGGACTTAAATTAAATATTGGGTAATTTTGGTTTATTCAAGTCATTTGCTAAAATTGGTTTCGCCTAACTTTGGATATAATTGTTAATCATGACTTAGGCAAATTTAAAACCATCTCAACGCTTCCGCATCTATTTAAAAGGAAATTTTTATTTTTTTTTAATTGGGACAAAACTGCGCCTTATATATATATATATATATTGAAGTTGTATAACCCAAGAATCATTCGTAATCAAATAAAAAAATGCACTAAACAATTCTAAATGGAATAATTTAAAATTGCATCAACACTCACCTTATATAAAAAAAAATCTGCAAAAACCAAATGGGTAATTAGATAACTAAAAAGAAAATCCAAAAGCACCTGAGGTAATGAAGGGAAACAATGAGTGTCAAAACAATATAATGAAAATATAAAACTAAACAGAGTTAAAAGATGAAAAGAAAAATCTAAATTGTGATTGCCAAAAGTTACCTCTAATTGTTACCTTTATATATCGTCTCTAAATTATGATTGCCAAAACTAAGAATTTTCTTTCCACTATCATCTTTGAGACATTTGTTCAAACAATATATAGATAATATGAAGATAAGAAAGAGGTAAATCAATATTAGAAGCCTATTTGGTGCCCTATTTTCTACATCAAATATATAAAGGAATAATACAAATAATTATAAAAACAATAAGAACTTTCCATCTACTAAAAAATACCAAACCTACATATGGGGTCGAAACTAATATTAGACCAGCTTTTTTTGGTGCACCCTTGAACTTAGAAGAATATTTGGTGCTCTATTTTCTACATCCAAAATATGAAGGAATAATACAAATAATTATAAAAACAATAAGAAATTTTCATCTACTAAAAGATATGAAGCCTACATATAGGGTTCCAACTCCAATATTAGACGAGCCTTTTTTGTTGCACCCTTGAACGTATGATAATGAAATATAAAAAATCGAGTTAAATATAACCATGCAAAGGTCAGAAATTATGATGAATTGCATCCCATTAGATTATAAACCTCCAAACCACAAAAACAAAACCAATCTAATTGCTCACTTTTTGTCAAACGTGTGGAAGAGTTTTAAAATCTTGAGCATTAATTTAAAATTAGTGGCTCGGATTTTGACACAATATTATGCAACATAAAAAATCAAATTTTCTTCTCACCCGATATTCAACCGAGCTCGAAGGAAGTATTTTGACTCCCAGTTCTCATACGATATTGGGTTTGTTTAACCAAAAAAAATAATATTTTTTATACACCATGAAAAGGGGGTGGTCCCTATGTGTGTTTCAAATCAAACCAATTTTCACCAAAAATTATCCAACTTTTAATTAGCACCAAACCAAGTTGTGAAAAACCAATTCTAACTTTAAACCAATTTTATGTTGATTAATCCTAAACATGCATCTAGTGATTAAAGAAAGTAAAGTAAAGTAAAGAATACTCACAACGTTGGATGTACAAGGAAAAAACCCAAGACGGTAAAACAACCTCGGACGGCCCAAGCTAGACAATCACTATGAATGTGGAATTATAACGAACAAACAAAAGACTCACTCAACGACTCGATCCCCACGGGTATTGACTCTCTTTTGATCTTTAACCACTCCTCTCACAGTGCCCACCCAGAAAGTCCTTCTTCCATAATACTTGTCCCCAACACACGCGTCCACATATGTCTTGGTGTCCACCAAATGGCTTTAATACGTCTACGATGTCGAACAAGAAGTCCTTATCTTTTCTTCACCGCAAAACCCAGATGTTCAAGTATAGAATAAACCCTCTTGGTGCAGCAAGATCACATAAACATATAATAATGACAACTCGGATCTTTGCAAACTCTAAGGATGTGTTTAAGTTTTGAAACCATAGAAAAACATGTGCAAACACGTCTCTGGATCATAAACTGTTTTTCCATAATGCACACTTGTAAATTATGACGAAACCACGCTTTAAAAACGAAAAGATCGCCACCTAAAAAATAGTGTCGCTCGAACGAGATTGGCCTGTCGTCGCGCGACATAGCCATCTCGCTTGAACAAAGTACAGCTGTCGTTCGAACGACGCGCGTGTCAGTTTGACTTTTTAACTTTATCTTTAAAACGTCTCTTCCAAAAGAGATTCAATTAAGTCAAACTCTATTTCGAGCTTATCAGAATAGAATGTAGTGTAAACCATTTAAAAACATTTTCCTTATAAAAATTACATCCTTATCTTTTATAAAATCAATTCCAAGCAGTATTAATTATACGCATTCATACCTGTGTGATCTCGGAATGCAATTAACTTGAAGACGAATAAACTTGCAGTGATTAAACTTCGGCATGATTAATTCTTTGAAACTTTGTCGCAACGTCTTCAATTTCTTCAATACGTCATAGACCAAGTGGGATCGTGACAAAATAAAATCTCCCTATGACATATTACAAACAGAGTTTTGTTCACGGAATTAAGTCAAATCAATACAGGGACTCAATTCGAAATTTATGTCCTTACAAATCTCCCCCTTTGACTATTCTGGGACAAAACTCAACTAGTGAAATGCCTTGTAACACCCCGCCTAATTAAATACTGAGTGATCAGTCCTTTATTAAATTAAAAATCAAGGTGAACGGTTGGTTCATTCTTAGCATCACTGTCGCAAAATTAAATTTCCAATTTAAACACCCTAAATAATTAAGCTTAGTGTCAAAACAATTTAGAGTCTTATTTCCATTTTTAAATTTCAACTAGAAAACCCTTTTAAATAATCAACAGTCTAAGAATCACATAAGTTCTATGGATAGCAATCAACACAAAAATTAATCCATCTTGATTAACCAAACCAAGTCAAATAACTATACATTAAATCATCCTGACAAAAGTTAACTCCCAAGGAATACTGAATACTGGAAATATAAATAAACGTAAATCTATGACAAATCCAAACTGAATAGGGAAATGGGAGACACAAGCCCTAACTAAGCAGAACTAAAACAAGAATAGAATCAATGAAGAGGTCGTCTAAAGCAATGACCTGCAACTCCCACATTAGCAGCAGCGCATCAAATCCAAAGAACCTATACATGACGCCCTTGTGGCTGGGCACCTGTAATACATACATATATATATACAAGAGAAAGAAAAAGATAGGAAATGGGTGCTTACCGGCTAATGCAACAACCATGTTACTATGCGACACTCTCTTAAGAATTCTCACCTCTCATCTAGTGTGCACGCCTACCGTGCTAATAAATCTCCTAAGTTTCTCTAATTTATTCTCCATAAAGTTTTATCACGTGAAATGCAAGGTTGGGGTATTTAATTTAGGAAATCATTCTCTTCAATATTTCTTACGTTATTTAGAACAACTCATTACCGTTATAAAGTTCCCGAACATTTATAATAAAGTTGAAGCATTTATTCATTACTTATCTACTTATACGCACAGCAGAAGGTTACCATATAAACATACTTATATATATTAGTCACAAATATAATATATACTAACGTAACCCCACATAAAATCTATGGTGTTGGCATACTCTGCTATCAAGTCCCCGTATCACTCAAACTAAGGGAAATACTAGTTCAGAATCACTCTCGAACTGTATTAACACAACACACAAACAAATGGAGGCGAAGCATAGTTCCAGGTCCTAAGAGGTCAGCACATACCCTCATGTCTCTTAGAACATCTAACTATCATTCTCAGATAGCCTGTATCGAAGATACTATCTTCTAGGGTACGAGTCAATATCCCCCATAAAGGTCCAATCCAGATAAGACTGTCCCGACGCGAAAACCTCCATGATAGCAAGTAGCCCGGGTATGCTTTTTACACAAATATTCAAATAACATATATACATGCACTCATATGTATATTTACATAAATCAGCTAGGTACGCCCATGACCCATAACATTATTCTAGCCATGCGTAACATATAATGCTCGATTTCTACGTATAAGTAAATTACTCTTTTTTATTCTATTAAGTATAACAAATCCTTAAGTACTTCTTGACTCTCGAAGTGTATCCTCTCAAAATAATATAAAATCAGTAAGTGCATCATCACTAATTTATTGGTCTAAGTCTTCCTTAATTCTCACACGATATACTATAATGTAGGCAAGATTTCCCACTAAATTTATATTCCTTAACCCCCACGATTAAATCACATATGAATCGTATCACCCGAACCTTTCCTACAACCCTACTGGTCTTTCCCAAGTCCCTTTATGATATATAAAATATGTATAAGGGTTCCCACAAAGTGGCACATGGTTAATCATTAAAAATAAATAACAAGCTTCAACATCCAGAAGAGGTCGATCGATCGAAGGTTAGGGGTCGATCGATCGATCCAGTCGATCGATCTACACTCAAGGTTGATCGATTGATCGCCCAGATATTTCCCAGATTCTGCATATTCTATCCTACGAGTTTCACCACCAAAAGTCCTCAAAACTTCAATCAATTTCTCCCAAACAAGTATCACAAATGTTATAGTAACAGGTATAAACAATGCCTAACAAAAAAAATCTTGATTAAATCTACAAGGAATCACTATTACAAGGGATTAATTCAAGAAACTATTACAAACCTTAGTTGATCATATAAATTCCAGAACATCTTAGTCATTACCAGATTTCTTTCTCTAAACATCATGCAAATTCGTAATTATGGTTCTACACCTAATAAGGATATCAGCCTCGTACAATTCCTACTCAAACCTATCAATTTACTTCTTCCAATATCATGAAATCTCTAAGAAGCATACAATTTCCCTTCCTATTCTAACATGGATGTTGTATCAACATGGAAACAGCAAGATAGATACTCGCCTTGAGAATATGAGTCTTAATTTCTGAGATTTGATGATGTGGTTGTGTTCTCCTTCCTCCAATCTACTCTCCGGCGGTATTTGTGGTGAAAAAAGTGCAACTATGGTGGCTCTAGCCTTGGGAAGTTCCTCACCTTCCTCCTCTAATGGCCTCTATGAAATATGTAGGTTCTAACCCTAGAAGACAACCTCTAACACCTGATATACTTCTCCATTTTTTGTAGGTAATTAAATCCCAAAAATATAAATTACCAAAATGCCCTCTTGGGTTATCGGTTACGCCTAAAAACGCCCCGAGACCCAAACTAAACCCTCGGGTACACTTTTGGACTATCTCGACCTTTTCGGACACATTGACGCACTCGAAATGACCATACGGGCGACTTATAATTTATTAACTTATAATAATAATAATTTAGTCCCAACACGACACAGGCGCATCCTAACTTAATTTTCATAATTGTCATATTATTCCCTCGCGACAATTTTAATAAATTCAATTCTATATATTACTCTACTCAATAAGTAATATGTAACAAATCAACAATTTTCCAATAATTACTAACTCTCGTCGTGCTAGTAAATATTTAAAATAAATTTTCGAATTAATATTAAATTAATCTATCACAATTAAATTTAATAAATCCCTAATTTTAAAAACCATAAAAATACGAGGTATTACATACTTCCCCTCTAATAACGGAATTTCGTCCGGAAATTTGAAAAATAAGGCCTAGGTGGTAAAATAATTTTGGATACCTTATCAGTGTGCAAACTATTTACATAGTAAGGCGCACAATCACTATAGCCCCCGCCTCACAGCAAGCTTTTTGACACTCTCATTAAAGAAACTTCACATTGTGCTCTTATTCGACAACATTCACATAAGACACGCCTATACATTATTAATTCCCACTATTTCAATATCATTGGGAGGCCGCACCTCACTGCATGACAACTACTCGGATTTATCTAAACACAAAACTCCCATTCTGAGAGAAACCATACGAACATCTAATCACTCTTGTTTGCCTAAAACAGCCGTGGAATTCTACCATAGTCATCAGAGTCTAACTCAACAAATCCAAAATTATGATTATCCGCCCATCTCTTAACATACCCAGTGAGAAAAGTTAAGGTTTTTCCACGCCAAAACCTCAATAAGCATCTTGATCACAATAAACAGGTACGAGTGCTCCCACGGAACCCTACTATTAGGTAATATCCTCCCCCAATTATTGTACTATACTCCACTTGCTAGCTATAACTATTTTGGAAGAGAAACCATCACAATGAATCCAAAATTACTTTCACACTACTCCAATAATGGTTAATCACCGCTCGCCTACTCCCCGAATTATGGGTGATACAACCTTGCTCAAAACTAAACGTTGTCTCCGCTGCTTCCTGAAATTCCATATTGAAGGTGGGATTTAAAAATCTCAGCCTAATTCAGAAAAATACCGTGTAGGACCATGTACCGGCGCGATCCTTCCTTTCAAATGAAGACAGGGCACACTAGCTAATATTATAAATCATCCCAAAGGAATGTCAATCACTTCCTTCTTGGTCATCTTGTTCCACACGTTCAAAGGAACTCTTGATCTTACCTTGAGGTTTTTAACTCATCCGAGAAACTTTACCGACTTTACCGGCCTCTTCCATTATAGGAATTATCGATAGCCACGAAATTCTCTGGTTGATCCTCTTGTTCCAACCGATTTCTATTTATGAGTAGTGCTTACGGAGACTACTCACTATGTCCCGCTCGATATCGACTTCTTCTTGTAATCTCTCACATTAAGTGACACTTAATACTCCCCTTCTTTCCTTTGCGTATACTGAAAGTTCCGACCCATGCACTTTTCTCCACAATGTGCACTTTCGGACCTTTTATACCATAATAACATCTTCACTCTTTGTACGCATCAGTCGCTCTTAACATTTGACTAATTACAACTCCGCTCCGAGTGTTCTCCATATAGTTAAATTCTACCCTTATCAAGGAATACCCCTTTGTAAATGGCTTCCCACAGCCTTCCAACCAGATTCGGTGTGCTACTCTGAACGCACACAAATATATGGATTTATCGTCTTTCACATGGCGCTCAATCCACTCTACCACTTCCACTTCATTATGTTAATCCCACAAACATTTATTCCACACGTCTATTCCCACGTCCCTTCAACTCGGACGATTCTAACATCAGCTAACCAGGATGCCTTCACACCCTATAAACTGTGCATACTAGCGTAAGCATCACATATGATTCATACATAATACCCAATTCTTTCTTTTCCTTATACTCACAACGTGATTACAACACTTGGGTACTCTCAATCACCCTAGAAATTGAAATTTTAAATCCTCCTTATCATCGTTCCACCCCTCAACTCGTGGTGATAGCACAAAACTTTCAATGCTTTCTTACCACACAACCGGCTCCACTGGCCTTAATTCATAATTCAACTTCCAATTTACAGATATAATTACATGTTTCTATAACGATCGAGGAACTAAACTCATAGACTAATGACCAAACATTCCCTATTTCCAACCTTTTGCTAAGTTTTATGCGTGGGATGTCTCGCAAAGCGAAATCCAAACAAGGAACCCCCTTGATACACTACTACCTAAAATTATTGGTTATCGAAATTCGTTAGGCCCTCCGTCTATAACATGTACCCCTTCATTCCGTCTCTTGACAGAAAAGTTACATCTCCTCTCGTACTTACACTTAACAAAGAACATTTTTCCAATTGTATAATTATTCAGTATTGGTGGTAATCCCATTCCATAAACCTCGAATACATACAATCGGGTTCTCAAAATCCTGGCCCCAAACATATGGGTACAACTCTTAACTCCCACATCTCTAAAGGATAGATATAACAATGCGCTCTTCCTATCACCAAGTCCTGAGCGCTAAACATAATAATGAGTTAAATCTTTTCGCTCAACAGTAAACCCAATACATACTGAGTCATAATAACAAAGTCCCTACACACACCGAGATCGAATATCTCGAGACCACTATCCCCTCTAAAATATCAAAAATAGATAATATAAGTGTGAGTCCGGCCCTCTCGCAGGTGAGGCCTCGCCAAAACAAAACATGTTGCACTAAGGCAACCACTCCAATACCCTTGCAATAACCGCCTACTATGGTACTAACCATTACTATAAAGTTGTAACCAAGACAATATCATACTCATATATTTCATCACTAAACGAGTAATCTCAATAATAAAGTATATAACATAATTAATACACCCATTCATCCTCCGCGGATAACACTAAAGAAAATCCCGCCACACTAAGGAAAATATTCACATAATATTAACGTTGTAGATATACGTACTAAACTCGTCTCACGTGCGAATCTAGCAATAAACAAAATGTAGTGACTCGCTCGTGTCAAATAGGACATGCCTCATCCTTTGAGGATAAAACTCATACTTCTACCTTGCCAATCGCCTCGACTGCTCAAATGGCCTCCGAACGTAACACGCCTGTCCAACAAAAACAAAACTACTTTAATCATTGCCCTTGACTAGGCACCATAATTTTGTCCCCTATACTCACTTCGGGAAGAATTAGCGCATGTGATTTCACTTATCACCGGTCATACTAACCATATTAGGATTGTTCGTATCTCGGACTTTGGTGGGTTCAATTCCTGATGGTTACCCCCGTTGTTCCCTTAGCCTTTTTGGCCCTAAAGAACATGCTACTGGATACAGTAGTCCTTCTGAATTCGCCATCACTCGGTAAGAATTTAGCTGTCCGATTCATTTATGTCAGTCCCTTGATGTGTATCCACACCCCCTTATGGTGATACACTAACACCGTTGCATCCAGTCTTATTCTTGACCAAATTCTTCGATTCTTTTAGGCTCCCACACAAAGAAGCATTATAATCTCCATTGACAAAGCACGACATTGTCAACCTCTGAATCGATCGTCCAACAAAATTCCTTTTTCTAAGTGTTATTAACTATATTTACGAGTCAATCTCCCACTTGGAGTCCTCTCCTCCATTTGTATCTACATCCTTCGATACAAGATTCATTAACGGTTTAGATTCATATTCACAAATGGACCTCTGTGAGGTCCTCCTGTGATGAGTTCAGAACAACATCCACATTTTATCCTGCACATCTGATGAAGGAATATACAGTCAAACTATACCTAAGATCCTTCTATAGACCTAGCATTCCACTTCTAAAAGTGGTGGTTGACTCTCACCATTATAACTTCGTTCCGACAAGCCAAAAAAAAAATTTACTCCAAATTTTCACTTTCAATTAGCCACACTCTGTCATGTCCAAACCTTTGGATATTTTACCTCCTTTGGCTAACACACACAATCTCGTCATTTCTAGAATTTCCACTAACAGTTCTCTTCAATGTTTCGTCTGACTTTTCCCCTATTCGTACCACGTCAGCTGAGTTTACTCCTGTACCTCTTTCGACTATAGCAGTATTTGGAAATCATAGGCTGCGCCCTAGCCATTTTTACAGTCCAAGCTTCTCGTGCCATAATAGGGGTGACCTTAACTACGGTCATCATCCTCGAATATGATCTATAACCTCAACTAAGCCATGCCTCTTACTGTCCGCCCAACAGCCCTTTCCTTCCATATTTCATTATTTGAACACGCCCGAACGCAAATAAGATTCACTAATGTATATACGTTATAGAAGGAGAACAGAATCTCGCTATAGAAATCAACAATCCTAAACATAGGGATCTCTATCAAACAAAGCAACGCTGGAAGCATAATAAGCCGCACAGATCCTAAAGGACACTAGAACATGATGCTCTGATACCATCTGTAACACCCTGCCTAATTAAATATCGGGTGATCAGTCCTTTATTAAATTAAAAATTAAGGTGAACGGTTAGTTCATTCTTAGCATCACTGTCGCAAAATAAAATTTCCAATTTCAACACCCTAAATAATTAAGCTAAGTGCAAAACAATTTAAAGTCTTATTTCCATTTTTAAATTTCAACTTGAAAACTCTTTTAAATAATCAACAGTCTAAGAATCACATAAGTGCTACGGATAGCAATCAACAAAAAAGAATTAATCCATCTCTATTAACCAAACCAAGTCAAATAACCATACATGAAATCATCTTGACAAAAGTTAACTCCCAAGGAATATTGAATACTGGAAATATAAATAAACGTAAATCTCTGACAAATCCAAACAGAATAGGGAAACAGGCGACACATGCCCTAACTAAGCAGAACTAAAACAAGAATAGAATCAATAAAGACGTCGTCTAAAGCAATGGCCTGCAACTCCCACATCAGTTGCAGCACGTCAAATCCAAAGAACCTATGCATGACGCCCCTGTGACTGGGCACCTGTAATACATACATATATATACAAGAGAGAGAAAAAACAGGAAATGGGTCAGAGACCGAGTCTAAAATAGTTTTGCAAGTATTTAAAATGCTTATCGGCTAATGCAACAACCATGTTAGTATGCGACGCTCTCCTGAGAATTCTCACCTCTCATCTAGTGTGCACGCCTACCGTACTAATAAATCTCCTAAGTTTCTATAATTTATTCTCCATAAGGTTTTATCACGTGAAAATCAAGGTTGTGATATTTAATTTAGGAAATCATTCTCTTCAAGATTTCTTACGTAATTTAGAACAACTCATTATCGTTATAAAGTTCCCGAACACTTATAATAAAGTTGAAGTATTTATTCATTACTTATCTACTTATACGCACAGTAGAAGGTTCTCATATAGATATACGCATATAAATTAATCACACATATAATATATATACTAACTTCACCCCACATAAAATCTATGGTGCTGGCATACTCTGCTATCAAGTCCCCCTATCACTCAAACTAAGGGAAATAATAGTTCAGAAACACTCTCGAACTGTATTAACACAATGCACAAACAAATGGAGGCGAAGTATAGTTCCAGGTCCAAAAAGGTCGGCACATACCCTCACATCTCTTAGAACATCTGACTATCATTCTCAGATAGCCTGTATCGAGGATACTATCTTCTAGGGTACGAGTCAATATCCCCCGTAAAGGTCCAATCGAGATAAGACTGTCCCGATGCGGAAACCCCCATGATAGCAAGTATCCCGGGTATGATTTTTACACAAATATTCAAATAATATATATATACATGCACTCATATGTATATTTACATAAATCAGCTAGGTACGCCTACGACCCATAACATTATTCTAGCCATGCATAACATATAATGCTCGTGTTCTACATATAAGTAAATCACTCTTGTTTATTCTATTAAGTATAACAAATCCTTAAGTACTTCTCGACTCTCGAAATGTATCCTCTCAAAATAATATAAAATCAGTAGGTGCACCCTCACTACTCTACTCGTCTAAGTCTTCCTTAATTGTCACACGATATACTATAACGTACGCAAGATTTCCCACTAAATTTATATTCGTGAACCCCCATGGTTAAATCATATATGAATCGTATCACCCGAACCTTTCCTACAACCCTACTGGTCTTTCCCAAGTCCCATTATGGTATATAAAATATCTATAAGGGTTACCACAAAGTGGCACATGGTTTATCATTAAGAATAAAGAAGAAGCTTCAAAATCCCCAAGAGGTCGATCGATCGAAGGTAGGGGTCGATCGATCGATCCAGTCGATAGATCGACATTCAAGGTCGATCGATCGATCACCCGGAGATTTCCCAGATTCTTCATATTCTATCCTACGAGTTTCATCACCAAAAGTCCTCAAAACCTCTATCAATTTCTCCCAAACTCCCAACCAAGTATCACAAATGTTATAGTAACAGGTATAAACGATTTCTAACAAAAAAAAACTTGATTAAATCTACAACGAATCATTGTTACATGGGATTAATTCAAGAAACTATTACAAACCCTAGTTGATCATATAAATTCCAGAACTTCTTAGTCATTACCAGATTTGTTTCTCTAAACATCATGAAATTCGTAATTATGGTTCTACACATAATAAGGATATCAGCCTCGTATAGTTCCTACTCAAACCTATCAATTTACTTCTTCCAATATCATGAAATCTCTAAGAAGCATACAATTTCCCTTCCTATTCTAACATGGATGTTATACCAACATGGAAACAGCAAGATAGATACTCGCCTCGAGAATATGAGTCTGAATTTCTGAGATTTTATGATTTGGTTGTGTTCTCCTTCCTCCGATCTACTCTCCGACGGTATTTGTTGTGAAAAAAGTGCAACTATGGTGGCTCTAGCCTTGGGAAGTTCCTCACCTTCCTCCTCTAATGGCCTCTGTGAAATATGGAGGTTCTAACCCTAGAAGACAACCTCTAACACCTGATATACTTCTCCAATTTTCGTAGGTAATTAAATCCCAAAAATAGAAATTACCAAAATGCCCTCTCGGGTTACCGATTAGGTATAAAAACGTCCTGACACCCAAACTAAACCCCCGGGTACACTTTTCTGACTATCTTGACCCTTTCGGACACATTGGCGCACTCGAAATGACCATACGGATGACTTATAATTTATTCACTTATAATAATAATAATTTAGTCCCAACATGACACAGGCGCGTCCTGACTTAATTTCCATAATTGTCATATTATTCCCTCGCGACAATTTTAATAAATCCAATTCTACATATTACTCTACTCAATAAGTAATATGTAACAAATCAACAATTTTCCAACAATTACTAACTCTCGTCACGCTAGTAAATATTTAAAACAAATTTTCGGATTAATATTAAATTAATCTATCTCAATTACATTTAATAAATCCCTAATTTTAAAAACCATAAAAATACGAGGTATTACATACTTCCCCCTTAATAACGGAATTTCGTTCGAAAATTTGAAAAATAAGGCCTACGTGGTAAAATAATTTTGGATACCTTATCAGTGTGCAAACTATTTACATAGTAAGGCGCACAATCACTATAGCCCCCGCCTCATAGCAAGTTTGTTTAACACTCTCATTAAAGAAACTTCGCATTGTGCTCTTATCCGATAACATTCACATAAGACACGCCTATACATTATTAATTCCCACTATTTCAATATCATTGGGAGGCCGCACCTCACTACATGACAACTACTCGAATTTATCTAAACACAAAACTCCCATTCTAAGAGAAACCATACGAACATCTTATCACTCTTGTTTGCCTAAAACAGTCGTGGAAGTCCACCATAGTCATCAGACTCTAACTCAACCAATCCAAAATTCTGATTATTCGCCCATCTCTTAACATACCGAGTGAGAAAAGTTAAGGTTTTTCCACGCCAAAACCTCAATAAGCATCTTGATCACAATAAACAGGTACGAGTGCTCCCACGGAACCCTACTATTAGGTAATATCCTCCCCCAATTACCGTACTATACTCCACTTGGTAGCTATAACCGTTTTGGAAGAGAAACAATCACAATGAATCCAAAATTACTTTCACACTGCTCCAATAATGGTTAATCACCGCTCGCCTACTCCCGGGATTATGGGTGATACAACCTTGCTCAAAACTAAACGTTGTCCCCGCTGCTTCCTGAAATTCCATATTGAAAGGTGGGATTTAAAAATCTCAGCCTAATTCAAAAAAATACCGTGTAGGACCACGTACCGGCGCGATCCTTCCTTTCAAATGAAGACAGGTCACACTAGCTAATATTGTAAATCATCCAAAGGAATGTCAATCACTTCCTTCTTGGTCATCTTGTTCCACGCGTTCAAAGGAACTCTTGATCTTACCTTGAGGTTGTTAACTCATTCGAGAAACTTTACCGACTTTACCGGCCTCTTCCATTATAGGAATTATCGATAGCCACAAAATTCTCATGTTGATCCTCGTGTTCCAACCGCTTTCTATTTATGAGGAGTGCTTACGGAGACTACTCACTATGTCCCGTTCGATATCGACTTCTTCTTGTAATTTCTCACATTAAGTGACACTTAATACTCCCCTTCTTTCCTTTGCGTATACTGGAAGTTCTGACCCATGCACTTTTCTCCACAATGTGCACTTTCGGACCTTTTATACCATACTAACATCTTCACTCTTTGTACGCGTCATTCGCTCTCAACATTTGACTAATTACAACTCCGCTTCGAGTGTTCTCCATATAGTTAAATTCTACCCTTATCAAGGAATACCCCTTTGTAAATGGCTTCCCACAGCCTTCCAACCAGATTCGGTGTGCTACTCTGAACGCACACAAATATATGGATTTATTGTCTTTCACACGGCGCTCAATCCACTCTACCACATCTGTAAAGGATAGATATAACAATGCACACTTCCTATCACCAAGCCCCGAGCGCTAAAAATAATAATGAGTTAAATCTTTTCGCTCAACCGTAAACCCAAAACATACTGAGTCATAACAACAAAGTCCCTACACACGCTGAGATAGAATATCTCGAGACCACTATCCCCTCCGAAATCTCTAAAATAGATAATATAAGTGCGAGTCCATCCATCTCGCAAGTGAGGCCTCGCCAGAACAAAACATGTTACACGAAGGCAACCACTCCGATAGCCTTGCAATAACTGCCTACTATCATACTAACCATTACTATAAAGTTGTAACCAAGACAATATCATACTCGTATATCACATCACTAAAATGAGTAATCTCAATAAAGTATATAACACTATTACAACACCCATTCATCCTCCGCGGATAACACTAAAGAAAATACCGCCACACTAGGGAAAATATTCACATAATATTAATGTTATAGATATGCGTACTAAACTCGTCTCACGTGTGAATCTAGCAATAAACAAAATATAGTGACTCGCTCGTGTCACATAAGACATGCCTCATCCTATGAGGGTAAAACTTATACTTCTACCTTGCCAATCACCTCGACTGCTCAAATGGCCTCCGAACGTAACACGCCTGTCCAAACCAAAATAAAACTACTTTAATCATTGCCCTTTACTAGGCACCATATTCTTTTCTCCTATACTCTCTTCGGGAAGAATTAGCGCATGTGATTTCACTCTCCACAAAATACCTTTACCCATAATCCACTTATCACCGGTCATACTAACCATATTAGGATTGTCCTTATCTCGGACTTTGGTGGGTTCGATTCCTGATGGTTACCCCCATTGTTCCCTTAGCCTTATTGGCCCTAAAGAACATGGTACTGGCTACAGTAGTCCTTCTAAATTTGCCATCGATCGGTAAGAATTCAGCTGTCCGATTCATTTATATGGGTCCCCTGATGTGTATCCACACCCCCTTATGGTGATACACTAAGATCGTTGCACCAGTCTTATTCTTGACTAAATTCTTCGATTCTTTTAACTTCCCACACAAAGAAGCATTATCATCTCCATTGACAAAGCACGATAATGTCATCCTATGAATCGACCGTCCAACAAAATTCCTTTTTCTAAGTGTTATTAACTATATTTACGAGTCGATCTCCTACTTGGAGTCCTCTCCTCCATTTGTATCTCTATCCTCCTATACAAGATTCTCTAACGGTTTAGATTCATATTCACAAATGGACCTCTGTCAGGTCCTCCTGTGATGTGTTCAGAACAACATGCACCTTTTATCCTGCACATCTGATGAAGGAATATACGGTCAAACTATACCTAAGATCCTTCTATAGACCTAGCATTCCACTTCTAAAAGTGGTGGCTGACTCTCACCATTATAACTTCGTTCCGACAAGCCAAGAAAAAATTTATTCCAAATTTTCACTTTTAGTTAGCCACACTTTCTCATATGTCCAAACCTTTGGATATTTTACCTCATTTGGCTAACACGCACAATCTCTGCATTTCTAGAATTTCCACTGACAATTCTCTTCAATGTTTCGTCTGACTTTTCCCCTATTCGTACCACGTCGAATGAGCTTACTCTTGTACCTCTTTCAACTATAGCAGCATTTGGAAATCATAGGCTGCACCCTAGCCATTTTTACAGTCCCGGCTTCTCGTGCCATAATAGGGGTGACCTTAACTACGGTCATCATCCTCGAATATGATCTACAACCTCAATTAAGCCTTGCCTCCTACTGCCCGCCCAACATCCCTCTCCTTCCATATTTTATTGTTCGAACACGCCCGAATGCAAATAAGATTCACTAATGTATATACATTATAGCAGGAGAACGGAATCTCACCACAGAAATCAGCAATCCTAAACATAGGGCTCTCTATCAAACAAAGCAACGCTGGAAGCATAATAAGCCGCACAGATCCTAAAGGACACTAGAACATGATGCTCTGATACCACTTGTAACACCCTGCCTAATTAAATACTGGGTGATCAGTCATTTATTAAATTAAAAATCAAGGTGAACGGTTAGTGCATTCTTAGCATCACTGTCGCAAAATAAAATTTCCAATTTAAACACCCTAAATAATTAAGCTAAGTGTCAAAACAATTTAGAGTCTTATTTCCATTTTTAAATTTCAACTTGAAAACCCTTTTAAATAATCAACAGTCTAAGAATCACATAAGTGCTACGGATAGCAATCAACACAAAAGAATTAATCCATCTCGATTAACCAAACCAAGTCAAATAACCATACATGAAATCATCGTGACGAAAGTTAACTCCCAAGGAATACTGAATACTAGATATATAAATAAACGTAAATCTCGGACAAATCCAAACTAAATAGGGAAACGGGCGACACACGCCCTAACTAAGCAGAACTAAAACAAGAATAGAATCAATGAAGAGGTCGTCTAAAGCAACGGCTTGCAACTCCCACATCAGTTGCAATACTTCAAATCCAAAGAACCTATGCATGACTCCCCTGTGACAGGGCACCTGTAATACATACATATATATATATACAAGAGAGAGAAAAGGACAAGAAACGGGTCAGAGCCCGAGTGTAAAACAATTATAAAAATAGTTTAGCAAGTATTTAAAATGCTTACCGGCTAATGAAACAACCATGTTTGTATGCGATACTCTCTTGAGAATTCTCACCTCTCATCTAGTGTGCATGCCTACCGTACTAATAAATCTTCTAAGTTTCTCTAATTTATTCTCCATAAGGTTTTATCACATGAAAAGCAAGGTTGTGATATTTAATTTAGGAAATCAATCTCTTCAAGATTTCTTACGTTATTTAGAACAACTCATTACCGTTATAAAGTTTTCGAACACTTATAATAAAGTTGAAGCATTTATTCATTAATTATCTACTTATACGTACAGTAGAAGGCTCTCATATAGATATACGTATATATATTAGTCACACATATAATATATATACTAACGGCACCCCACATAAAATCTATGGTGCTGGCATACTCTGCTATCAAGTCCCCGTATCACTCAAACTCAGGGAAATACTAGTTCAGAACCACTCTTGAGTTGTATTAACATAACACATATATTAATGGAGGCGAAGCATAGTTCCAAGTCCAAAGACGTCAGCACATACCCTCACGTTTCTTAGAACATCTGACTATCATTCTCAAATAGCCTGTATCGAGGATACTATCTTCTAGGGTATGAGTCAATATCCCCCATAGAGGTCCAATCGAGATAAGACTATCCCGACACGGAAACGTCCATGATAGCAAGTAGCCCGGGTATGATTTTTACACGAATATTCAAATAATATATATACATGCACTCATACGTATATTTACATAAATCAGATAGGTACGCCCACTGCCCATAACATTATTCTAGCCATGCGTAACATATAATGCTCGAGTTTTACGTATAAGTAAATCACTCTTTTTTATTCTATTAAGTATAACAAATACTTAAGTACTTCTCGACTCTCGAAGTGTATCCTCTCAAAATAATATAAAATCAGTAGGTGCACCCTCACTACTCTGTTGGTCTAATTCTTCCTTAATTCTCACACGATATACTATAACGTACGTAAGATTTCCCACTAAATTTATATTCCCGAACCCCCACGGTTAAATCACATATGAATCGTATCACCCGAACCTTTCCTACAACCCTACTGGTATTTCCCAATCTCATTATGGTATATAAAATATGTATAAGGATTCCCACAAAGTGGAATAGGGTTAATCATTAAGAATAAAGAACAAGCTTCAAAATCCAAAAGAGGTCGAACGATCGAAGTTAGGAGGTGGGTCGATCCAGTCGATCGATCGACATTCAAGGTCGATCGATCGATCGCCCAGATATTTCCCAGATTTTGCATATTCTATTCTACGAGTTTCATCACCAAAATTCCTCAAAACCTCTATAAATTTCTCCCAAACGCCCAACCAAGTATCACAAATGTTATAGTAAGAGGTATAAATGATTACTAACAAAAAAAATCTTGATTAGATCTACAAGGAATCATTACTACATGGGATTAATTCAAGAAACTATTACAAACCCTAGTTGATCATATAAATTCCATAACTTCTTAGTCGTTACCAAATTTCTTTCTCTAAACATCATGCAAATTCGTAATTATGGTTCTACACATAATAAGGATATCAGCCTCGTACAGTTCCTACTCAAACCTATCAATTTTCTTCTTCCAGTATCATGAAATCTCTAAGAAGCATACAATTTCCCTTCCTATTCTAACATGGATGTTGTACCAACATGGGAACAGCAAGATAGGTACTCGCCTAGAGAATATGAGTATGAATATCTGAGATTTGATGATGTGGTTGTGTTCTCCTTCCTCTGATCTACTCTCCGACGGTATTTATGGTGAAAAAAGTGCAACTATGGTGGCTCTAGCCTTGGGAAGTTCCTCACCTTCCTCCTCTAGTGTCCTCTGTGAAATATGAAGGTTCTAACCCTAGAAGACAACCTCTAACACCTGATATACTTCTCCAATTTTCGTAGGTAATTAAATCCCAAAAATAGAAATTACCAAAATGCCTTCTCGGGTTACCGGTTAGGCCTAAAAATGTCCCGAGGCCCAAACAAAACCCCAGGTACACTTTTCAGACTATCTTGACCCTTACGGACACATTGGAGCACTCAAAATGACCATATGGGCGACTTATAATTTATTCACTTATAATAATAATAATAATGACTTAGTCCCGACACGACACAGGTGCGTCCTGACTTAATTTCCATAATGTTCATATTATTCCCTCGCGACAATTTTAATAAATTCAATTATACATATTACTCTACTCAATAAGTAATATGTAATAAATCAACAATTTTCCAATAATTACTTACTCTCGTCACGCTAGTAAATATTTAAAACAAATTTTCGGATTAATATTAAATTAATCTATCTCAATTAAATTTAATAAATCCCTAATTTTAAAAGCCATAAAAATAAAGGGTATTACGTGCCTAAGTCGGGCCGTATGACTCCTAAATCCCATCCCAAAAACCCAAAGTCAAAAATTACAGGACACGGACTAGTATATGTAGCACCGGCAAGCATGAACTGTCTGAATGTGATGTAGACTTGAAATCTCGAATCGCTGAAGCATACCTACACACATAAAAAACAGACAAACAAATACCCAGTGAAGTATGGAGGAAAAAATGAAACCAATATATATATCTAAATGATACCAAACGGGAATAGATACCAATATGAATAAACTCTTAAAAATTATTTGGTAAACAATTGAGCAACAAAATGATACCAATTTGTACTACCAATTTGTAAAATATGTAATCAAAAAACATGCTCAAATATCCCCCTACATCACATACATCTCTCCCCCTTTTTGTCCCGAATAGAAAATCCGGTGAAAATATAAACCAATCAACAAGTATCTAGCATGAGAATATACCAATATGAGACCAATTTGAAATATGAAATCGCTAAATAATCATGAAACAACCAGCTAAATATGATCAAATAATGACAAATCAGTAGCTAGTAAACCAAATGAATCACACAAAGAATATAGCAATCTAATCTGGTGTGAAAAATCGAATCATATGCAAAATATCAATATGAGACAATATAACCTGCATATAAACCAGTTAGTCCATAAAGCTTCCAGCGGTACCAAAAATATCACCAAAATAAACCAATGGACTGCAAACCAAAAGAAGAAAAAAATCAGGTTGTCGTTTGAACGAGCCAGGGACGTCGCTCAAATGAGATGAGGATGTCGCTCGAACGAGACTTTGCACGATATGGTAATGTCGTTCGAACGAGTTCTCGCGATAGGCCAAATTTTCCCAATTTCCCAAAAATAGCTTATATTTTTGCCCGGTGAAAAAATTTCCAGGAAAAATACAGTGGAAGGGCCTGACAGCAGCAAAACAGTGCTAAAACAGTATGCTTTTAACACAAAACACAAAAACGCATAAAAACAAATAATGCGAGTTACATGCAAACAAAGTGTCGATGTGCTAATACATGGACATGGAATATTTGGGCGTGAAACTACAACAAATGAGTCACAATTCCAATACATCGAAAAGATCAAGAAGCTTTAATTGATAGCGATAAATCATCAAACTTTATCATAGCCATATGACAATTAAAGTGTGAGCTTAATGAACTAAACATACTACATTCACACAAATCCAGAATTTTGACGATTCTACAAACAATAGCATCAAATTGCAATGTTTCAACATTAGGATTAGTTGTGCAAACCTGTGTAAATTTTCTCCAACCAAACTCCCTCATAAACATACTTTTTTAAGTTCTTTTGAGGTTTCTAGCATTCTCAACTTAGAGAAAATCTTATTGGCCCTTTTCTTAGCATATTGCCTTTTCTTTTGGGCTCTTTTAAACGGTGGCTTTCACGACGAGTTAATTTTGAACTCTCACAGCCCTTTCTCGTGAATCACTCATCATTTTTTCAATTAGGTATCAATTCAAATTCTCACGGTAAACGATTCTTACATGCACACTTTTTCTTAAGTCTACTTACGCATAGATGACAAGATTGAGATAAGAACGCCTCACCAAATTCAAATATGCAAGAGAAGTCAAACATCCATATAAACTCGTGCATGTGTGCAATGTTGGCATATATACAAAGTCGAATCAAAATGCATATCAACTTCAAAACAACCCCATATAAACAATGGTTAAGATCATTCTAAGCATCGATAATAATGACCAAATGTCCTAGCCACATGGATATTAAATGATGGGGGGGTCCAAGCACACCAATATGCCAAATCAAACATGTAAACTCAAAAACAAAAAAAACAAAACAATTTTTGATTTTTCAAAAAATTTATCAAAAACAAAATCTTTTTGTATTTTTCAGATAAGACTCTGTAAGAGGGTAGTTTAGATAAGATGGAGGCGTAACCCCTTTTGAGTATGGTAATGATAAGTTAATTAGACCAAGACCTTGGATTAATGATAGGACATGCAAACACAATCTCAATGGAGATATACTTAGTTTAAACTCACAAAACTCTCGTGTATGACTCAGAAGGTAGTAAAGAACTTTTAGAAGTAACTTAGCCAGAAGAGAGAAGTAAGCACCCTAGATACACCTTGGTAGGCACGTAGAAACACAACAAACACTATAAAGAATCTCTGTCAAGTATTAAAAGCTTCGTAATAAATAACAATGGTGAGTGAGTAAACCCTCTAGTTTGCAATAACTCTCTCTGAATGTATATTCTCTCTAGTAATAACTTCTGAATTCTCAAAAGATCGATCTCCTCCTCAAAGGTGGTTGGGGTCCTTAAATATCCCCCCACACCACCCCCGAGGCAATTCAGTCATTAAAGACTATGAAAGACATCCCTCATACTTTGTGTCACAACATTAAATACCTAATGCACTAGTTGTCTCCACGTCATAAACATTAAATGCCAAGACATGCCTTTTGCCTAACCACTGTGTGTCAGGGGGCTGCTGTCGCAGAGGTGGCTCACCAACTGCCTGACAGACCCAAATACCACGATGGTTTACTCAAGTGCAGGTCTACATTGTTTAGCTGGCTAGTGACATCACCTGCAGTAGATGTGACACTAAGTAGATGGTTGTTTGGTTCATAATTCAACGCCCGATGGAACTCCAAGCTGCTCCACCTGAGGTTCCACAATCAGGGTCCTTCGGTGTTTTACCACGTGTATCTAAAATGGTCGAGACAATCTCAAAAGGTGCCTCACTTCTCAATCCTCCAAACCAAGTCCCTCTAAAGTTCCCACGGCGAGTTCATTCGATAGAGTATGAAAGCTCTCCCAAGCCCTGCCAAACCTGGTCTCTCGCGAGTACCGTTTGACCTCACACTAAAACTCGTTTATTATCTTCGTTACAACATTACAACCGTTATAGCTTATATTTAATATAAACAAAGATATAATATGAGTAACACAACAAGCTAAAGTATGAGTTGCCACGCTAAGCTGCCTCGCCGAGTTGCCACGCTTGAGCTGCCTCGGTTGCTTGATCCCAAACAATGTTTGCTAATTGGGGAATTATCCTTAATCTCAGGATTACCTTCAAGCCCCTTCTACAAACTCAAACAAATGAAAAATATAATATAAAGAGATAAACATGTCATAACACTTGGAAGAATATATCATGAAGCAAAACTAGCATATGACAAACAATATCATGCAAACAACTATCCATAAGAAATAGCATGTGACGAATCATGTGCAACCATATGAGAATCAACCAACCTAGCATTTAGCATCTCCAAAACGAATTTCCTAACCCAAACCGGTGTATACTAACAAAAAGAGTTTTGGGAATCATCGGGACACTATGTTTAAACTTCCTCAGGTTCTTTTTAAGATCATAGCAAAAACTCCTAAGGTGACCTTTCCTACCACAATGCGAACATGTGTAAACTCGACAAGGAATTGGACCTTTAGGTTGACCTTTTCTAACACCCTTGGATGTGATTAATCCTCTAAAAAAAGTAATGGTTTTTTCATTAGCAACGGAAGCATTAGAACAAGACCAGCCATTACCATCACTACACAAACTATTCGAGTCATTTGAAACACTTTTAAACTTCAAAAATTTGGACTCAAATGAAAAATTAAGCACCTCAAACTTTAAGGACTACTTATTTAAATTATCAATTACCCTTAGAAGGTTATCTCGCTCCCCCTCAATGTGAGCAAACTTATCCCTAAGAGCCTTTTCTCGTGCCACAAAATCATTAATCGAATTATTTTCCTCAACGGCACAAACCCTAGAATTTCTCAAATCCTATAACTCTTTTTCTAAAATGAGGACTCTATCATCACTCTCCTTTTTGCCCAATTTTAACATATTAAAATCATTAAACAAGGAACCAAACTTCTCATGACAAATATCTCTTTTAATTTGAAACTTTTGCAAATATTCAATCATATTTTTGAAACAGGAATTTTCTTTCTCCAAAACTTCAATACGTTTTGAAAAATTTAAATTCAAACAATGTAAATCGTCAAAGCTTAGAGAATCCATCGAGAGAAAATAAACACATGGGAGATAAACAAATACACGGGATCACAAAACAAATAAATTATATTTTCTAGCTCTGATGCCAATTTGAAAAGGGGGTGGTCCCTATGTGTGTTTCAAATCAAACCAATTTTCATCAAAAATTATCCAACTTTTAATTAGCACCAAACCAAGTTGTGAAAAACCAATTCTTACTGTAAACCAATTTTATCTTGATCAATCATAAACATGCATCTAGTGATTAAATCAAGTAAAGTAAAGTAAAGAATACTCACAACGCTGTATGTATGAGGACAAAACCCAAGACGGGAAAACAACCTCGGACGGCCCAAGCCAGACAATCACTATGAATGTAGAATTACAACGAACAAACAAAAGACTCACTCAACGACTCGATCCCCACGGGTCTTGACGCTCTTCTGATCTTCAACCAGTCCTCTTACAGTGCCCACGCAGAAAGTCCTTCTTCCACGATACCTGTCCACAACACACGTTCCCACGTATGTCTCGGTGTCCACCGAATGGCTTTGATACATCTACGTTGTCGAACAAGAAGTCATTCTCTTTTCTTCATCACAAAACCCAGATGTTCAAGTATAGAACAAACCTTCTCGGTGCAGCAAGATCACATAAACTTATAATAATGACAACTCGAATCTTTGCAAACTCTAAGGATGTGTTTAAGCTTTGAAACCTTAGAAAAACATGTGCAAACACGTCTCTGGATCGTAAACTATTTTTTCAGAATGCACACTTGTAAATTCTGACAAAACCATGCTTTAAATACGAAAATATCACCACCTCGAAAATAGTCACTCGAACGAGATTGGCATGTCGTTCGCGCGACATAGCGATCTCGCTTGAACGAAGTACAAATGTCGTTCGAACGACACGCGTGTCAGTTTGAATTTTTAACTTTATCTTTAAAACGTCTCTGCCAAAAGAGATTCAATTAAGTCAAACTCTACTTCGAGCTTATCAGAATGTAGTGTAAACCATTTAAAACACTTTTAAAAACATTTTCCTTATGAAAATTACATCCTTATCTTTTATAAAAACAATTTCGAGCACCATTAATTATACGCATTCATACCTGTGTGATCTCGGAATGCAATTAACTTGAAGACGAACAAACTTGCACCAATTAAACTTCGGCATGATTAATTCTTTGAAGCTTTGCCGCAACGTCTTCAATTTCTTCAATACGTCATAGACCAAGTGGGATCGTGACAATATAAAATCTCCCTATGACATATTACAAACACAGTTTTGTTCATGGAATTAAGTCAAAAAAATACAGGGACTCAATTGGAAATTTGTGTCCTTACACACCATTTACTTTTATTTGGAGATTTTTATTTCTTTATTGATTCTACTGTGTGTTGCGAATCAATGCTTTACCTTCTGTTAAGGATTTATTGTGTCCATGTGTCTTTGTCCTATTGTAACTGTGTTTGGTAATGTGAGCATGTTTCATAGGGCTCATGCATACTGTTATAATATGTTTTATGATATTGAGATGAAAATAGTTCTTTAAGTACAATATAGAATTAAAAGAAAAAAAAAAAACTTATTTCCCTATTTCCCCCAATCAACAAATTGTGATATCTTAAATGTAAAAGATAAAGTACAACTTGTCGAAGCAATATAATTTAGGTTTCGATAGCACAACTCAAAAACATAAAGTTAGTAACAATGTATGAAGGCTATTAATTATATCACCAAATCCCCAATCAGAAATCAAACAAAACTATTTAATTAAAGTTTCCATCCAATGATAAACAGTACACTAAGTAAAGAGACCATTTGATCATAATGTAAAAGCAATTTAGTCATAATTCTAAAATGAGAAAACCCACACCTGTGAAAAGTTTGAATGTCATTGCACACTTCTCCGCTGTGTCACCCAAAAAAAATCAATTTCTTCCTGACCATCCACAGAAATATCACCTTTGAAACTGCCTTTAAAATTTTGGCTACTAATGTTTTTTATATCATTTCCCTCTGAATACAGTCCTAAAGATGCATGATCAATTACATGGTTGGATAAGAAAGGACGGGTAGGGATTAAGTTGAAAGGGATAGAGTGTTGAAAGAAAAATAAGAAGAAAAGACGCAGGGGAAGAAAAATAAGTGGAGAGAGAGTGAGAGGGAAAAAAATGACTAATCACCTTAGCTTGTATTTATTGACATTAAAAACCTCTAATACTATCGTATTAGAGGTATAATATAGATTTACCACTTTTAACGCGTTGAAGGCATTTTTTCATTTCATAACTTTTTTGTGCGCGGTGGGAATTGTACATATTATTACTGCCATTCGACCTGGTTCGATGCCACGAGTCGAATGGCAGCATCCTTTTTCTCAACCAAAGTTTCTAGGTTAAAATTTTGCACTTTTTACTCGTTGGGTGTATTTCGGTCATTTCACAACCTTTTTGCATGCGATGGAAATTATACAATTATTACAACCATTCGATGCGGTTGGATGCCACGGGTCAGTGGCACTGTCTGTTTTTCAACCGGTGTTTCTAGGTTAAAATTTACCATTTTTTACGCACCAGAGGAAATTCAGTCATTTCATAACTTTTTTGTTCTTGGTGAATATTGCGCCGATTATGACTATCATTCCACCTGGTTCGACTCCACAAGTCGAGGAGCAACGTCCGTTATCTCATGTGGGTTTCTAGCTTAAAATTTAGAATTTTTTACGCATTGGGGGCATCTCAGTCTTTTCAAAACTTTTTGTGTGGGAGAAAATTGTATTATTAATTACTGCCACTCAACTCGGTTAGCCGCCATGAGTCTAATGGCAACATCCATTTTCTAATCCAAAGGTTTATTCTTTACAATTTAGCACTATTTGTGCACCAAGGAAATTTCTGACAATTCCTAACCTTTTTTTACATTGCGAAAATTGTATCAACTATTAATGTTATTTGATCCGGTTCGATGCCACGAGTCGAGCGTCCGATTTCTCACCCGTAGTTTTGTATTTATTGATTAAATTTTTGCACTTTTTATGCGCCAGGGGCATATTGGTCATTTCGCAACCATTTTTGCGATGTGGAAATTGGACCAATTAATACTGTCATTCGACCTGATTTTACGATATGATTTTTGTGGCAACGTCTGTTCTCTCATCCGGAGTTTGTAGTTAAAAATTTAGCACTTTTAATGCCCCGACAACTCTTTTGTGCATGATGGAAATTGAAAAAGGATCATTTCAACTATTCCACCTGATTCGACGCAATGAGTTCAGTGGCAGCGCTCGTTTTCTCATCTGGACTTTCTAGGTTAAAATTTAGCATCTTTTACGCGTCGAGGGAATTTTAGGCATTTTGTATCTTTTTTATTCGCGTTGGAAATCGTACTAATTATTATTGCAATTCATCTCTATTCGACGCCCCGAGTCCGGTGGTAACACTTGTTTTCTCATCCAGAGCTTATAGTATTAAAATTTTGCACTTTTCATGCACCGGGGATATTATTATCAATTCATAAGCTCTTTATGTGTGGTGGAAATTGTATCGATTACTTTTTCCATTTGACCCGGTTTGATGAACAAGCCCAGCGGCAGCATCCATTTTCTCATCCGGAGCTTATAGGTTAAAATTTGGCACTTTTCATGTGTCGGGGGAATTTTTGTCATTTCACAATTTTTTTGCTTATACTGGAAATTGTATAGATTATAACTGCCATTTGACCCGGTTTGACGCCATGAGTCCAGTAGCAACGTCTATTTTCTCATCCAGAGCTTCTAGGTTAAACTTTTGCACTTTTTACTCGTCGGGGGTATTTCGATCATTTTGCAACATTTTTGTGTGGGGTGGAAATTGTACCGATTATTATAGAAATTCGATGTGGTTTAATGCCACGAGTCGGCGACAATGTCGGTTTCTCATCCGACCCTTCTAGGTTAAAATTTAGCATTTTTTACGTGCTAGAGAAATTCTATCATTTCGCAACCTTTTTGTTTGTGGTGGAGATTGCACTGATTATGACTGTCATTCAACCCTATTCGACGCCACGAGTCCAATGGCAACGTCCGTTTTCTCATCGGGGGATTCTAGCTTGAAATTTAAAAAAAATTACACGTCGGGGGCATTGCAGTTTTTTTGCAACTTTTTTGTGCGCGGTGAAAATAGTACTGTTAATTATTGTCATTCGACCTGATTCGACGCCACAAGTCCTCTGGCAGCCTCTTTTTCTAATCTGAAGGTTTATTCTTTAACATTTAGTACTATTTGTGCACCAAGGCAATTTTTGCCATTTCGTAACCTTTTTGTGTGTTGTGGAAATTGTAATGACTAGTATTACCATTTTAGCCGATTCGACGCCATGAGTCTACCGGCAGCATTCGATTTCTCACCCGAAGTTTTATAGGTTAAAATGTAGTACTTTTTACGCACGAGGGGCAACTCGATCATTTCGAAACTTTTTTGTTCGTGGTGGAGATTTTCTTGATTATGACTGTCATTCATTCTGATTCAACGCCACGAGTCCAGTTGAAACATTCATTTTCTCATCGAGGGCTTCTAGGTTAAAATTTAGAATATTTTACGCGGTGAGGGAATTTCGGTCTTTTCATAACTTTTTTCCTCGCGGTGGAAATTATGCTTATAATTACTTTCATTTGACCATGTACGACACCACAAGTCCAGTGGCAACGTCAGTTTTCGCACCCAAATGTTTATGGGTTAAAATTTAACACTTTTTACGCATCGGGGGCATATCGATCATTTCGCAACCTTTTTGGGCATTAGAAATTTCACTGATTAATACTGTCATTCGATCCGATTTGACGATACGATTCTAGTGGCAGTGTCCGCTCACTCATCCAAAGCTTTGTAGGATGAAATTTAGCACTTTTAACGTGCCAAAGGCATTTCGATCATTTTGTAACTTCTTTGTGCGCGGTGGAAATTACAACGATCATTATAACCATTCCACTCGGTTTGACACAATGAGTACAGTGGCGGCATCCTTTTTATCATCCAAAGTTTCTGGGTTAAAATTTAGCATTTTTTACGTGTCGGGGGCATTTCGTACCTTTTTATTCGAGTTGGAAATTGTGTCGACTATTACTGCAATTCGAGTCGGTTCGATGCGACGAGTCTAGTGACAGCGTCCATTTTCTCATTCAGAGCTTCTAATGATAAGATTTTGCGCATTTTACACTCCAGGGGTATTGCTGTTAATTTCATAACCTTTTGTGTGCTGTGAAAATTTTATCGATTATTACGTCCATTTGACTCAATTCGACACGAGTCCAGAAACAACATTTACTTTCTCATCCAAAGCTTCATAGGTTAAAATTCAGCACTTTTCACGCGTCAGGTGCATTTTTGTCATTTCATAACTCTTTTGTGCGCGTGCATATTATTATTGCCATTCAACCCGGTTCCACGCCACGAGTCTAATGGCAGCGTCTGTCTTCTCATCCAGAGCTTCTGGGTTAAAATTTTGCATTTTTACTCATTGGGGGTATTTCGATCATTTCGCAACCTTTTTATGCACGGTGGAATTTGAACCGATTATTACAGCCATTCTATGCGATTTGATGGCACGAATCAGTGGCAGTGTTTGTTGCTTATCCGTCGCTTCTAGGTTAACATTTAGCATTTTTTCCCACCAAGGGAAAATTTGTCATTTCACAACTTCTTTGTTCATTTTGAAGATTGCAATGATTATGACTCTCTTTCGACCTGATTCGATATCACGAGTCTGGTGGTAACGTCCGTTTTCACATCGGGGGTTCTATCTTAAATTTTAGACTTCTTTTACGCGTTGGGGGCATTATAGTTTTTTCGCAACTTTTTTTAAGCGTGGTGAAAATTGTACTATTAATTACTACCATTTGACTTGGTTCAAAGCCACGAGTCCAGTGGCAGCGTCCATTTTCTAAACCGGAGGTTTATTCTTTAAAATTTATCACTTTTCACGCACTAAGGCAATTTTCGGCATTTCGCAACATTTTTGTGCACTGCGAAATTGTACCGATTATTACTGTAGTTTGACCCGGTTCAACGTCATGAGTCCGGCGACAACGTCCATTTTCTCACCCTAGAGCTTTATAGGTTAAAATTTATTTTTAATACGTTAGAGGAATTTTGGTCACTTCACAAAGTTTTTGTGCGCAATGAAAATTGCAATTATTATTACTGCTACTCGACTCGATTTGGGGCCACGAGTACAGTGGTCGCGCCCATTTTCTCATCCGAAACTTCTAGGTAAAAATTTAGCATTTTTTACGTGTCGGGGTATTTCAATCATTTCGAAATCTTTTTGTCCTCGGTGGAAATTGTACCGATTCTTACTGCTATTTGACACGATTTGACACCACGAGTCTAGTGGTAGCATCCTTTTTGTCATCCAGCACTTCTAGGTTAAAATTCAAAACTCTTTACGCGTCAGAGGAATGACGGTCATTTCGTAACCTATTTTTGTGTGGTGGAGATTACACCGATTAATATATCCATTCGACCCAGTTCCACGCCACGAGTCTAATGACAACATCGTTTTCTCATCCCCAATATCTAGGTTAAATTTTAACATTTATTACGCGATGGCGGCATTTCAATCATTTCGCAACTTTTTTTTGCGTAGGGTAAATTGTAATGATAATTACTACCATTCGACCCAATTCGACGCCACGAGTCCAATGGCGACATCCATTTTCTCATCCGGAGCTTGTAGGTTAAAATTTAGCACATTTTACTCATCAAGGACATTTGGTCATTTCACAACTTTTTTGTGCAGCGAAAAAATTTCATCAATTATTACTGCCATTCTACCCAACTCGACGCCAGAGGCCAGTGGCATCGTCTGTTTTCTCATCCGGAACTATATAGGTTAAAATTTCATACTTTTAACTCGTTGGGCTTTTCGATCATTTTGCAAAAAAAAATTGTACGCGATGGAAATGGTAGCGATTATTACTGCCATTCGACTTGGTTCGATGCCACGAGTCTAATAACAACTCTATTTTCTCATTCGGAGCTTCACGGTTAAAATTTCGCATTTTTTACGCATCAGGGGTATTTCGATCAATTCATAACTTTTTGTGTGTAGTGGAAATTGTTTCAATTATTACTGCCATTCGACCAGCTTCGATGCCATGAGTCTAGAGGCAGCGTTTGTTTTCTCATCCAGACCTTAATAGGTTAAAATTTAGCAGTTTCCAGGCATCGAGAGCATTTCAGTCATTTTGCATCTTTTTTGTGCGTAGTGGCAATTGCACCTATTAAACTGCTACTCGATCCAATTCGATGCCACAAGTCCAATGTCAACATCCTCTTTATCATCAAGGACTTCATAGGGGCATTTATATCATTTAGCATCTTTTTTGTGTGTGGTGGAAACAACACCGATTATTACTACCATTCGACTCTATTCAACACCACGGATCCAGTGGCAGTGTCCGTTTTCTCATCTAGAGCTTTATAGGTTAAAATTTAGATCTTTTAACACGGTGGGGAAATTTCGATCATTTTGCAACTTTTTTATACACTATGGAATCGCAATGATTATTATTGTAATTCGGCTTGGTTTGATGCCACAAGTGCAATGGCAATGTTCATTTTCTTATCCTAAGATTCTAAGTTGAATTCGTCACTTTTAAAGTGTCAGGGGAACTTTTTTCAATTCGTAATATTTTGGTGCGCAATGAAATTGTACAGATTACTACTCCTATTCGACCCGGTTGGACACCACAAGTCCAATGGCCGCATCATTTTTCTCATTTAGAGATTCTAGAATAAAATTTTGCACGTTTTCAGCATCGGGGGTATTTTGATCATTTCACAACTATTTTGTATTGTGGAAATTGTACCGATTATTACTGCCATTCAATAGTGTGTGATGCCATGAGTCTAGTAACAACATCAATTTTTTCATCTGGCGCATCTAGGTTAATTAAATTTATCATTTTTTATGCATAGGGGTAAATCGGTCATTTCGAAAGTTTTTTGTGCATGATGGAAATTGTACTGATAATTACTGTCATTCAATCCGTTTCGACTCCACGAGTCCAATGGCAACGTCTGTTTTCTAATCTGGAGATTTATAGGTTAAAATTTAGCACTTTTAACGGGCTGGGGGCATTTCGATAATTTCATAACTTTTTGTGTCGGGTTGAAATTGCAATAATTATTGCCTCCATTCAACTCGGTTCGACGCCATGAGTGCATTGTAAGTGTTCGTTTTCTCATCCAGTGCATCAAGGTTAAGATTTAGCAAATTTTATGTGTCGGGGGCATTTTGGTCATTTCATAACTTTTTGTGTGCTTTGGAAATTATACCGATTATTGCTACCATTCGACCTGGCTCGACGCTACGACTCCAATGGCAGCATCTGTTTTCTCATTCGGAGCTTCTAGGTTAAAGTTTTGTACTTTTTACGCGTTGGGGGTATTATGATCCATTCGCATCCTTTTTGTGCGCGGTGGAAATTGCACCGATTATTCCTTCCATTCAACTCGATTTGACGCCACGAGTCTAATTGCAACGTCCATTTTCTTATTCGGAGCTTCTTAGTTAAAATTTGACATACGTGTCAGGGGCATTTTGGTCAATTCGTAACTTTTTTGTGCACAGTGCAGATTGCATCAATTATTATTGCCATTTGACCCGGATTGACTCCACGAGTTCAGTGGCAAAGTCTGTTTTCTCATACGGAGATTCTAGGTTAAAATTTCGTATTTTTTATACACGGGGTATTACTGTCAATTCACAAACTCTTTATGCGCGATGAAAATATACCAATTATTACTTGCATTTGACTAAGTTTGACGCCACGAGTCCAGCTGCAACGTCCATTTTCTCATTCGGAGCTTTATAGGTTAAAATATAGCATTTATAATGCATTGATCATTTTGCAATTTTTTTGTACGCGGTGAAAATTGTAACGATTATTACTGCCATTCGGCGCGATTCAACGTCACGAATACAGTGGTGGCGGCTGTTTTCTCACGCAGAGCTTATAGGTTAAAATTTAGCAATTTTTACGCGTCGGGGTTATTTCAATCATTTCGCAACCTTTTTATCCTCGATGTAAATTGTACCAATTCTTACTGCCATTCGACGCCACGAGTCCAGTGGCAGTGTCTTTTATTTCATCTAACGCTTCTAGGCGAAAATTTAGCATTTTAATGCGGGGGGGAGGCATTACAATCATTTTGCATCTTTTTTTAACAAGGTGGAAATTGCACCGATTATAACCGTTATTCGACTCGGATCGATGCCACGAGTCCTATGGCAATGTCTGTTTACTCATCTTGAGCTTTATAGGTTAAAATTTAGCACTTTTTTACTCGTCGGGGGCATTTCAAAAATTTTGTAACATTTTTGTGCGTGGTGGAAATTGCACCGATTATTACTGCCATCCGACTCGGTTCGATGCAATAAGTGTAGTGGTGGCGACCGTTTTCTCATCCGGTTTGACGCCACTAGTACAGCGGCAACGTCCATTTTCTCATCCGGAGTTTTATAGGTTAAAATGTAGCATTTATAACGCGTTGGGGGAATTTTGATCATTTCGTAACTTTTTTGTACGCGGTAGAAATTGCAACGATTATTACTACCATTCGACCTGATTAAACACCATGAGTATAGTGGTGGCGTCCGTTTTCTCACGCAAAGCTTCTAGGATAAAATTTAGCATTTTTTACGCGTCAGGGTTATTTCAATCATTTCGCAACCTTTTTGTCCTCGGTGTAAATTGTACCAATTCTTACTGCCATTCGACGCGATTCTACACCACGAGTCCAATGGCAGCGTCCATTATTTCATCTGACACTTCTAGGTGAAAACTGAGCATTTTTTTTGCGGGGGCATTACAATCACTTTGCATTTTTTTTAACAAGGTGGAAATTGCACCGATTATAACTGCTATTCGACTTGGTTCGACACCACGAGTCCTATGGCAACGTTTGTTTTCTCATCTTGAGCTTTATAGGTTAAAATTTAGCACTTTTTACACGTTAGGGGCATTTCAAAAAAAAATTGTGTGGTGGAAATTGCACCGATTATTACTGCCATCTGAGTCAGTTCGATGCAACAAGTGTAGTGGCGACGACCATTTTCTCATCCGGAGTTTCTAGGTTAAAATTTCACAATTTTTACGCACCTGGGGTATTTCGATCAATTCGGAACTTTTTTGTGCGGTGGAAATTGTACCGATTATTACAGTCATTCGAGCCGGTTCAATGCCACGAATCCAGTGGAAAACGTCCATTTTCTCATCTGGAGTACGTTAAAATTTATCTTTTTTTATGCATCGAGGCGTTTCAGTCATTTCGCATCTCTGTTGTGCACAGTGGAAATTGCACATAATAATATTGCTACTCAACTCGATTCGATGCCACGAGTTAAGTGGTAGCGTCATTTTTTTCACCTGGAGCTTTATGGGGACATTTATGTCATTTCGCATCTTTTTTGTGCTCGGTGGAAATTTCACCGATTATTGTTGTCATTCGACCCAATGCAATGCCAAGGGTCCAACGGGAGCGGCCGTTTCTAATCCATAGTTTTAATGGTTAAAATTTAGCACTTTTGACACGGTGGGGGCATTTCCATCATTTCGCAACTTTTTTGTTCCTGGTGAAAATTGCAACGAAGAGTATTGCCATTCAAATCGATTCAACGCCACGAGTGCAATGGCAGGGTTCATTTTCTTATCCAAAGCTTCTAGGTTAAAATTTAGTACTTTTTACGCGTCAGGTGCATTTTTGTCGTCTAACAACTTTTTTTACAGTGGAAATTGTACGGATTATTACTGCCATTCAATGCCACAAGTCCATTGACAGCGTTTGTTTTCTCATTCAGAGCCTCTAGGTTAAAATTTTACATTTTTTTGCGCCGGGGGTATTTCGATCATTTCGCAAGAAACTACGCCAATTATTACTACCCTTAGATGCGGTTTGACGCCACAAGTCCAGTGATAGTGTCGATTTTCTCATCCAATGCTTCTACATTAAAATTTAGTATTTTTCAGGCGTCGGGGGCAATTTGGTCATTTCGTAACTTTTTTTATGCGAGGTAGAGATTGCACAAATTATGATTGTCAGTCGACCCAGTTCGGCAACACAAGCCTAGTGGCAACGGCCATTTTTTCATCCAGGACTTCTAGGTTAAAATTTTGCATTTTTTACGCATTAGGGCCATTTCAGTCTTTTCCTTACTTTTTTATGTGCGGTGGAAATTGTAGTAAAAATTATGGTCATTCGACCCTATCCTACCCCACTAGTTTAGTGGCAACATTCGTTTTCTAATCCGGAGGATCATTGGTTAAAAATTAGCACTTTTTACGCCCTGGAGGCATTTCAATCACTTCGAAACCTTTTGCGCGCGGTGGAAATTGGGCCGATTAATACTTCTTACGTATGGTTACAATTTTTTATACCTTCACTTCTGTCTTTTTTCTATTCGGTCATAGTTTCAGGACTTTCGTTTTGAGTCCGTTTCTATAATAGGTTCCAAGAGTTGTAAATGGATTTTAGTAAAGAGAAGTTACTATTTAGCAAAGGGGGATAAAAGAAGACGAAAAAAGAGCAGTAAAAATCGTTAAATTGATTTTGAATAGCTTGTAATTCAGTACACCACCACAAGTAAAAAATAATATATTTAGAGTTTATATTTTAGGACGATTAATGTTTCTAAGTACATTTTGCACTAGGTCCACTTATTCATTTTTTATTCTAAAAAGTTTATTTTCTACTTTTTACAATTTTTTCTAATGTTTTAAAATAAGAGAAGAAATAGTGCTTCTACCTATGAAATTTTTTAAACAGAATAAAAGGACTGAAACTTACCATGTTTTTCATTTATTTATTTTATTTATATTCGCAGAATAAATATATTTTTAACAAGGATAATTAGGTAGTTGGACCCCATTTATTTTTCATAATTAAATTTAAACACTGTAATTACTGTATATTTGGATTTGGCCATCAAAATGATTTCTAGCAACACGCAAAAACGACACAACAATTTTCCAACTTATGCTTTCGACACTTTTTTGCGTTGCTGTCAATTTGTGGACCAAAACTCAAGAAGTGAAAATGTGGAATTTAGCAGAACCAGAAAAAAAAAAGGGGATAAATGGTGGAATTTCTCAAAACTCTACTTTACAAACCAAGTTTGCAATAGTTTCAGGATTTAAAGTTCATGTGCAAATTGCACCATAATGCAAATCTCACTAGAAATAATCCATAAAAGAGTCCACAATATATTAAGACCATGGGATACAATGTTCTTAAATAAATGAATAAATATAGATACTAGTCACCAAAATACAAATGCCTCTGAAACTAATCTAAATAGAGAGAGGGTCCACATGACCTTGGGACACAATGTTCTGTTTCTAAATAAATAAATAAATATAAATAACACATGCATATAATTCAGCACTACTATACTATGAACTGAAATTGCATAT
Organism: Sambucus nigra; assembly: GCA_949130495.1. Classification (NCBI taxonomy): domain Eukaryota; kingdom Viridiplantae; phylum Streptophyta; class Magnoliopsida; order Dipsacales; family Adoxaceae; genus Sambucus; species Sambucus nigra. The sequence goes on from OX422211.1 coordinate 25,025,613, forward strand.
AAATTCTACATCTTCAATTGTCTAATCTCTTTTCACACCAAGAAAACGAAAGAAATCGAGAAAAAAACGAGGGAGAGAGAACAAATATCGCGTGACACTGGCCACAAATCCGAGTTTTAAGAATAATTCTAGGTTACCGTACAACCAACACATGTTCCAAATGCATTGGTCAATCAAACTTAGTCATTCTAACCAATAGCATTGTGTCAATCAAACTGTGTCAACCTAGAATTACTCAAGTTCGTGTGAGAAGAGAGGCACGCTTCTTTCTACAACATAAAATATGCAAAACTATAAAAAGTGGGACAAAAATAAAGCGCAAAACGTCGACTGCCAAAAGTCAACCTACCCCTTTGACTCGGCGAGTTCGAGATCTTTTAGGGGAGTGTTATCAATCCCCTCCTTCAATAGCATAATTTCCTCTTCGGTCATGCTATTTTTCGAGTGGGGCGTGATTTTGGCCTGCTTTTCAAGCTCCACGGCCCAACTATAAATTACCATGCCAACAATCGCGATAATCATCCCCATAATGTTCTTTAAAGTCAACGCCGAGTCAAATAGCACCCAACCTAAGGTGAGGACGCAAACTGTTTTCATGTGACCTAAAACTTGGAACGAAACAGCTGAGAAGCGCCCGATGCAAAGGTACTGGCTCACGTTGCAAAACACGGCTAGGGAGCATGAAAGCAATATAAAGAACTGCACACATATATCGCAACCACTCGTTAGACACTTCATAAAAATCATTTATATTTTGGGGGGTTAATGTGCATTTTATGTATTCTTTAGAGGGGCAAACTTGTATTAAATGCAAAATAGGGCGATTTGGGTTTTGACCCCATATAAATACTTCGATACTGAGTTTGGCCCCCAAAGTTTGGGGTCTGAACCCCTATTAATAATTCGATCTGTATTTATTTATTTTTTAGGGGACAAACTAGTATAAAAGCAAAAAAGGGTGATTTGGGATTTGACCCCCTATTAAAACTTTGATAGTGACTTTGGCCCCCGAAATATTTTATTCCATGGGGACCCCAAAGCACCATAAAAATTGTATTTATGTTGCGTTGAGAGAATTTTTTGTGAGCATTAATGACACTTTTTCAGGCCAGATCTAAACAAGCCTCCCCTTGTGGATGTCTTTAATTATTTTTAGGAGGCCTGGTTTTTTACTTTTCTCCTTGGATAACGCAGTATTTAACGATACCTTCCTACACGTCTTATTAATTAGACTTGAGCACTCGCAAGTGAGTCAACCCCCTCGATCCTATGCATGTAGAGGGGTATGTTTTCACTTTTGATTAGTTATTGTTTGACCCCCAAAGAGACGTAAAAACACTTTTATCACGCTTTGAATATTTATGACACCCCGAATCCCCAAATATGTAAACTTTGGGGGCAAAGTCAGCATTGTATAATTAATCGGGATCAAGCCCCAAATAAAACAAAAATCATAATTTTTAGGGGCACCCCACCCACCCACAACAAAACAAAAAACAAAAACACAAATATGAATTGTAGAAAACACATGCAGGCTAGCTAGAAAAAATCAGAGGAGTGCTTACAATGGCGCCAAGAGATATCGTACTCATGTAGTTCAATATAATATTCCCGCTAAGACTGTAGTCGACAAAGGGGCCCAGGACAAGGAGAGAAAGGGCTTGAATTGGAGCTGTTTTACTCAATAATTCAAAAGATCCAATCGAATACTTTTTCTGCAAGGAACCAATAGACTGCACCAAAGAAAAAAAAAATATCCCATCATATAGAGACAACAAAAAAATCATTCAAAAATTATCATAATTTCCATATTAATTATGTGGCAATTAACAAAAAGCCCATTCTTTTTCAAAATAATTTTAGTCCAACATATTTTTTTTTTACATAGTCCTTAGACGCTGTACAAAATGGATAGCTGACATGGAAGTGTCAAACCATGGTGAGTGACTATTTTCTATAAGTCACCGGAAAATGCTGATGTGGCATTGCCACGTCATCTGTCCATTTTGGCACAGCTAATGACAATATTGAACTTTTGTGAATTTTGAAAATGAGGTGGATTAAAGATTAGATGGAACAATTTTGTAGGGACTAAACATTAAAATAAAGGGGCATACACCAACTAATCCCTCGAACATTTTTTAATACACATTTAGTCCAAACCTTTTTAATTTGTTCCAAAAAGTCCCTCATCACAAAAAAACTCCAAAAAAGGAGCTTCGGTGACGGTCGCCGGAGCTTCGACAGTGGGGAGTCGGGGTGGGGGGAGGTAGGGCGGGAATGCCGCTAGCGCGGACCTTTAAAAATAAGAGAATACTGGTTAAATGGGTGTGAAACAAAATAAAAAAGCTTGGACTAAATGTGTATTAAAAAATATTTGAGGAACTTCTTGGTAATTGAGACTAAAATAAATGGTCCATAAATATGTTTGTCGTGGATTAAAGATTAGATGGAAATTATTGCCAATCCAACACATCCTAATATAGTTTCATTTTCAACGGAAATTTTTACTAAGAATCAGAAGACATGTTAAAATTTGATAATAAAGCACGTTTTGTTGATAATACAGAGGTTGTGCTAGTGCATGTTAGGTGGCAACTTTAAAAGTAGGTTTAAATTTTTCAAGAAATATAATACAGAAAACGTTGTAATTGTGTTTTCCGAATTTTCTAAATCAGTTTTCTAAATTGCGAAAAAGATATAATTGAACGCGTTTTCTATTTTCTTGTTTTCCAAACACTTTTTTCCGGAAACAAAACCCAACATAAAAACAAAAAGAACATAATAAATGTAAAACAGTACCATAATGTAATTTATGGTTCAATGAGTGATCCATCGATAACAAGAGAAAAATAAGCAAGAGAAATTACACGGGTACTCACAATTTGTTGCAAAGATGTCGAGAGAACTGCTACACAAGCACATATAAAACCTTTGGCGTTAACTTTGACGTCGGTTACAGTGCAAACACCAACACCTATAACGACAACCACAACAGACATTTTAACTTCCCTCGTGTAATTCTTATTATGAAGGATCCATTCCATCAAGCAAACCACTGGAATCATGCTCAGTTTCGAGATCTACACCCAAAAATAGATCATATCATTAACTGATAACAAAAATAGAAATTTTAGAGAACATGGATAGAACCGTACGACTATAAAATGATGATAAATGAAAAGGTTTATGTTCAAAATCATGCTCTTGTTACCTAGTTTTACTCAACATTATCAATAGGTTTTTCAAAAGTGCCTGAAAATTAATAGAACTAAAATTTGTCAACATAACAAGTGCTGACGAAGAAACGGAGTGTTTCTACTCTTAACACATCAAGCACCACCAAAGGCCGATACATCTCAAAGATTGATCCCTTCAAGCGCTTGTCTGATACGAGTTTTTAACTTTCTAGTAATTCTTTTTTTTTATAACCTGAACCTCCACACGAACGAGCCTTTGGACTCCCCCATGCAAGCTAAATAGGGGGACGTTGTGCTAGAGCCATCCTAACACATGCCTCGTTTGTAGGGTTTCAAACTCGAGATCTATGGTCTTAAGAAATGAATATATATTTTGGGGAACAATTTTCGAGGAATTCTAAATTGGCAAATTTAGAATAGATCACGAAAATAACCATAGCATTCCCCAAAGAATGAAAAGAATTTTTTTCCTATCCTTCATAGTTCAAACGTGTAAATATCATAGTGGGGATAAGGATAAACCAACATGATTTTCTTTTGTTTTTTATAAGTAGGATACGGTCATGGGATCTATATTGAATATTATATAAAAATATATGTTTATATACAAAAAAGGGTACCTATAACACACATATATAAGCCCAGATATAATGATAATAGATAAGTACATATATATAAATCGGCAAAAGTGATATAAATCAAAGGTAAGATAGAGGAAAACTAATAGGGGTCTGACCATGAACAACAAAGACCAATTAATATATCCCTTGATTTTTAACAGAAAAGTGATATTTAGGATGATTTCATACAACTTCTGAGCATTACCCGTTATGTCATACTATAAAGGGTAATGATTCTCCAACCATAATAGTGAAATTTCAATCAAATGCAAATTCCCAAAACAACAAAAGAAAGCAATATATTCAATATGCTACAACTACATGAACCAAATTAGTCCAAATATGACAAGGACAAAAGCATTTGACATATTTGGTAAAATCAAATGGAATTTAGCATTTAACAAATTAGAAAATTTTAAGTAGAGAACTGTCATACTTGGTAAAATCCAACGGAGTTTAGCATGAGACTGAGGTTCATCCCCGTGATAGACATATTGGCAACAATTGAGAACCAGATAAGTTCCCACAAAGGAACATGCTTTGATGCAGAGTAACCCGTGGCATTTGACACCATTCCAACCAGTGCAGTTACACCAAAGTGGAACCCAGTTAATGTTGTGGCTGAAGACAGAAAAAACAAGTAAACATTAAAGTAGAACACTCAGGTTAGAAACTCGTATATCATGTCATGACTTAAAGATATACAACGAACTTCTGGTCAAATGATCAAGTCAAATTGAAGTGAATAAAAATATTATAAAGTTATACCTCTAATAAAAAAAAGGTCGTACCTAGTGTGCACAAAGCTCCCGCTTAACTGCAGGTCTGGGAGAGGCATATGTCAGCTGGCCTTACCCCCATATATGGAGAGGCTGCTTCCATGTCTCAAACACGAGACCAACCATAGCTTAGGCGAGGGCATTTGACATCACACCAAAGTACAACATCTAATAAGAATAACTAATAATAATGGGAGACACAAAATTTGTTGTTATTATTATTACTATTTCTTTCTTAAGAAGTCAACGTCTATTAGTAGAATTATTGTAGACAAAAGTTTTTCTTATTACGTATATAAAAGACTCTTTACATCAAAGAAGATATTATATTCATCTTTCGAAGTATCTTTATAAACCTTTACATAAGATATATATGTATATAAGGACCCACCTGGCTCAGCGAAAAGATTTTATTAACCTTTAACATTATAGAAGGTTGAGCTTTTGCAATACATTTTCCCTTCAAACTATTAATGTGAATCATACTCTGTAAGCATTTTTCAATTAATTAGAATTTGTGTTCTCTAATTAAATAATTCTTAGTGACTTAAGATTGTAAGTAATGATTTTGGATTTGACAGTCTATTCTCCTTAACGAATGTAATGAACATGTGGTTTACGTATGAGAATTTCATAGGCATGAAATGACGTTCGTTGGATGGTTACAACATTAGTGGTGAGTTAGAATATTTTTTGATATGACATGAAATTGTTGAAGATGTGAAAAATGGAATAGAGCAGTGTTAGGAATCTTGCGTGTAAGAATGCTGGTTTAACGGTTAAGGGTTTGGATGAGGATGAGAGGATTCTGTCAAGGGAAGCAAGAGATGGTAGAGAGGACTTAAAGAAGAATTTGAAAAAAGATAGCTTTACTTGAAGAAAAACGTTTTGAGGCAAATCCTTTATACGGTGGCTATGCATATGTGGTGAATTTACGCGAGGGATTTAGTTTTTTGTGGAAAAGTATATGTAGCGAACAAAGGTGTGATTTTCTTATTAGCAATACAGTCCTCTGGAATTGATCTTGATAAGATGAAGTTGTATTATGAGCTATTTACTATGGAGTATAGCACGATGCAATGGAAGATCAATATTACTAGTGTTGATGGCAAAACATATTATCTACAGGATATGATATTTTTGGAGCATGATATGATATTTTTGGAGCATGATCTGACACACGAATGTAGAAGACACAAGGACTTAATGTGATCCAGCACAAGGCATATAATTAAATTTCACACGCTGTATATAAGAGAATGAGATACACGAGATCGCTGACTTTGTCGTCCTATTCAAAGCAAGATCGCTGACTTCGCCGTCCTTAGGTGATACATGAGAATGAGATAACAAGAACAAGTTTTTTATGGGTATTCGATTTCCAAGGATGTTGATGCCATTAGTAAGGTCTGAATAACATACAAATACAAAGAGCTTAAAACCAAAAAGTGCCTAAAGGATGACTACCTCAACCTGGGCCTGAGGAGATGATCCTCGCTTGTCTGACGATGAGTCTTTCTCCAAGGACAAAGAGCCTGAGCTCTCAGCCTTGTTAGTTTATTTTAAATTGTCGTCTTGTATGTATCCTTGTAAGTGATATCTTTCTATTTCATTTGCATTATTTGACTTGTACGCTACGTAAAGTAGTGAAGATGTTATCAACCCTACCACTGAGTTTTGTTTGTGGGTAGCCTCGTTTCCATAAGTAGACAATTTTTGTCCTGGTTGCCATACTTGTCGAAGGCTAGGGGAACTGAAAATTGAGCCCCTTAGTCTATTTACTGCAACAAAGTGTTGAGCAGGCATATTACTTTACTATAGCTTCTGGCCCCCCCAGACTCTAGTGCTCTGCCTTACTGTTTTTGCTTTAGCCAAGCGATCAATGGCTTGTCCGGAAATAAATATGAATATAATACTCGAAAAAGATATTTGTTAACAATTTATATCACCAATGAGAGCCTACGCAATTCCGAATCTGCAAACTCTAGAGTTCCTAATAAAGTCATTGTCCTACTTGGTAATGGTGACCACGGGTTCTACCCTCTACCCATTTAGTGAAATAATCGATGACATTCGAATATTTTCCAAGTGGTAGGAGCCCAATTCCATATCCTACCTTGACGAGCAGTAGGATATCTTTTATTAATGGTCATATTTTGGTTACTTACCTTAATAACATGTCTCAGTAAGCAAGAGTATTAGTATCTATAAATAAGGCCAAAGGCCTCCCTCCAGTACTTCTTTCTCCACGACGTGGTTGGAGCTGGCTGAAACTGAGGTCGGTTTGAGTTTAAGGATGCAAGCTCGACCGACGAGTTTGCCCAAGTATTCTCTTCTCTTGGATATAAGTGATGTTAGGATCTTGAAATGTTCTTACAGAGATCTTACTCTAGCAAGTTATGCAGACAATTGATCATCTTTAGCCTCGTACTCCCAATTTTAAAAAAGTTGTTAGTCACCAAAGGGCAAAATCTGCTCAGTTCTGTTCCACTCATAAGTCAGCTCGACCCTTCTCATGGTCGGCTCGGTCTTCCACATTTCAAAACCAATCAATTGACTCATAACATCCAATAAAGATGGATTGGATCAGTCGGCTTGGTCGTTTGATTCGGTCATTAGTTTTAAAGTATTAGATCATACGCACACTAAAGTGAAAGCGAATATTTTATTCAATAGTGTTTTACAGTAACTAAGGGAGGGACTCGCTCTTTCCCCTGTTGATCATGGTTCAAAGTCTCAGTATCGGTCCCGGTATCGGACACCCGATTTTCAACTCGATCGCGGTATCGGGCGCGGTATCGGGCGATACGCAATTATACGCTATTTAGAGAGCGCAAAAAATTCCGGAAAAAATATAGAAAATTTTAAAAATATAAGATTAAAAATGTGGACCAATGAGATACATCTCATCATTCAATATGCATTGCATTGTAGAATTGGTTATGCTGAAGCGCGGCAGAGTTGTCAGATTCAATATTGCATAGTAAACCAATAATAATATTGAAAAACAAAAATGTACATTTTGTTTTAACAATGTATATTTTTTTATATTTTTACAAAAACGTACAAAAGAACATTGTTACAAAAATGTACATTTTTGTAACAACAATGTACATTTTTTTACATTTTTACAAAAATGTACATTTTTTTAACAAATATGTATATTTTTTTTTACATTTTTATAAAAACGTACAAAAGAACATTTTTTACAAAAAATGTACATTTTTACAAAAACGTGCAAAAGGACATTTTCACAAAAATGTACATTTTTTTAACAAAAATATATATTTTTTTACAAATATGTACATTTTTTTTAACAAAATAACATTTGCACAGAAATGTAAATTTTTTACAAACATAAATGTACATTATATATTTTTTGTAAAAGATTTGAATATTTTTTGTAAAAAAATAACATTTCTTTGAAAAAAGAGTTTTAGTAGAGTCATTTAAAAAAAAAAAAAAAGAGTTTTATGTTTAAAAAATTAATGTTAATACTTTTGAAAAAGTAATACCATTCTGTAAATGTTACAATATATTTTCAACAACGAAGAAATATGGTAAAAGATAAAAGTTCTACCAAAAAATAAAACAAAATATGACAATATCGTTTGAATCGGTTGTCTCGGCCGATATCGCGGCGAGGCGTCTCGGAATCGGTTGTCTCGGGCGATATCGCGGCTGTCTCGGCCGATTCAGTGTTTTTTTTAAACGTCTCTCGGTATCGGATCGACCCTCCGATTCCGAGTTGACTCGGCCGATACCGAGTCAACTCGGTCGATACTTTGAACCATGTTGTTGATGGTAAGGAGGTGTATTGCTAGATTGTGGTGTCCATATACACCACAGAAATGCTAGGAAGACTTTCCAATGTCGGTGAAGCAGTGTATAGACGTTAGTTTGACCGTGTTAAACCATAGCCAAGCATTTCCTAGTTATAGGGAAGGCTCGGCACATAATCTAACTGAAAGTCTCAATATGATCAGCTATACCGTTGCTTCCTCGAAGTCCTCGATAAAAAAAAGGGCAAACCCAGTGCACGAGGCTCCCGCCACTGCGGGATACTGGAGGAATTAGATGTACGCAATCGTACCCTACATATGCAGAGAGGCTGTTTCCGCGACTCGAACCCGTGACCTCGAAGCCCTCGATGATAAATGTACGCAGCCTTACCCCTGCACTGTTTCCGCGACTCGAACCTATGACCTCGAAGCCCTCGGTGATAAAGATTTTAAACCTATGGGACATGTGATAGTATTGGACGATATGCTCTCTCCTAATATCATATTATTTTGCCATTTGATACAGGGAATCCATGAGTTGTCCATTGTGTACGACTTAATTGCCTTCAGGCATGAATAAGGTACGTTTAAGAATGTTCCAATTTGAGCATAAACATAGAAACGAATATGTAAAAACGTAAAATGTTCCCACATACAATGCTAAACTTTTGATACCAAAGTCTGGTTTGTACAATTTATAAGTATTTTAGGTCACATGCATAAATAGAGAACACGCAAAGAGGTAGAGTCTTTCTGCTTAACGAGCCCCGACACCGGCAAACTTTTAGAAATCGGAAATTTTACCCCTAAACTTTTGATTTTTAGACTTTTTTACATTTATACAAGTTTGGCCTCCTCAAAAATAATTACACATTAACCCCCTCAAAATAATATAGTACAGATAGGCCCCATATACAGTAAATCCTAGAACCTAGATCTACCATTGTCATCAACCAGAGGAGAATAGAAGGAATCCAATACGTAAATGACTTAAAGGGCTATGTTACAACTTCAAATGCAATGAAGATAAAAGTGTCCAAGGCTTAAAAAGTTGTTTACTTTAAACTATTTAAAATTCAACATTTAGTTGGTAAGGTTCTAATGACCAAGTTTGACAGAAAAAGTAGAAATGGTGCATCAATAGTGTAAATTATTTCATATAATCAAATTATACTAAATTTATTTTAATACAATCATATAGGTAGATTTAAGTATACATGAACATGCAACTGATGAGACGCAAAATATAACACTAAATTACTACAATAACACAACGTCTGCAGGCAATTTTCGACACCTAAATTTGCCAATATCATTTGATAAACACCCAATTACACCACATTCAGGACAAGATCAACTGAACCCCCAATAAATTCAAAAATAATACTCCCTCCGTCCCAAATTAAGAATCCACTATGCCTCTTTGGGTTGTCCCAAATTAAGGGTCCACTTTCATTTTTTTGGACAAAATCAACGAACCAAGTTCCATGATGGGGAACAAGAGTTAATTTTGACCATTGATTGAGTGTATCCTTAATATATACAAAATAATAACAAGGACTCATAATTTAGGACGGATGGAGTAATAATTAAAAAAACATATACATATTGAGAGAGACAAAATACACTGGTTTAAATATGACAATAAGAAGGCAACTGAATATCGACCAAACCAACACTCGCTTCAAATGAAGATATATGGATAGACAATGAGATATATGAAGTAAATCAAACTGTTATATTAAAAGTACAGCTAAGTCTAAGTATAAATGAGCATGCAACTAATGGGACTTAAAAGATTATTACTGAAGAGAATTATATCAGAAAAATAAAACCCAATTTCAGCATTTAGAATACAAGATCAACTAGAACCCCCACAAAAAAACGCAAAAAAATAATTATAGTTACACACAAACACACACTCATATATATATAGATTAGTCATGCTTTGAGCCGTGTAAATTTTGGGTCTAAAATAAAGATTTTTAATTAATTGTGTTACATGTCGAATCATAATCGAGTTCTGTTGATTTGGGTTCAAGAAAGTTTTGAGTGCTAAAAATCTAATTCAAGCACTTTTAACTAATCATGTCACGTGTCAAATCATAATCGGGTTGCCTCATTAAAATGTTCTATGATGTCAAAATTGACACCCCTAATATATATCTATATCTATATATACATATATATGCAGATACACATGTATATATAGTTAATTGTATCTATATAATATGGGACAATGGTGTTATGAATAGTAACTTATGCATGATAAACATTCATGGCATTTTATGTGTTGCATGCTTGCATGCATACACATGCATGTATGCATGCATACATATATACAATATTATTTTTTTATTTTTTTAATAATATATATTTTTTTTAAATATTTTTTTTTAAAGTTTTTTTTTTTTTAAAAAAGGCCGGTTATTATAGGCTGGGTTTTATCACGGGGGCAAATTTATCGCCGTGCCCTCGGGCACGGGCATCCGCTAGCTAGTATGTATATATAGTGAAGAACACCCCTAATATAAATCTATATCTATATCTATATATACATATATATGCATATACATATGTGTTTATATAGTTAATTGTATATGTATATATAGTGAATTGGGTTTTTGTGGATCTTTAGTTTACATTCATATTTTCATCTTCAATACTCTCTCTCTCTCTCTCTCTCTCTCTCTCTCTCTCTCTATATATATATATATATATATATATATATATATATATATATATATATATATATATATAATAAAGGTGGCAATTCAAGTTAGTCGTGTCATATTCGAGTTGTGTTGATTTGGATTCGATAAAGTTTCGATTACAAATAGATCAAAAACAAGGATTTTTAATTAAAATTAGTTGTCTCATTAAAATATGTTATGGTGTCAAAAATTGGCACCCCTAATACACACGCACACACACACATATATATAGAGAGAGAGAGACATTAGTTCAAAGATGAAAATAAGAAGATAATTCAAAATCCACAAACAACCAATTCACTTCGAACTGTGATATACATATACAATTAACCATCAAAATCCAACACACACACACACACACATAGAGAGAGAGAGGGGTTCACAAGTGAACCAAAATAATGAACTTTTTTATGAACCTAATAAGACATTAAAAAATAACCCTTAATTCCTTGTCGTAATTGATCTGCGCCAGCGGCAACGGACACGCGCCTACCCCTCCACCCCCCCACCCTATATAAATGAAGAGAAATTTATTATGTCAAGCCCGCTTGTTAAAAATTGAAGTCACCATAGGCGGTAAGTTTCTGACGGTGGGTAAAACATTTCTCGAGAAAGAAAGAGATATTATGGGATAACCTTTCGGCCAGTCCAAATATCAGTGTATCAGCAAAGTTATTCGTAGTGTCACTCTTTTCGAGATCATTTTATAGGTGTTTCCTCAATCTTTTCATGAAGACAACAACAACCGATCTGAAATTAACAGGTTTTTATTCTAGATTTTCATTTATCTTCACATCTATGTGTCATATCTTGATCCTCTTGAGATTCAAACATAGCATGACAGATTGTTTTGCTACTAATTCATGTGGTTTCTAGTATTGGTTGTACATCGTGATTATCCCTTTAAATCCTCTGTTTTTCGCCAGAATTTTTTTAGTGAGAAAATGGTTGGGTCGGGAGTGACGGGGGTTGAATTCAGTAGCTTCCTGTGGGTCTAAGATGGAGCAGGTAGGATGGGTAGAAAATGCGTAGGTTGGGAGGGTAAGCGGTGTGTGTATATTAAAAATAACGCGTGTCCATTGTCGCTGGCGCGGACTAATTACGATAAGGAATTAAGGGTTATTTTTTAATGTCTTATTACGTTCATTAAAAAGTTCATTATTTTAGTCCAGTTGTGAACCCCCCTCTCTCTTTCTAAAGAGAGAGAGTGTGGAGAGAAAGAAACTAACCAAAGCTAAAAGAATATTAGAGTGGCAAAAAATTTAAAAAAATAAATACACACTAGCAAAAAACTCAAAATATAATTACAAACACACATATATCAGGATGTCGATTCGGGTTAGTCGTGTCATAATCGAGTACTAATATATGTAAAACAAGCATTTGTAATTATTTTTTTTAATTTCAATTGGGTTGTGTCACTAAAATATGTTGCGGTGTCAAAGATTAACACCCCTAACACACACACACACACACATGGACACTGGTTTCAAGATGAAAATAAAAAGGTAATTCAAGATCCACAAAATCCCAATTCACTTCAAAAAAAAAGATATGCATATACAAGTAACTATATGAAATCACACGTGCGCGCACACATATGCATATCTTTGTTTGAAGTGAATTGGGATTTTGTGGATCTTGAATTACCTTTTTATTGTCATCTTGAAATCAGAGTGTGTATATATATATATATATATATATATATATATATATATATATATATATATATATATATATAGAGAGAGAGAGAGAGAGAGAGAGAGAGAGAGAGAGAGTTACCAAAGCTAAAAGCATAACCATTAGATGACATGAGCTGCTTATTAGCCATAATAAGACCAACAGAACTAACAATATTCATCCCCCAAGCACCCACATCTGAAACAGATGAAGATTTCTTCTCCCTCTCCATTTTTCTCTCTTCCACTAAAAATTCACACAACCCACTTCTTCTATTTCTTTTTTTGTTACGAAAATGAGAAAAACAAAGATAGATCTCAAATGGGTTTGTTCCAAAACACCAAATTTTCACAACCCAATATGTCTTTTCCTTTTTTTGTTACAAAAACAAAGAGAGATCTCAAATGGGTTTGTTTGTTCCAAAACACCAAATTTCACAACCCAATATTTCTTTTACCCTTTTTGTTACAAAAATGAGAAAAACAAAGATAGATCTCAAATGGGTTTTCTCCAAAATACAAAATTTACAAAACCAACATCATCTTTTTTTTAAACTAAAAAGAGAAAAATAAAAAAAACAAATATAGATCTCAAATGGGTTTGTTCCAAAATGTGAAATTTACAAAACCCACATCTTCTTTTTTTGTAACTAAAAAGAGCAAAAATAAAAAACAAAGATAGATCTCAAATGGGTTTGTTTCAAAATGCCAAATCTACAAAACCCACTTTTTCTTTTTTTGTAACTAAAAAGAGAGAGAGATCTCAAACGGGTTTGTTACAAAATGCCAAATTTATGAAGAAGAAAATATGAAAATGACGATCAAGACAACCGACGATGATGATGAAAAAGATTCGGGGGGGAATGTGTGATTATGAAATAAACAAATTTATAATAATTGAAAGGGAATTTGAGCGGTGAGAGTTTGGAAGTATGTGATAAATAGATGTTTATTAACTTTCACCTTATGATGTCCCCTTCCAAATTACATGGGCATTGTGTCCCTTTCACCTATTCGGCTTCACACTTTATTTCACCCTCTTTTTTGCCTCACACAATTCACTCCAAACTCTTATATTAAATTTTAAAATAAACTTTTAAACTCATAACTCATGATAGTTAAAGAAGAGACAAAAGATTCTCACACATCTAGCATAGACCACGTCATGATCAACAAAGTTAGTGGTCAGGGTTTTAAAATAAACTAAACTATTCGTATTCGTTCGAAAAAAAGCTTACTTGAGATTAGGGGTGACAATTTGGATTAGTCATGTCATTTTCGACTTGCGTTGATTTTTATTTGAGTATAAATTTTGGGTACTCTTAAATCTATACAAGTTAATCGGGTCATGTTGGGATCATTTCGGATTATTACCGTAAACGAGTTATCGGATCAAAAATTGCCACCTCTACTTGGCTTATAAAATATATGAGTCAAGCTTGAAAAAAAATTTAAACTCGTTATATTATTGAGCTTTGCTCGGATTTGACTCGATCACCAATATCCATACTAAACTAGTATAAAATAACAAATCTACTCGATCTCGGCTCGTATTCGCTTTATTGAAAGCTCGTTTGAGCTCGAATCGTAAGATAAATGAACCAAACTTGAACATATATTTATGTTCGTTTACATTTACAAACCAAGATTGAGCAACCTTAAACTCAACTAGACTCGGCTAGCCTCATTTTCACCCCCTATCAGTGGTTGACTTCAATATTTGCGAATCAACTTACAACGAGGACCGACTTAGCTTAGGGGAACACGGATCCCCATAAGAAATGGATAAGAATGAATAATACGTAGGAGCACGGTTCGGACGTTGAGGACTTTAGAGGATATAGCGATAAACCTTATTGATAGACAGGGTTTTGCCGCGGCGCGAGCGTCACCTACGCGTCGGTCGTTTTGAATTCGGCTTACCTCACTAATACAAAAACCTAAATTACGACTGTACTTGTGATACAAGTATAGCAGTAAGTCGGGTATCGAAAATCCACAGAGACGAGTTGCTAGAATTCAAGTGATTTAATACTCCGAAATAAAAGTGTCAAAGATGATTACAAACTAAAAGAAAAAATATGCATAAAGGGAAATGTTAATCTAGGCAAGGTATTGAAACTATATTAAGAAAGCGAGTAAAACTATAGGTTGCGTCGAATATCCCTTACTCGAGTTAATTAGTATAAAATGGTTACATGGGCCGACGAGTTATTATGGGTGCGTCTCGTTTCGACAGTTAATTAAATCAAGGGTTGTTACGCCCTAAATCATCATAAAAGCCTAATGAGATTTTGGCGTCAACAAATATCCCAGAAATTACGCGCGAAAGGTTGTAAGCACGGGACATACATGATATGCCCCGTCAAATCTCCTAGGCGTAATAACTAGGACAACGCACCCGAAATAGACCCGTAAACTCCATCACCAAAGCAAAGCAACGCGTCAACTCGAGTGAGTTCCATTGAAACACAACCTAATTTAAATTACCTAGAAAGCATGTTAAAAACGCGATAAATGGAAAGCGTAATATAAACGCGATAAAACTATACTAGAAAGAACGGGATCAAAGCATGTAACTAAAGCATGTAAACCTAAATTAAAAAGCTTGTAAATGAACTAGAATGCAAGTAATGAGGAAATACAAACTATATTAATGGAGAGGATGATGAATAGTCAACATTCAAGCCCAAAAGTGTGTCAATCCAAGAAGAAATGAAGAAGAACTAAGCAAATCACCCAAACCCTAACCTATTCTATCTTCTAAAACTATCTAAAAACGTTCACCCTGAATATTACAACAAAATTGGTATATATACCAAGTTAGACTAAAAGAAAAGAAGAAAGAAAATGAAAAGAAAATATCTGCAGGAAAAAACATGGGATCGATCGATCGACCATGTGGTCGATCGATCGACTGTTAAAATCGTGGCAAAAATATAGAGGGTCGATCGATCGACCCCCAGGCTCGATCGATCGATCAAGCAGGGCAGCCTGCAGAATCCTCTGTTTTGGCATGCAATTCATCTCCGCTCAAATCGCCGTAACTTTGTCATACGGACTCGGAATCGCGCACCGTTCGCGGCCACGCGAAGCTAGCGAGGAGAGCTACAACTTCCGTGTACATGTCGGGCCAGGTGCCTAAGCTGTGAAATGATCGGATTGCCCTTGAACGTACGATTGTGTACGGAAATTGCGCGGAATGCGTCCGAATCCCATACTTGGTACCTAAATACCTACAAAAGCCCAATTATACCTCATAGAGCATGTTAACAATATAAACAGAGGTTGTCTGGTTAACGGGCTTAAATATAGAGATTAAGGCACCCGAGGGGGCTAAAATGCGTTGGTTCGACAGATGAAATACGCTATATCTGCGTATTATCACACCCCCTAACTTACAGATTGCTAGTCCCTAGCAATGAAATAGGATGCAACAAGAACAACAAGCGCCAAAAGCAGGATAAGTACAAAATTATGGTATAAAAGTATAAAGACACTTTCGCGGGCGATTCGATTGCATTTAGCGTATGCAATAAGCCATTAAACCCCTAGGTTACCCTAGTGGACGAGTGTCGTCTCGTGAGGGTTTTCAGTGATGGTACCCACGAACATCATACAGTTTCCTCAAAATATGCCTAATCAAGTACGACAAACTCATCAATGCGAACAAGATTTTAACATGTTATTAGCATAGTAAACGAATTCACGTGAGAAGTCCGTAGTTATTAACATTATCGAATGCACCTCAATGAATTGAAACTCTAACATGTGGGAGGTGAGTGAGCATATGCAAAGTATGATTTGGCGAAAAACATAAATAACTCGGATACTAAATATCAAAGCATGCATAAAAGTCAATCTTCACGGACATTACACTCATCAAATGAATTCACTTAAAACAGGGAGGTAACACACGGGACATGCGGGCGTAAAGAGTAAATGTAAAGGGAAACTAGGCCGCGCACATGTCACAATTGAAGAACGCTATATAGGAAATAAAAATTGCAACCTCAGTGAAAGGTTATCGCACATATAAAAGAGGCGAAATGCGTTTTCACAGATTATCAACACTATTTAAACATTTGAATTACATCAACCTAAGATCACATAGGACTTTAATATGGTTGTAATGTAGGCTAGGTTAAGGTACGAAATGAAAGGGATGTATATACGGACTCAAAGTGTTTGGGGATGAAACTCGGGAAAATGGGAAAAAGTGGGCAATTTCAAAATTGGACAAATGATTTCCAAACGAGCATTAGATATAACAATCGAGAGAGTAAGAAGGATTATTGAATCACATACATGTGACACCCCGACTAATTAAATACCGGGTAGCTACTCCTTTATTAAATCAATACAAAATGCCAAATTGGTCCAGTTAGTAGCATCACTGTCGAAAACGTTTTAATGATTACTAACCACCTAGTATTTAAAAAGTACGTTGCCAAATTTTAATTTAAGTCTGGTTAACAGGCAGTAAAAGAATAATGAAAGAATAACAACCATTCACCATAACGAAGCAATAGAATAACTAACGAAATAATAATAAGAGTCCGGAGGAAAACTCCTCACAACAATCCCACAACTGAAATAAGTGAAACAATGAATCCTGAATTAATTACATGCCAAAAGTCTGAAAATCTGAAATAGAAAATATTTCTAATAGAAATGGGCGACATGCCCTACAACTGATGAAAGCTGAATATAAAGTCAAGATAGATGAAGCGTCTACTAGCAAGGTCCTGTAACTTCCACAAACAGCTACAGCTCATCACCTGAATGAGGATACTAAGCATGGTGTCCTTGTGGCTGGGCAGCTAAAAGGTTTTTACAAAAAAATAGATTTGAAAGCAAATGGGTCAGAGCCCGAAAGTGGAAATCATTTTAAAAATAGCAAGTGTTTTAATAACATTAAAATAATGAATGCAAAATACATGTTAGGACGTGCACTCACATGATATTCTCACCTCTCGACTACATGTGCACTCCTAACGTACCGTACCCATCTAAAAGACATACATACCTAACTAAACCGTAATAAGTTCTACCCCTTACTACTCGATTCCCATATTACATTCTAGCGTTATCAATTAAATAGAGGGCTTTACTTAAACTCAGATTCTCAATTAGTAGCAATACAATTCACTATCGGTTAACCCGTTATGTTTTCTCAAAACATTACCATAATTATACTCACAATACCAACATGAAAGTTCTCAATATTTAAGTGTATATTATTCACGTCATAAATATACAATACAAGCACCCCGAGACTAAGCTGCGGTGCGCACATACTCTGCTATCTATCCTGGTACATCACGTACATAAGGATCACGCATTCCGAATCTCTCAGGAATCGTTCTCAGATAACAACAATCACAAACAATGGAGGCGAACACAGTCACATCACATGGGTCACGCACATACCTACGCTCCCACGATTAGCAAACTTATTAACATCCCAATAAGTCCTTCTCTGACCTATGTTCTCGAGGTACCAATCTAAATCCGGGCAACACAAGGATTAGAGGGCCCTAAGCGAACGTAAATCTCCCGTGATAGCAAGTATGGTAGGTATGTCATACACATAAAATCATATACATATACTAAGTATGCACACATCTTAGTAGTCACCATAATTTATTTGTGGTACACTTCCCATTCTCGTACCGACTTAATATGTTACACAATTACATATTCCCGGTTAATATAATTATTTAAGCCGTCAATAATTCTCGCATCGTAATAGTCACTCACATCCTATTCCTCAATTTCCATTCAATTCGAGTCACACTTCTATGTTTTACTCCTCCACATATCCCAAATGTCCCAACTATATCAATCTATCATCAAGGGAATGTTATCTCTACAATTAAACAAGGTTACGGGACATGCGAAATCAAAACAGGCCAAAAAGCCTAAACTGTCAGCTCGTTAGAAGTCTCGTTCGAACGAGGCTGTTCGAACGAGAGTTCATTCGAACGAAGTGGGCCTTCTAACGAGATCTCGTTCGAACGAAAGGCATCGAACGAACATCACCCTCGTTAGAAGTCAAAGGTCAACTCGTTAGAAGCTCGTTCGAATGAGATCGTTCGAACGACCTGGGCAGGTCTTCTAACGAGAGGCCAGTTTCGAGCCCAGATTTTCCCAAGTTCGTTTTTCCAACTTTTCTTCACCTCAAATCACATTCAAACATCAATCCAATAATTGTTCAAGGGTCCTAATCATTCCTAAACATACTTAGGTCATATAATAATATGTTTATGGGGTTAATTCATCCTAATCATCACCCAATTATCAAAACTCTACATTTTTCCCCCAAATCTCAAGAACATGAACCCTAGAAATTTTAGGTCATCAATGAGCCTAATAAAATCCGTTTTTGTAACACAAAAAGTGGTGATTCTTTTAGTTCAATCATCCAATAACATTTCTACATGCAAACCTATATCCAAAATTAACTTTATAACTCCAATTTTATGGGTTTTCATCAATCTCCCAAACAAATGAAATTTTAGAATTTGCCTAAGCATGGAAGAGACGTTCACTGCAAAATAATGTAAATTAAACCACTTGCCTTTGATATATCTCTGAATTTGATGTTGAAGATTGAATTGTTCTCTCTCTCGCTGCAGAATTTCTCCTCTCTCTCTCTCTAGCTGTTCTTCTCCAAGGTGACAATGGTGGCTAGGGTTTGCCTTAGGAAACTCTTGGAACTAATTCTAATAACCCCCGTAGCCCATAAGGTGTAGTTAGTGGGTTTAGTGGGTAATTACCAAGTCAGATTTTTATTTCCTAATTTTCGTGGGTTTTAATTCTCAAAAATCCAAAATTACCAAACTACCCTTATACGTTGCCGGTATGGCCTAAAAATGTCCCGGGACTCAAACTAAACCCCCGGCTAGTGTTTTCTGACTATTTCGACCCTTTCGAACGCGTTGGCACACTCAAAATGACCATACGGTTAATAGAAATAAAATTCACTTTTTAATTAAAATAATTATATTCCTGACGCGACTGTCACACGCGTCTCAACAAAATTTCCCAAATTGCCGTATATCAATCTCACGATAATTTAATAATTTCAATATTCAAATATTGCCATATATGCACATTATAATCAAATACTAACTCACATCACGTTAATATTTTTATCCGGATTAATTCTCAATTAATACACATTTAATTCAATTAATCCCATAAATAAATATCATAAAAATACGGAGTATTACATACTTCCCCCCTAATAACAGAATTTCGTCCCGAAATTCGGAATTAGAAAGCACCTGGTAAGAACAACTCCGGATAACGTTCGCGCATCTCATCCTCGCGCTCCCATGTGGACTCCTCGACATTATGATGTCGCCATTGAACACGCACTAACGGAACTATCTTTGACCGCAGTTTCCGCTCACTTCGGTCCAAAATAGCAATCGGCCCCTCCTCGTAGGATCTATCAGGCTGGAGATCGATGTCCTCCAAAGCAATGTGAGAATGAGCCAAATCGTCTCTAAGATATTTCCTTAGCGAGGAAATATAAAACACATCGTGAATCCGATGCAAATGCTCCGGTAACCCAAGTCTATATGCAACAGACCCAATCCGCTCGATGATAGGGAATGGCCCCACATATCTCGGTGCCAACTTCCCCTTATTCCCAAATCGCATAATCCCCTTCATAGGAGATACTCTGAGTAAAACTTGGTCCCCTACTTGGAACTCCCTGAAGAACCTCTTCGCATCAGCATAGCTCTTCTGCCGATCCTGAGCTACTCGAATGCTACTCCGTATTAATTCTATCCTCGCTGAAGTATCCTGAATGACTTCCGGCCCAAGTAGTTTGTTGTCCCCCACCTCCAACCAACATGCTGGGGAACGACAAGGTCTCCCGTACAACGCCTCAAATGGAGCCATGCCAATGGTGAACTGGTAGGAGTTGTTGTAAGCAAACTCCACCAGTGGAAGATACTGCTCCCATCCACCCCCAAAATCAATGATGCACATACGTAGCATGTCCTCCAACATCTGGTTCGTACGCTCGATTTGCCCATCGGTCTGCGGGTGATACGCCGTACTCAACCATAATTCCGTGCCCATGGCCTCCTGAAAACTCTCCCAAAACCGTGAAACAAATATCTTGTCTCGGTCAAACACGATATTTAGGGGCACACCGTGAAGTCTCACTATCTCTGCAATAAAGAGCTGGGCATACTGTCCCGTAGTGTAGTCTGTCCTTACGGGTAGAAAATGAGAGACTTTGGTCAACCTGTCCACAATTACCCAAATGGATTCGTGACCCCTCTGTGACGTAGGCAACCCCGTGATAAAGTCCATGGATATGCTCTCCCACATCCACATCGGGACCTCCAATGGTTGTAGAAGTCCTGTCGGTCTCTGATGATCCACTTTTACTAGCTGACAAGTGGCGCATTTAGAAACAAACACGGCAATATCTCTCTTCATCCCGCTCCACCAATACTGTCGTCTCATGTCTTGGTACATTTTATCCCCATCGGGATGTACCGCGAACCGTGAGCCGTGCGACTCTGCCATCACCTCGTGCCGCAATTCCTCCCCTTCCGGAACTACCAATCTCCCATTGAAGCGTAATCCCCCGTCTGAGCTAACGGTATAGGACTCGGCTCCTTCTGCTAGTAATCGAACTATCTGCTCCTGACAGAACGAGTCATTTGCCTGGGCCTTTACCACTCTCGTGACAATCTGTGGTGTAACAGTCATTACCGACATGAATGATCGGGCCACTGCATCCTGGTGTCCCAACTCCTTCCACTTTGCCTTCCACACCCCTGCCACTTCATCTACTGGCCTACGGCTCAACGCGTCTGCTACCACGTTAGCCTTCCCCGGGTGATATTGGATATCAAACTGATAATCCTTCACGAACTCAAGCCACCTCTGTTGCCGCATATTCAACTCCTTCTGCGTGAATAGGTACTGTAGGGACTTGTGGTCCGTGAACAATCGAAACTTCTCCCCCAAAAGGTAATGTCTCCAAATCCGAAGGGCAAATATCACTGACGCTAACTCCAAGTCATGAGTGGGGTAATTCTTCTCGTGAGGCTTTAGCTTACGGGAAGCATAAGCTATGGCCTGACTCTCCTGCTGCAATACACCTCCAAGTCCTTGCAAGGACGCATCGGTGTAGACTAGATACTCAACTCCCGGTCTCGGTAATGCTAACACAGGTGCTGAGGTCAACTTATCCTTCAACTCATCAAATGCCAACTGACAGGCATCACTCCAGATGAATGGCACACCCTTACGAGTCAGATGTGTCAAAGGACCCGCTATCTTCGAAAATCCCCGAATGAACCTCTTGTAGTATCCTGCTAGTCCCAAGAAACTACGGATCTCCGTTGGTGTCATGGGCTGTCCCCACTCCCTCACCGTGGATACCTTCCCCGGATCAACAGATATCCCCCGGTCGGAAATAATATGCCCCAAAAACTGAACCTCCTTCAGCCAAAACCCGCACTTCTCATATTTTGCATACAGCTCGTTCTGACGTAGCGTCTACAAAACTTGCCTCAAATGCTCGGCGTGCTCCTCCTCTGTCTGGGTGTAAACCAGAATATCATCAATGAAGACAATGACAAACTGATCAAGGAACTCTCTGAACACCCTATTCATCAAGTCCATAAACACTGCTGGAGCGTTGGTCAAACCAAAAGGCATAACCCGAAACTCGTAAGAACCATATCTCGTTAAGAACGCAGTCTTCGAGACATCCTCTTCCCTGATACGCAACTGATGGTATCCCGATCGCAAATCAATCTTGGAGAAGAAAGAAGCTCCCCTCAACTGGTCGAATAAGTCATCGATTCGAGGCAACGGATACTTATTCCGTATCGTGACTTTATTCAACTCCCGGTAATCTACACACAACCTCAATGATCCATCCCTCTTCTTCACGAACAACACAGGGGCACCCCACGGCGAAGTACTCCTCCGTATAAACCCCTAACCCAACAACTGCTCAATCTGATCTCGTAGCTCTCGCATCTCTGTCGGAGTCATACGGTACGGTGCGCGTGCTATAGGTCTCGTATATGGTAATAAGTCTATGACAAAGTCTATCTCTCGACTGGGGGGTAGGCCTGGTATCTCCTGAAACACATCGGAATACTCCCTGACAACTGGGATCGAATCTAAAGGAATCACAACCTCCTTAGAGGTATCCTCCTCTATGTAGTACAAATGAGCGGTTGAGCCTCCCTCTGGGCGAGGCATCGCCACTACAAACATCTCTTGCCCCGGAATGGCAAAAATAATGCTCCCACCGAAGCAATCAATCATGGCTCTATAATCTGCGAGCCAATCCATACCGATAATCACATCGTGCACATGCATATCTAATACCAACATGTCTGCAGGTAATACCAAACTACCAATCTCTACCCCCACTCCCCGGCATATAAAGAAAATAAGTGACCCACTCCCCAATGGTGAGTCTACACACGTCACTGTGCTCTCTGCTGTGGCTAACAACCCTAAGGCTTTCGCAAAATGTGTAGCTATAAAACAATGCGTTGTCCCCGTATCAAACAAAACCGACCCATAGTACCATGGATAGGAAACATACCCTCAATCGCGGGTGGTGCCTGTGGAGTTGCTGCTTGGTGGACGTTATAAACACGTCCATACTGTAACTGCCCCTGCTGCACTGGAGCTGCTGGAATGGCTGGTAGGGCTGGCACCTGGGCTGGAGCTGGGAGGGCAGGTGGAAAAAGTGGCCTCTGTGGCTCCTGTCGAGCACCCTGCTGCTGCGGGGCCCTGCCCCTATCAGGACAGTCCTGGAGTTTATGGTCAGTCTTGCCACAAACGTAACACTTCCCCGGGAAGTTCCCCCCTCTCTGTCCCTGCTGCCCCCGGCCCTGGTGGCCGTTATCGTTCCTCCCCTGGCCCTGTTGGCCCTGCTGAAACTGCTGTTGACCATTCTGACCCTGTTGGTTTTGATGGCCGTTCGGACCCTGATGGCCCTGTCGGAAACCTCCCTGTCCGTGCTTGAAATTTCCCGATCTGAACCTCTTATGATCCCCCTGCTGGGAACCCTGATCACCCTGCCTCTGCCCCTGAACAGAATGTGCCCCACTGGCACCATTTCCCCCAGTCCTGCCCTGATGGTTGGACTCTCCTGACCTCTTGCCTTCAGCCATGTGAAAGCGATGATCCTGGCAGTGTAACAGTGCAGCGTTAACCACATCAGAGTAAGTGGCCAACGATAGGTTCCCCAAAAAATGCTGACGGATCCTCCAAGTCAACCCGTCTGTAAATTTATGTATCTTCTTCTCTTCTGTTGGTATTTCATCCGGAACAATATTTAACAGATTTGTGAATTCGGCCTCATACTCGGCCACAGTCTTACCCTCCTGTTTGAGATTCACTAACTTCCTCCTCATTTCCGTGTGAACAGCCGACGAAAAGTACTTGCGATCGAACCGCACCCAAAACTCCTGTATAGTGAGAGTATCTCTCTCCTCCACGGTGGTAATAGACTCCCACCACTGCAGTGCAGACCCCACTAGCTTAAAGGTAGCTAGTATCTGCTTCTGGACATCGGTGCACTCATACATCCTCAGGTGCCGCTGAATGTCCTTCCTCCACTGACTCGAAACCACAACATCGGAGCTACCTGCAAACTCCGGTGGGTGTGCTTTCTGAAAAGCATCACGTACACGTTCCCAAGAAGACGGGAATGCATGTGCCTGAACTGGCGCGGCTAGTGGCGCCTGAGGTGGTGCCTGCTGAACTACGGTTAGTGCGGCATTTACCGCCTGAGCCACAATGGCGGCGACCTCGGCGGCATTCATCGTGCCCTGAACTGGTGCGGGCTGTGGTTCTGGCGTTGCATCCCTGGGAACCCGTTGTGCACGTCGTGGAGGCATCTGAAATAAGAATAAAGTTTATAAGTTCGCAGTTATAAACTCAAAATAGCTGAAGAACGTAGCATATACAAAAGAATACAACAGTCCTAAAATATAGGGCTCTACATCAAAGAAAGCTCAGCGGAAACAGAATAAGCCGTACAGATCCTAAAGGACACTAGAACCTGATGCTCTGATACAACCTGTGACACCCCGACTAATTAAATACCGGGTAGCTACTCCTTTATTAAATCAATACAAAATGCCAAGTTGGTCCAGTTAATAGCATCACTGTCGAAAACGTTTTAATGATTACTAACCACCTAGTATTTAAAAAGTAAGTTGCCAAATTTTAATTTAAGTCTGGTTAACATGCAGTAAAAGAATAATGAAAGAATAACAACCATTCACCATAACGAAGCAATAGAATAACCAACGAAATAATAATAAGAGTCCGGAGGAAAAATCCTCACAACAATCCCACAACTGAAATAAGTGAAACAATGAATCCTGAATTAATTACATGCCAAAAGTCTGAAAATCTGAAATAGAAAATATTTCTAATAGAAATGGGCGACATGTCCTACAACTGATGAAAGTTGAATATAGAGTCAAGATAGATGAAGCGTCTACTAGCAAGGTCCTGTAACTTCCACAAACAGCTACAGCTCGTCACCTGAATGAGGATACTAAGCATGGTGTCCTTGTGGTTGGGCACCTAAAAGGTTTTTACAAAAAAATAGATTTGAAAGCAAATGGGTCAGAGCCCGAAAGTGGAAATCATTTTAAAAACAGCAAGTGTTTTAATAACATTAAAACAATGAATGCAAAATACATGTTAGGACGTGCACTCACATGATATTCTCACCTCTCGACTACATGTGCACTCCTAACGTACCGTACCCATCTAAAAGACATACATACCTAACTAAACCGTAATAAGTTCTACCCCTTACTACTCGATTCCCATATTACATTCTAGCGTTATCAATTAAATAGAGGGCTTTACTTAAACTCAGATTCTCAATTAGTAGCAATACAATTCACTATCGGTTAACCCGTTATGTTTTCTCAAAACATTACCATAATCACAATACCAACATGAAAGTTCTCAATATTTAAGTGTATATTATTCACGTCATAAATATACAATACAAGCACCCCGAGACTAAGCTGCGGTGCGCACATACTCTGCTATCCATCCCGGTACATCACGTACATAAGGATCACGCATTCCGAATCTCTCAGGAATCGTTCTCAGATAACAACAATCACAAACAATGGAGGCGAACACAGTCACATCACATGGGTCACGCACATACCTACGCTCCCACGATTAGAAGACTTATTAACATCCCAATAAGTCCTTCTCTGACCTATGTTCTCGAGGTACCAATCTAAATCCGGGCAACACAAGGATTAGAGGGCCTTAAGCGAACGTAAACCTCCCGTGATAGCAAGTATGGTAGGTATGTCATACACATAAAATCATATACATATACTAAGTATGCACACATCTTAGTAGTCACCATAATTTATTTGTGGTAAACTTCTCATTCTCGTACCGACTTAATATGTTACACAATTACATATTCCCGGTTAATATAATTATTTAAGCCGTCAATAATTCTCGCATCGTAATAGTCACTCACGTCCTATTCCTCAATTTCCATTCAATTCGAGTCACACTTCTATGTTTTACTCCTCCACATATCCCAAATGTCCCAACTATATCAATCTATCATCAAGGGAATGTTATCTCTACAATTAAACAAGGTTACGGGACATGCGAAATCAAAACAGGCCAAAAAGCCTAAACTGTCAGCTCGTTAGAAGTCTCGTTCGAACGAGGCTGTTCGAACGAGAGTTCGTTCGAACGAGAGTTCGTTCGAACGAAGTGGACCTTCTAACGAGATCTCGTTCGAACGAAAGGCATCGAACGAACATCCCCCTCGTTAGAAGTCAAAGGTCAACTCGTTAGAAGCTCGTTCGAACGAGATCGTTCGAACGACCTGGGCAGGTCTTCTAACGAGAGGCCAGTTTCGAGCCCAGATTTTCCCAAGTTCGTTTTTCCAACTTTTCTTCACCTCTAATCACATTCAAACATCAATCCAATAATTTTTCAAGGGTCCTAATCATTCCTAAACATACTTAGGTCATATAATAACATGTTTATGGGGTTAATTCATCCTAATCATCACCCAATTATCAAAACTCTACATTTTTCCCCAAATCTCAAGAACATGAACCCTAGAAATTTTAGATTATCAATGAGCCTAATAAAATCCATTTTTGTAACACAAAAAGTGGTAATTCTTTTAGTTCAATCATCAAATAACATTTCTACATGCAAACCTATATCCAAAATTAACTTTATAACTCCAATTTTATGGGTTTTCATCAATCTCCCAAACAAATGAAATTTTAGAATTTGCCTAAGCATGGAAGAGACATTCACTGCAAAATAATGTAAATTAAACCACTTGCCTTTGATATATCTCTGAATTTGATGTTGAAGATTGAATCGTTCTCTCTCTCTCTGCAGAATTTCTCCTCTCTCTCTCTCTCTCTAGCTGTTCTTCTCCAAGGTGACAATGGTGGCTAGGGTTTGCCTTAGGAAACTCTTGGAACTAATTCTAATAACCCCCGTAGCCCATAAGGTCATAAGGTGTAGTTAGTGGTTTTAGTGGGTAATTACCAAGTCAGATTTTTATTTCCTAATTTTCGTGGGTTTTAATTCCCAAAAATCCAAAATTACCAAACTACCCTTATACGTTGCCGGTATGGCCTAAAAATGCCCCGGGACTCAAACTAAACCCCCGGCTAGTGTTTTCTGACTATTTCGACCCTTACGGACGCGTTGGCGCACTCAAAACGACCATACGATTAATAGAAATAAAATTCACTTTTTAATTAAAATAATTATATTCCTGACGCGACTGTCACACGCGTCTCAACAAAATTTTCCAAATTGCCGTATATCAATCTCACGACAATTTAATAATTTCAATATTCAAATATTGCCATATATGCACATTATAATCAAATACTAACTCACATCACGTTAATATTTTTATCCGGATTAATTCCCAATTAATACACATTTAATTCAATTAATCCCATAAATAAATATCATAAAAATACGGGGTATTACAATACAAACACTATAAAGAACTTTCTCTTTCTTTTTCTTTTCTTCTTTTTCTCACTTTTTTCTTTTGTTTTCTTTTGTTTTTAACTTTCTCTTTTTCACTCTTTTTCTTTTCACTTCTTACTCTTTTCATACTCAAATTGTAACCACAACACAACAATATCATTCAATCCCAAGCAACAATCCAAACAAGAGTATGTAAGGTAATATGTATGGTATAAAACTCCAATTTGGAGTTGGGTATGGGATTTTGGGTAATGAAAAGAGAGGCTAGTATTTAGGCTCAAGTGGGTTGACTAGGGAACATATAAAGGGTGAGGTCAAGGTCATATGGGTGATATATCAAAGATGGCCTATGATCATTTCAAAAAGTATACGCAATTCTCGAGTCAAACACCATATGAAAATCATGCTCAAGTAACACATTTCAAGTATGAACTCAATTAATGAACGGTCCATGAAAGAATAAAGATATTACCAACGACTGTAACGTTTTCAAAGAGGAAAGAAAAGTGTATACACTCACAACTGAAGATAAGTCTCTAATCTCACTCGGTGTAAGTATATACAATGCAACAAAAGCAAACCGAGTTATAAAAATCTTAAACCAAATCAATATAACGAGAATGGTGCATGTGCTCACGGATTAAAGTTTAATTCATGAAGTTATTCATAATATTAATGATTTAGGACTAAAGTCTAATAACTTCTAAAATCGAGAACATGCATCGTTGACTTGTCTATTTGATCGGGCAATTATTAAAATTTATCATCGGAAACAAGGGCAAAATGCCCAATAAAGGAGAAAAAAGAAAGAAAATATTTTTGAAAATTT
This sequence comes from Sambucus nigra, assembly GCA_949130495.1. Lineage (NCBI taxonomy): Eukaryota > Viridiplantae > Streptophyta > Magnoliopsida > Dipsacales > Adoxaceae > Sambucus > Sambucus nigra. Next base: position 25,054,264 of record OX422211.1, read on the forward strand.
TGAAATTTTTAACAAAAACATGCTTTGTAACTAAATTGTAATCAAATTCAAGGATTAATCAGCAAAATGGATAGAATATCCTACACCCCCTAACTTAAATGTTGCATTGTCCCCAATGCGTCCATTAAAGAACACAACACAAAGATAGAAAAAGAATGATATTACCCAAATTTGGAGCGATCTCCATAAGTACAAGTCCAAATGAAGCTGCAAAACAAGTTAGTACAAAGCATAGGAAGAATATGTACCGATGTATTAAGTTAAGAGAATCTATGTCACAAGTCACAATAATATAGAGGGGCTGAAGTGCAAATACTAGATAAATTGATGGTGAACTTTTTGATTTTATAAAATGGAAGGTCACACACATCAAAATCCAATAAACAACCATAAACTATATTTTCATTTCCCATATCATAAGTTCAATAAAAAATCACTTAATACATTACAACTAGTGAAATAAAAGAAATAAAAATAAAAATAAAAAATGCAATACAATATCCGATCCCAGAATGCCAAAAACGACCCAGTACAACAGCAACCTAGTGGCCATAACCACTAGGATCAGAGGGGTCCTGAAAATGAGGAGGTAGCGCTGTGTCGGAATCATGCCGCTACAAATAAAGATCTCTCATCATCTGCTGCATTATCTTGTACTCATGTTTGTGTTGCGCTCTAGCCTGCCTCTGCAGGGCCCACTCCTGCCGCTGCTCGGCCTGAAACTGCTCCTGCTGGGCCTGCTGCTGTCGCTGCTCGGTCTGCAACTGGTCCAGGCGGGACTCCCATATAGCCCACCTGAGCTGGGTCTCCTCCCAGCGCTGGTCCTACACGGCTTGGAATGCCTCAAAACGGGCATCATAATAAGTGTGTGGCGCGTGAGAACCCTCACCAGTTTCCATCTCCCTAATCTCGTCCTCCTCATCGTCCGGCTCATCAGCCACCTCCGTCCTCTGTCTCTTGCTGCCCGATTGCCCCCACTCGTGCTTAAGCATCTTTGAAATATTATCCTTGGAGAGAAGCCCGAGTGGCTCGTGCTTACGGTCAGCGTCAAACTCAGGGAAACCGTGTGATAAATATATCCTCGTAATGAGGGCAGGAAAGGGAAGGGAAAACCTCCAGGCTATCTCCTTAGCCGTCGCGCACATCATATCCAAAAAGATACTGGGCAAGTTGATATTGCCCAAACCATTAATCAGCGTGTAGATCAATGCGGCGTGCTTGTGACGAACCTCTCACCGATTGTTCGTCACCATAAAAGAGTGGACATTAATATAGTGCAGTAACCTCGGTAAGTCCTCCATTGCAGCCGAGCAAAAATCACTCTTTTTCCATGCCTCCCCCGGTGCAAGGGCCTCTATCAATGCCCCACAGCCGAAGATGGTCCCATCCATAAAACTGATCGAGTCCCCGGGGTTTGGCACACCCATGTAGTCAGTCAAATCAGAGATGGTGAAAGGTATCCTCACCCCATGGACCATCGCGTCATAAGTAGTCGGCCCATCCCCCTTTACCTCTACCAACATCGCATAAAATATCTGAACTAGGTCTTCATTAATGCGCCCGTTAGTAGCGAGAAAGGGCTCCCATCCCTGACGGCGCAGAAGAACACGCGCCTCCCGCGGCATATGCTCAATGGTCCACGCAAAATGATACCCAAGTGGACGCTCGGATGTGTGAAAGTGGGCGCGGTACCAATCCCACTCCTGATCGCAGCGGAACCCCTCAACGCCCCCGGCGAGCAAGCACCTAGTATATTTGTATTTTTTTAGTTGGGCCATTTCAACCTACAAAACAAGAATTACACAATACAAAAAAAATTGTAAGCACAATTAATGGTTAGTTCGTGTACAAGTTGAAATGGGGGTGCAAGTGCGCAAAACCGAGGAAAAAATTGCAACATTGCGATAAAATATGTCAGAATGCGACAAGGAGTGAAAATCACCCAAGTGTGCGCCAAAAATTGGATTGAAAACTGTTTTGGGCATTTTAGCGAACACTTGGCGTGCGCAATGTGCGTCAAGGGTGAAAAACATCATTTTGAACCAACCAAATCGCCCCACTCATGAACAAAATAACAATGCAGCAATATTCATGTGTTCATGAGTGGATATTCAACAAGAATCACAAGAAAAATCGGTTGGAACAACACAAATCAGGGGAAAAAACAACACAAACAATAAATGTCCAAAAATGGTATAAAACATGGAATTTAGGACAACAATCAACCCAAATGTACAAAAAGATAATAAATTAGGAAGAATCATACCTTGTAATTATAGAAAAAAGGGTTGAAAATGAAGAAATGTGTTGGGGGAGAAAAAACTAGGGCACAAAACAGTTTAGAGAGGAGAAAAGAGAATAAGGAGAAAGGAAAAAAAAAGTAGCAGCTTCGGCCTATGACTACTCGATCGATCGATCAAGCAGGGCAAGGCACACTGCATTCTGTTTTAAAAGTGGGGGGAAATTGCAATTATGGGATATTTAGGGGGTTTAAGTATAATATAAATATATATAAAGTATATATAAGTATAACTATATAATAATATGAAATAAAAATATAAAAATAAAAATAAATAGACGTAGGCTAAAATATACACACAAATAGGCCTATGCTAACCAAAAATTAAAAGATATGTACAACGAGTAACACACACGCATGTTCACGACAAAAATGAAAAATAAAATAAAAAGAGAAAAAACAAATGCAAATGCGTGAGGATGCGTGTGTGAAAAATAACGAAAAAATGTGTTTGGTTTTTTTTTTATCATTTTCTTAAGAAATGTGTGCCGGGATGCATAGTCTCCACAAATTCAAGTGCGTTGAACCTACAAAAGAGTTAGAACCAAGCATACAAAAAGAAATAAAAAGAGATTAACTAATTACACTAGGCTAATATTTAAGAAAAATAAAAATGAAGAAGTTAGCTATATACAACTACATTTAGAACTCTAATTAGCTATATACTAAAAGTTGAAACTTTTGAGGGTCCATCCAAAACACAATTTGAATTTGGCGGATCAACGGTGGACCCTCCCGAATATGCATGCCTCAGGGAAAATAGGAATTCCGTTCGAACGACGGAAGGCATGTGTAAGGCGGTAAAAGTGAACCATTCCCAATTGAAACTTTGGGAGGGAGGATGGGGGATTTGGATAGGACGGATGACAAAAACAAGTGGGGACAGAGAAAAGCCGAAAATCCTCCCAACGATTTTGAAATTGGAATGGGAGGTGGCGCACACAAAGGCAAATATGCGATCGTGGAGGGCGACTCGAGTAAGTACTCCTCATCGGCGATAGGGTTTAAAACATTAAAGTTTGAAACCGAATCATCGGGTACTTGTTCCGGTGAGGTAATAGAGAATGAAAATGGGGATGAATGAAATTCAAACTCATGAGATGAATCATCATCACATGAAGTTTGAGTTTCGAATGAAATAATATTATTTTCAATGAAATGTTCTTCTTTGGGGGCCAAAGAAGAAATCATTTCATTGCAAAAAGATATTATGTCCTTTTCATCCTCGCTTTCAATATCTATTAAGCGATGGGATAAGTCTAGAATGGTTTGTTCCAAAGTAGGCACAAGTACCTCATTTGGTTCAAGACATTCCTCGACTTCGAAAGTCTCGGAAGCAAAATCGTCGTCAGACTCAAATAATAAATCCAACTCATGTTCCCACGAATGATTTTCTTCCCGATAACGATTTTCAAGTTTCTCATTTTCATACATACGCAAGCCCTCACCAAATGTTACAGGTCGAGGTGCGGATACATGAGAATGGGAACTTTGAAAATTACCATTGGACTTAAACTTAAACTCATTATTATAGAAATTTTGAAAACTATTTGAATTTGTTTCAAAATTCCTATTATAAGGAGGTAAAGGCCCAAAATCATTATCATCATCATCAAAATTTCAATAACTCAAATTTTGACTTTCGTTATACTTGCCCAAAGTAATTTTTGAATTTTAAACTTTTTGGGACTCTAAGTATTCACCGAAAGTCATAGGCTTGCGGGAATTTTGAAGATTATAACAAGAATTACCGAAAGAATTGGAATAAGACATGCTTACCCCAAAAATGGCTCGAAGTGGCGAATTCCACAAAGTAGGTGCGCGCGGAATGAATTCAAGCGTTTCTAAGTGCTCAAATGTGGAAGTCCAGCAAAAATATTAGCAAATAATACAAATAGAAAGAAAATACTATGAAATACTAAATCAAATAAAGTCTAAAACAAATTAGTCCCCGGCAACGGCGCCATTTGATAGACAGGGTTTTGCCGCGGCGCGAGCGTCACCTACGCGCCGGTCGTTTTGAATTCGGCTTACCTCACTAATACGAAAACCTAAATTACGACTGTACTTGCGATACAAGTATAGCGGTAAGTCGGGTATCAAAAATTCACAGAGACGAGTTGCTAGAATTCAAGTGATTTAATACTCCGAAATAAAAGTGTATAAGATGATTACAAACTAAAAGGAAAAATATGCATAAAGGGAAATGTTAATCTAGGCAAGGTATTGAAACTAGATTAAGAAAGCGAGTAAAACTATAGGTTGCGTCGAATATCCCTTACTCGAGTTAATTAGTATAAAATGGTTACATGGGTCGACGAGTTATTACGAGTGTATCTCGTTTCGACAGTTAATTAAATCAAGGGTTGTTACGCCCTAAATCATCATAAAAGCCTAATAAGATTTTGGCGTCAACAAATATCCCGGAAATTACGTGCGAAAGGTCGTAAGCACGGGACATACATGATATGCCCCGTCAAATCTCCTAGGCATAATAACTAGGACAACGCACCCGAAATAGACTCGTAAACTCCATCACCAAAGCAAAGCAACGCGTCAACTCGAGTGAGTTCCATTCAAACACAACCTAATTTAAATTACCTAGAAAACATGTTAAAAATGCGGTAAATAGAAAGCGTAAAATAAACGCGATGAAACTATACTAGAAAGCACGGGATCAAAGCATGTAACTAAAGCACGTAAACCTAAGTTAGAAAGCTTGTAAATGAACTAGAAAGCAAGTAATGAGGAAATACAAACTATATTAATAGAGAGGATGATGAATAGTCAACATTCAAGCCCAAAAGTGTGTCAATCCAAGAAGAAATGAAGAAGAACTAAGCAAATCACCCAAACCCTAACCTATTCTATCTTCTAAAACTATCTAAAAACGTTCACCCTGAATATTACAACAAAATTGGTATATATACCAAGTTAGACTAAAAGAAAAGAAGAAAGAAAATGAAACGAAAAGAAAATATCTGCAGGAAAAAATAGGGGATCGATCGATCGACTGTTAAAATCGTGGAAAAAATATAGAGAGTCGATCGATCGACCCCCAGGCTCGATCGATCGATCAAGCAGGGCAACCTGCAGAATCCTCTGTTTTGGCATGCAATTCATCTCCACTCAAATCGCCGTAACTTTGTCATACGAACTCGAAATCGCGCACCGTTCACGGCCACGCGAAACTAGTGAGGATAGATACAACTTCCGTGTATATGTCGGGCCAGGTGCCTAAGCTGTGAAATGATCGGATAGCCCTTGAACGTGCGATTGTGTACGGAAATTGCGCGGAATGCGTCCGAATCCCATACTTGGTACCTAAATACCTACAAAAGCCCAATTATACCTCATATAGAATGTTAACAATAATAACAGAGGTTATCTGGTTAACGGGCTTAAATATAGAGATTAAGGCACCCGAGGGGGCTAAAATGCGTAGGTTCAACGGATGAAATACGCGATATTTGCGTACTATCACTTATCTCATTGGAATATTGACATATGCATGCAAGACATGTGTATTAGAATTTTATTATAACTTAATGTAATATCCCGTAATTTATAAGTGACTGTATTAATTAATTAAATGAGTTAATTAATTAAATAGATTGTTGTGTTGGAATTTTAATTAAGCTATAAATATTTTATTTAAATTCAATTATGTAATTTATGGTTAATTAAATGAATTTTAGTGCATTTAATTAATAAGTTATTAATTTAGTAATTTGATTTAAACCTAAGGGGACTCCTTGTCACGACCGCGGTCCAGGGCTCGCGACATTTTCCATGTGGGTCTCTTTGTGTATTTTTTACCCTATTTTTTTTTACTTTAGGTCGTGAAAAATCTATTGCGAATAAAAGAGTAATTTCTTAACCCTTTTAATGGTCTCGATGAGTCGTCCCAGTCTAGAGCGACACCACCACCACCACCTTCGAGTGCACCGTTCACTTCTCGTGCTCGTACTTAGGCCTCGAGTGCCTTTATCCCTGTCTCAAAGATGAGAGTTGATTCCTTCTACATTTGGTTCCCTTGGGATGGTACCCTTTAATGTCCTTATTTTTAGCCATTAATATCGATAGAGATGTTGACTTGGAACAATTCACACATACCGGAGAAGGGTTGTTTAAGTCAATCTCTTATACAAAACCTTTCTACATCACGATTTCTTCTATCGCACTCGTCGCCTGATGCTACGCTTGTTGTAAGTTTTATACGAATATGATTGTTTCCTCTCCTAAGCCATTAATTCTCCCATATTTTGTCCATAGTGTTGAGATCATTCTTATCAAGGATGTTTTAGCATCCCATTTATGTCTACCTCGAGAGTATAGTCCTCATTATACCATTTTTACTGATCACTTTAATACTCATGGATCAAATTACTACTTTTCTAGTTAAGCGGGAGATGTCTTGGGTTGGTAGTTTGCTCCTACAGTCTTCCTTGAGAAAAAACTTAGTGTTTTAAAAAGCTCGCCTAGGCTCCGCTTAAGCGCGCCTTGGCTTGAGGCTTAGGAGAAATGCCCCGCCTTTTAAGCCTTTTACGCCTTATTCTTGATAAAAGGCTTAAGGCGCACTTTTTTTAAAACAAAAATGCTTTAGTGAAACTATATCGCATATAAAGACTTTTTTTTAAACCGGACCAATATCTCATTCAAAATAATCAAAAGACAAATGGAATCCCAAACCTCTATGCCTCTCGTAAAAAAAAACGCACGTTTTTCCCTTAATATTTAAAAAAATATTATTTTAGTTTGCATATATTCAGGCATATTTTAAGGTATGTACCATTTTTGTATTTTTAATAGCCTTGTTATAGTTAAAAATGATAAAATATATTAAAAAAATGCCTAAACGCCTTTTTACGCCTAGGCTTCTAAGGCTTAAAGGTTGGCATCGACTCATCCGTCATGCCCCGCATTTTTTAGAACCTTAAAAGTATTATATACTTCACTTAGTGGTTATTTATAACCTCGTGTCTCGGAGACTCTCAGGATTTTCCTTCTGTCGTTAGTCGGTTGATGCATGTTATGGTCAATTGTCATTCCATTGTTTATCATTCCCTAATATTAGAGGTCATTCGGTGTGATTATTTTGATGTTACTCAGGATGCACTGTCATATGCTCGTATGATCATATGATACCTTTACTACTTAGGTGTTCCTAGGCTCTATACTGATCAATATGCCTCCATCTTACGACCTATTATGAGTGTTAGCTCATTCTCCAGGCCATACATCGAGACGACCTCATGTGTAGTCTATCTATCTGGAGCGAGAGAACCCTACTAGAGGACCAACATCAGCGTCAGCCCCCACTCCACATGCTCATTAGTTATCCAAATAGTATTTTGATACTTAATTTACCTTCATGTGAGACACATTGTATCGATTAGACATGTGATTGACATATATTTCTAATGACATCGACTACCACTTCACTTAGTTTGATTAGAGTATATCTCAATACTTGATTAGGATTATTGACATTGAGTATAATGTGATGATATCTAGAGTAACTTCACCCGCACATATACCTACTCATTCTCCTGTTCCTAATGATGATGAGGATGATGGTAATGATAACAGCGACGACGACGACGACGATGATGATGACGATGATGATGATGATGATAATGATGATGATGATGATGAGCCGTCGAGGAGTACGTCAAAGAGGTCTAAAGATTTCCTGCTTATTTATATGTTTTATTAATTGATTCATGTACTTTTCCTTTTAGCACATTTGGATATTCAGATTTGGTTTGTATTACTCCTATCATTTTTCACATACTTTATTATATGGATAATGGTTGATACATCTGGTATTTGTATGGATTTATTGCTTATCAATTTATCTTAGCGCTTTATCATTGCTATATATTTATTGCTTTTGTGATCTCTTATAGTTAAATATGCTTTATATCACCTATCATGCTTTTTATACTTTCTTGCATGATAGATATTATATATTAGTTCTTGTTTTGAGATTCACATATACATCACTTGCTATCGTGTTCACATGTTTAGATGGTGATATAGATTCATTAGTTGTGTATGTTGCTCATGCTCCTGATATTTTCCATTGAATACCTTCATTATAGCATTGGGTATATCACATGTTATCTAGCTTTATGTTGATAGTTTTTCTTATACATTGTTAACAAGTGGGAGATTGAATCACACCTAGATGCAAGTTTAGGATTTAATTGAGTTAAAACTGTGCTTGATTATTTAATTTCTTATTTGAACGCAAGCGCACACTCTCTCAAATTGGTATCAGAGCAAGTTACGCTAATCTATTGCGTATTCCTAGTTTCCGCAAAATTTTTCTAAGATATCAATTTCCTGAAAAAATTGATTTTTGAAAAAGTGTGTGTTCAATGGAGAAATCATATAATAAAATGCCAGTTTTTTACGGTACTAACTATGCATATTGAAAAGCCCGCATGAGGTCGGATTTAAAGGCCATAGATGAAAGGGTTTGGATTTTAGTTGAAAGAGGGTGGACACCTCCCTACGTCACTGTTGAAAACGTGACCAATTTAAAACCTGTCACTTCTTGGACTGAAGATGAATTTAAATGGTCTTCTTTTAATTCTAAAGGTTTGAGTGCTATTTCCGGATCCATCACTCCTGATGAGTTCCGACGTATCATGACGTGCACCACGTCAAAAGAGGCATGGGATGTTTTGCAACTTACCCATGAAGGAACTAATGCTGTGAAAGAATCTAAATTGCAAAATTTAACAACTCAATTTGAGACCATCACCATGCTTGAAACTGAATGTTTTGATGATTTTTATGCTAGGCTATCTGATATTGTTAATACTAGCTTTAATCTTAGTGAACATATTCCTAATGCAAGAGTTGTGAAAAAGATTCTTCGATCTTTGCCTAAGCGTTTTATCCCGAAATTCACTGTGCTAAATTATATGGGTAATTTAAATACTCTAAAATTGGAGGAACTTGTAGGAGACTTACAAACTTATAAAATAGATATGTTCCCTAAATCTGTCAAGTCTAAAGATAAGGGAATTGCACTTAATGCCCAAGAGAGAAAAAGTGAGGGGACGGCAAGAAAGAGAGTAGAGTCATCTAGAAAGAAAGAGAGTGAAACTTCTGATTCTGAGTGTGATTTTGACCTAGATGATTTGGCTCTATTTGCTAAAAACTTTAAGAAAATTCTCAAATTTAAGAAAAGTGGAAATTTTAAAGATAAGAAGAATTTTCAGAAAAATAAGTTTGAAAAGAAAAATGAGAAAGATGCTAAAAACCCTCGTAAGAAAGACAGTGGGAGATGCTATGAGTGCGACGGTAGGGGACATAGAGCTTTGAGTGTGCTACTCGTCTGAATAGAGAAAAGGGCAAGGTTATCCTTAATGCTACCCTTAGTGACGATAGTGAGGTCGAGTCGGTGGACTCGGGAGATGAGTCACCGCATGAGTGTAACTTCACCGCATTCATGGCTAGTCATGTGAGTACTCCTAGTGCACCTCATGACGATGAGGATGCTACTTCACAGGGACACCTCGATAGTGAGAGCAATGCAAGTGAGGGGGAGGATGACTCAAGTGAGAGCGAGAGTGATATTCAACGCGCCTACGCTGAGTTATATTCTGAGTCATTTAAAACAAAAAAGCGTAACAAAGCGTTAGTTCTTAAGATCACCGGCTTAGAGGAAGATTTAAGAAAAGCGAGAGAGAGAGAGTCCTCCACCTGCATCGCCCTGAGAGAGAGAGAGAATCTGCCTGTGTTAAGAAAGAGAGTTTGTTTAGAGAGAGAGAGTAGTTTTGAGAAAAAGAGAGGGGACTTGACTAAACAAGTGGCTAGTCTTACGAGTGAGCTTCATTCCTCCATGAAGACTTGAAAGAAACTTGAAGCCCTTGTTACCCAGCTTACTCATGATCTGGAGAGAGCACGGGAAGTCAAGGTACAAATCGAGGATAAATCTGGAAAGATGGGAAAGATGCTCCTCAGCCCCGCTTTAGGTTTTAGTGATCGGAAGGGAATTGGTTATGATGGTGCCTCCACATCCCAAATTTCACCTCGACCAGTTCCTAAGTTCACTACTACTCTTTATGATCATCGCCAAACTCTACGAAGGAGAGTTCGACCAAGAAAAGTAAACCAAGGTCTGCCTAATACTGTGTTCTTTTGTACATATTGCAAAAGAAAAGGCCACCTTAGGGAGTTTTGCTATAGTTTGGGTCGAACACGACGTACTTCTGCTCCACCACGTCATACAAATGAATTTTCCAGTCTAAAAGAGCGTGTTGAGTTTTTAGCCGCCACATCACAGAGTTTGATAGAGGAATTCCGACGGATGTCTTTGCCGTCAGTAAATACTTCAAATACTTCTCACATTCCGGCTAAAACCAACAACAACAAGGGCAAACAAAAGGTTACCACTTCTTGGGTACCTAAGAAAGATAAGAAAGCTCTTTTTGTTCATGTTGCTCTCAAAGCACATAATTCCTCACAATGATATTTTGATAGTGGATGCTCCAGACACATGACAGGTGATGTCTCATTTTTTACCCATCTTGAGGGTTATAAGGATGGTAGAGTCACCTTTGGAGATGGGAGCAAGTCTAGCATTATGGGACGAGGTACTGTGGAGTTACCAGGATTTCCTAAGCTAGAGAATGTTTTGTACGTCAAAGGTTTGAAAGCAAACCTTCTCAGCATTAGCCAACTGTGCGACGATGACTTTGCAGTAAAGTTTGACCGGGATGCGTATAATGTCTATAATCAGGTCGGTAAACTTTTAGTGCAAGGGGTGAGGACCGATGATAATTGCTATGGGACTGTACCTACTTCTTCACTTGTCTGCAACAGCGCCAGGATCACTCCTATGGATTTGTGGCACCAACGTCTAGGTCATATGAACGTTAAAGATTTGACTCGTTTAGCGAAAAAGGACATAGTACATGGCTTACCATCTCTTGGAAAGTCAATTCCACGATTTGTGGACCCTGTCAGTTGGGAAAGAAAATTCGAAGCCCTCATAGGAAGTTGCATTCCATTACCACCTCCCGGGTACTTGAGTTGATTCACATGGATCTTATGGGTCCTACTCGTACTGAGAGTTTAGGTGGTAAGAGGTATATCCTCGTGATGGTAGACGATTTCTCCAGATACTCCATCGTAGGTTTTTTGAGAGAGAAATCCGATGCTGTTGAGTTTTTAACGACCAAGTGCCGTGTCCTGCAAAATCAACACGGAGTCACTATTAACAGGATACGTAGTGACAACGACACTGAATTTAAGGAAGCAAAGGTAGATTTTTATTGTGATAGCCTCGGGATCAAACATGAGTTTTTTGCTGTGAAGACTCCTCAGCAAAATGGGATTGTTGAGAGAAAGAATAGAACGATCCAGGAGATGGATAGATCTATGCTTCTAGGTCGTAATGTTTCTAGGAGATTTTGGGCAGAGGCAGTGTCTACTACATGCCACACGGTGAATAGGATTTACCTGAGTCCACACACACTTAAAACGCCTTATGAATTGTGGACTGAAAAGAAACCCAACCTGGCATATTTTTGTATTTTGGGGAGTAAATGCTACATCCTACGGGATAGAGAGCAATTAGAAAAGTTTGACTCCCGGAGCGACGAGGGAATATTGCTAGGACATTCATCGAATAGTGGAGCGTACCGGGTTTTTAACCTGAAGAGCTCTAAGGTTATGGAATCAATAAACATCATCGTGCAAGATGACGAACCTCCGACGGTTATTAATCCTAACCTTCAGTATGAGGATGAGGACTATTCTGACAGTGATCTACTTGTCCCTCACCCACACTTTGTGGACCCTACTCCTATGATAGGGGACACACCTTCTTGGGTTCGCAAGAGTCATGACCCTGCCTCTATTTTAGGTGATCCCACTCTTGGGGTCAAGACTCGTGCTCAGCTAGAGAACGTCATTAGCCACTTTTGCTATACGTCCAAAGTCGAGCCCAAGAATCATAAAGAAGCACTCAAGGATGAACATTGGATATCTGCTATGCAGGATGAGTTGCTTCAGTTTAAAAAGAATAATGTCTGGGAACTTATCCCCCGACCTAGTGAGACAAATTTGATAGGTACCAGATGGATTTTTAAGAATAAAAAGGATGAAAATGGTACCATTATCAGAAACAAAGCTAGTTTGGTCGCTCAAGGCTACACACAGATAAAGGGTGTAGACTTTGGAGAGACATTTGCTCCTGTTGCAAGGCTTGAGTCCGTCTGTTTACTTCTCACCATCGCATGTCATCTGCGCTTTAAGTTATATCAGATGGATGTCAAGAGTGCCTTCCTGAATGGCATTCTATAGGAGGAGGTTTATGTGGAACAACCAAAAGGGTTTGAAGACCCTACTCACCCTGATCACATTTTTTATCTGAGGAAATCCTTGTATGGTTTGAAGCAAGCACCCCGTGCTTGGTACGAAAGGCTTACTTCCTATCTCTTAGCCCGTGGCTTCAAGAGAGGGGGAGTTGATATGACGCTGTTCGTCAGGAGAGATGACGGTGCTATTTTGGTTGCCCAGGTCTATGTGGATGACATAGTCTTTGGATCCACCTGATCCCAGCATGTCACCACTTTGAGGAGGAGATGAAAAGTGAGTTTGAGATGAGCTTGGTAGGTTAGCTTACTTTCTTCCTCGGTGTCCAGGTTCGTCAGCTAGAGGATGGGATGTTCATCTCCCAATCCAAGTATGCTAGAGACCTTGTGCAGAAATTTAGTTTAGACTCCGCTAAGCATGCACGTACACCTATGAGTACTTCTATCAAGCTTAGTAAGGACACTTCAAGCAAGGACGTAGAGCAAACCTTGTATCGGAGTATGATAGGTAGTATTCTCTACTTGACTGCCAGTCGTCCCGACATAGCCTTTAGTGTTGGAGTCTGTGCGCGATATCAGGCGTCTTCGAAAGAGTCACACTTACTCGCTCTAAAACATATCATCAAATACGTGAGTGGGACTCTCTTATACGGTATTTGGTATTCCTTTGATACCGATGACCGTTTGTCCGCCTATTCGGATGCCGATTGGGTCGGGGATGCAGATGACTGTAGGAGCACTTCTGGTGGGTGTTTCTATTTTGTTTTTGCTCTTGTCTCTTGGTTGAGCAAGAAGCAAAACTCCATCTCTTTATCCACTGCGGAGGCTGAGTACATCGCCGCCGAAAGTTGTTACACGCAACTCTTGTGGATGAAGCAAATGTTAGAGGATTATGGGATCTCACAGGACACCATGATTATTTCCTGTGATAACACGAGCGCGATTAACATATCCCGCAATCCCGTCCAACATTCGCGCACAAAGCACATCAGGTTACGCGAGCACTTCCTACGTCAGTTAGTTGAGGAGAAGGTAGTATCCCTGAGTTTAGTTCCTACCGACCGTCAGTTAGCCGATATTTTCACGAAACCTTTAGATTCCCTTAGATTTGAGAGTCTTAGGAAGTCTTTGGGGATTTGCACAGTTGACTGAGGGGTTGGTCCGTGTCTAGCATAGGATGCATTGTCATTATCATATCCTCTGATTCCTATTGCTAGACTGTATCACTAGTATATTTATTCGTTTTACTTTTTATATTTCTTTTGAAAAATACAAAAAGATTTTCTTTTAGAAATTTTTTTAGAAAAGCACAAAAAGATTTTATTTTGATAAATTTTTTGAAAAATCCAAAAAGATTTCTGTTTTGCACCTTTTATGGATGAGCATTTAAGATAGCCAAGTCACAACTTCACTTTATATATCCATGTGACTGTTTGATAGAAATTTGAGACGCTACATCATTTCATCCATGTGCTTTACATTGTTTGGAGTCTTTGAGATGTAATTAGTGATATATTCCTACATGTTTGACTGCTATATCCTTTATTGCACACATGCACAACTTTACTTGATTATTGTACTTGTCTTTCACATATTGGCTTGAGTGTTTCCATCTCAATTCTGTCTATACAACGTTCAATATGCGATAAAACTTGACAAGACTGGAATGCATGTAAAAACCATTTTTTTCTGAGACTGAGTGTTTGTTTAAGAACGGGGAGGGGCTGCGAAAGGTAATTATCTATTCTTTGCGCAAAAGCCACCATTTTAAAGGACCTAAAAAATGGAGGAATTTTATTATCCGAGGTCCAAAAAGGTTAAAAGAGCCCTGAAAAATTTAAAGGCCATAAAAAGAAATATATGCCAAATATGGGCCAGTTAGGATTCACCATCAATTCTCCAAAGTTCGAGAATTTAGATTGCCTCTATTCAAAATATAAATCTGAGGGAGTTTGGTTGGAAAATGTCTAAACGGGTTTGCACTTCCTTGAAAGTCCTGAAAAAGCATGAAATTCGTTTTGGACGTTATTGGTGTGAAAATCACTTTGAGCTTTGATTTGTTGATTTGATTAAGTCAATGTCTTACATTGCCATTCTTTTACACCAAAGGAAGCATTTGAGTTCATTCGTTAGGAGTATCCAATATTCACCGTGCACATTTGTCATGAATGTATGCATTGATTTTCCTATCGAATTTGATCACACCCACTCATTTACGCTATCATCGACTTGGTTGTTTTGTGTTTAGCCCATGTGACACCCTTGCTTTGCTTTTTGATTTATTTATCTCATTTGTCTATTTGGGGACATCATAAAAAGGGGGAGAAAGAATTATCTTATTATGGGGGAGTTTTGAAATTTTAAACTCGATACGTCACTTGGTATTTTCTTTGTCTCATGTGTGTAGGTACTACATGGATTATCATTGGATTGCACACCCTGATGAGAAAAGCGTTGAGATTCCTGAAGATTTGAAGAGCAAACGATGAAGTCTTATTCATTTGTATCGTTCCAGTTTTGGGTTCATGGAAGGGTAGATTTGTATAGGCACTTTGTAATTTGATAACTCGGATGTTGGTTTTTATGTATGTACCGGCATAGACATAGGGGGAGATTCGTAAGGACATTTTTGTCCATTATCAATTTGTTATGTCGTACACCGTTACATCATTGAATAAATTCAAAATTCATATCGTCATCAACGGATCCGAATATCAAAGAAGAGGAGGAATCAGAATTTTGCACAGCCGGACCGGTCCGCCCAGAATAAAAGAACCAATCCGACCCCGGATCGGTCCGCCCCTCATCCGGTCCGATCCGCTTGCTGAAAATCCAGTAGACCCCGAATCGGTAGCGAACCGATAAAGCCAAATTTAAAAGAACCGATCCGCCCCCTCGGACCGATCCGCCCCAGACCCGGACCGGTCTGCCTGGGATAAACTCAACCAGATCGTGCAGAGATTTTTTAGGGCCCGAACTTCTTTTATAAACCCACTACGGGGAGTTGGTTTTATAAGACTTCTTCACACGATTTTCAGAGTTCATAAACTCAAAGTCTTCACCTTTGTGAGTTTCCAAACTCATGTTTTGATTCACACAAATTTCCAAATCATTAGTGAATCATTTTGAAACCCTAGAACACAAACATTTTTACTGTTCATACTCTTGTGGAGAAGACCGACCTTCTTCTTCATTGCTGCCCTCCTGGAAAGGAAAACTTCCAGCCGTCGACTACAGATCCGACACATGCGGGTAATTCTGTGTCACCCTTGTATTTTCATTGTAATCCGAGAAATTGCAAAGTTACGATATTATAGTGAAAATAAATGGCTTTGCCCCTTTGGGGGATTTTTCTTCATTTGTGTGTGTTTGAATGTTCTTGCATGCTTTACATCTTATTCAATCACACCTAGATGCAAGTTTAGGATTTAATTGAGTTAAAACTGTGCTTGATTATTTAATTTCTTATTTGAATGCAAGCGCACACTCTCTCAGTTACATATAAGTTGGCTTAATTTCATGTCAAATCATTTGAGTCGTGCACCAAATCGAGTTATGTAAGCTTGATGTGTAGTGAGACGATAGGTTAGAGTGAGTCTTGATCTTTAGAACCTATGTATAATTCATGCAAGATCTTATAACTCATCTACATTAAATCTTTTTCACGTTACATTTGAAGACTTAGGGAGAATTAAAGGAATTATATCATTTGAAGTAGTTTTTAATTGAATCGTCCAAGGCTATCACACACGTTCACGTTCATACTTTCGTGAAAATAATTTTTGAATTAATCAAGTGAAAATTCCATTTGAAAAATCATTGCCTTGCTTTCTATTATTTAGGTGAGCCTTGACTTTTGCCTATAAGCGTTAGCACGGTTGCAATTTGACCCCATGCGCATAGTTGCATGAAATAAAGGCCAAAAAATTCTGTGCCTATTTTTGTGCGCATGGGTACAAATTACCTCCATGCGCACGGCTATGGATGTTTTGGGAAAAATATTATTGCTACTTAAAAGTGTGCACACGGTATAATTTTCCACCGTGCGCACGATTGTCACGTTTTGCTTGTGACAATTTTTTTGCCCAAAACCGTGCCTACGGGGATGATTTCTCATCGTCCGCACGACGCAACCCAATTTTTTTTATAATAAATAATAGTGTATCCCCTCCCAATTTAAGAGGTACATTTCCCGATTACTTCTCACACCTAAGGAGATTATTTTCGAGCCAGGTGATCATAATTAAACAATTTAATTGTCAAAATCACTTAATCTTACAAAATTAAGAGAAAAATATAATTTAGCATATATTCATGTTTTGTGATATCTTTCACATTTTAATTTGAGTGATCTAAGACTCTGAGACCTTAAAAGAAGGTGTTTTCTCTATTAGAGAGGTCAAGAATGGTACAACCCAAGGTAGGAGAATGTTACTTCCAAGTCCAATTAATGGAGGTTTGAGCAAATTTTTTATTGGATTGGGGGAGGGTCATAGATTCCACAAATAACTTATTATTAGTGAGCAAGATAAATATACCTTCTTGCTTTGTATAAAGTAACTTTTCAAATATAATAATAAATTAGGATGAACCGAGATTTTTTATCCTTCGGTAGGAATTTTTCCTCGTAAAATATGTCCTGTGTCTCTTTGTGTGGTTACTAATTGTCGCTATACGCATTTTATTGCACACACTCACCTAGATCTAGATTTAGATCCAAAATTATTTGTTGTTAAATGGACTTAGTGTTTTGCATCTAATTAATTCACCTAATTAACTTTAATTTAGTACTTATTAGTTTAACTTGATTAGATTTATGTTATTTATCACAAAGTTGCAAGATAAATATTCGGACTTAAAACTAAGCCAAGTTATTTCATAAATTGGTGATAATTCTATTTAAAACATATTCATCCCCCTTTAGTTTTTTTTTAGTAAAACATATTGTGTAGAACACACCTACCTCAGTAAGTTTTAAATACGTTCTAACTTTTGAATAAATTAATAAGCGGTGTTTTTGGAGTAATAGTATTTTTATATCTAGTATTGTGACACCAATTATTGTTCACGTATCGGGTGGCCAAGCCTCAATGCCGAATATACGGTGCGTTAAGACAATTTATATCACCCTCATCATCAACAACAACAACAACAATAATAATAATTATTATTATTATAAACAACTATAATAAATTTAAAACATCCACAACATGCGATGAAATAAAGTATAAATATTGAAATAACCAAATGTTTCCATATCTTTAGTATATAACTAAAGTTAGAGCCCCGTAGCAATAGGTTGACACGTGGATGGATAAAGGTTAAAACTGAAAGCAACCCCCACCATTCCATTTTTCTTTTTACTCTTCTCTCTAAATCGCTTTGTTTTCTACCCGCCATTCCACATATCCCTTCGTTTACCTCTCTATAAAACCTCACATTTCATATTCTTCGCTCTCTCTCTCTTCTCAAAATATGCATGGAGTCTCCCGTTTGTTTTATATTTTATCACCTTCAAATCTATCATCCCTTTATTTTTATGCTTGACAAAACCTCTAGACCCTCATCCTCCTACAAATTTTGGGTTATTCAGTTGAGTTGATATTGAATCGTTAAAATATCCAATTGGTTCCTCTTTTGTTAATTTGTGTGGTTTGTGATGATTTTGATTGCAGTGGAGGTGAATTTTTGGGTATTCATGTCAATTAAATTCGAAATAATATATACAATTCTGTGATCCCCCCTTTTTTTTTTTCTTTTTAGGTTTCCCATCTTACTATTTGGTTTTACTTTTAATTTCATATACAAGCTAGTTTCATGGCTTGCATTTTCTTAATGAATAAAATCTAATTTTTGTAACTTTCTTTACATTGTCTTACATACCTTATAGAATTATAAAATTATGTTAAATATGGTGAATACCATCTATTTGAGGAAATGTCTACAAAAGAAAATTTATAAATTCAACATGGATCTATCATATTTTCTTTTATATGTATGTTAAGAATAGAAGAAGGATAGGTATTTCATATGTTTTTCTCACATACAGTTGGATATTTTTAAAGGTTATCAATTTTTTTATTTTTGAATGAATGCATTTCCTCAATTTAAGTATGGTTTCCTAGCACTGTGAAAAAATTTAACTACCAGTCTAAGTTTCAATAAGAGTTATTCGATGTGCACATAAATTATTTGATGAAATGACATATAGAAAACACAGTTCTTCATTTTGTATTTTTGCATGAATCTATGACATGGAAGATTATATACTTGAGGTGTTTTTGTGTGCACCTTAGAAGTTATGAAACTTTTTTATTAGGAGGAATCTTTGCATATTGTTTCAAAAGATCTCTACATATTGGGTCAAAAGATCTCCGCATATTGGGTGATAGTTGTGTGAGCAAGTATAAGATTATAAGTAGGAGGAATCCACGTCCGGGGGATATCGCGAATTTTGATACTCCCTTAATAGACTTATATGTTTTGTTTCCACCAAGTAAAACCCACCCGATGGATTATTTTATAATCTTGATAGAATAGAAAATAAGTTAAGTCCGAGAATCAAGGAAATTGATTAGATGTTGGTTAAAATCGATTAACAAAAAATTGATAGAATTAATCGTGATTAAATAAAGAAAGGAAATAATTATGGCAATTATAATTAGAATTGGAATTGGAATTTTTGAGTATTTATTTGGAAGCCAATTTAATTATTTGTCGTGGGTCCCTATTATAGTCCATTGCCCAAGTAGTGGGTCCAAAACTCTATATAGTCCCAATTTGACTAAATCCCGTTTCCCATACCTTTATGTATTGTTGTGAGGTAGGTATTTAGATTAAGGATCCATTATGGAGGATTAGAGAGGGAGAGGAAAATCTATTCACGTTTTATGAAGGGGTAAAGGGAGAGGAGGTCAAATATCTCATATTTCATCACGTTGTTATCTCCAAAGTGCCCACACACAAAAGTTTACTTTGGGTGGATCATATGACAGAAGATTCGAGATGTTTATAGCTTTCTTGAAAGATTTTTTGAGACCTTTGAGGGAAGCAAGACTTTGATCTTCTTCAACTTTCATCTCCTTATACGAATCACAATATGATTCGCTATGGTATTATATTCTTAAAATCCTACATTTAGTCTTTATACCTAGTTCTTGATTTATTTTAAATCCACGATTAATCAAATATATTTAGGGTTGAAATTTTCACATTTTAGATGTCAATCTTTAGTTATTTTTCCTAATAATTTTTATCAAAGCCCCGATTGAGATTGATTGTGTATTGAAAATCCATGTTATCCTCCACGAAACCCTAGTTCTTGCATGTTGTATAATTGTACAATCTTGTGCATGGTATCATACCAATATAGTTTTGCATAGATATTATGTTTATATCCCTTCCATTATGGTCATATATGTTTGTTTTGTATGATTGAATCCTACAGTATTTTTTTACATTTATAAAGATGTATTTATATGGATTTGTGTGTTAGTAAAAGTTTTGTGAAGATCTGGAGAAGTTATGTCCATTTTCATAGTTTTTCGAAGTTGGGATAAAGCTATAAACATAGTAGGTCTGGTTCGATTAGGATTAAAATCAGATCATTCCAGAGGAGGAATTAAATCGATTTAGGATCTAAATCAAATTGATTTAACGGGACAGAATACGATTGGTGCTTTTGGTTGGTGGTTTTGTCGATCGATTTTTATGGTGGTTCTTCCTCCTTCATCCTTTAACAGTAGAGAATGTAAATTCTGGAGGTTCATTGCATGCTCCTAAGGTCATGTAACACTAAGGACATAGGCAATATGACTCCAAGACATCCTGAGAGAAACCTATGCTATTTTCAGACCTCCCAAGCCTCCGATCAAGCATCTACAACTCATTTGGACGGTAGGTGAAAAGCACAACATTATTTCACAAACCGTAACCACTCAACTCCACTTGTATTAATGTCTCTTATCCTCATTAATTGCACTCAGTAAATGTCTTACACCATCGAAAAAAACTTTGGCTAATACTCCACCACTTTATTGACATTGTTAGATCTCAGAGACACCATAATAATATTGTGACAGTCCACTTATTCTCTCTTCGGGAGTTTGCATATATAAGGGAGGCAGGAGAAAGGTTGAAGACATGTAGAAATCATCATACTTCTAAATAACAAAGATTTTTAGCTTGTACAAGAGTTTACTTATTGTTTTACACACTCTCAACCCACCGTTGAGAGCATAAATCCATAGTTTGAATCACGTTCACCTATCTTATCTATTTTATCCCTTGTTGAGGCTTAAATCAATACTCAGGAACTCTTAGAGAAGTCTATAAATTGCTTTCTAAGGTCCTTTGGATTATTAATAAAGGTTACAAGGACCCCAGACTTTTTTGGCCTGAGTCCAAGTGATTTCATAGATTGTAATAACCATATGTATGATCTAATAAACTATACAACACCCTTCGATAGTGGGTGTGGGATCCTCAACTGAGGTCTGAACCACTTTTAATATATGTATTACACTTTGATACTCCTCCTCTTTTACCTAGATGGGGTCCAAATGAGAGCACATGTTAGGTCCGAGGTCACTTATGATTTTACTACCCACTAACATTGATTCCTAGACAGAGAGATTCCATACTTCAAAAGAAACTATTTTTATGGAATCCTGCTAAAAAACTTGTGAATAAGATATCGATATAATTTACTTGGGTTAAGACCAACATCCTTTGTATCTTATCTAGTGAAATCTTGATCATAAGGATATGTTTGGCTTGTCTTAAGTTCTTTTTATCGATATACCTTAAAAAACACTCTTATGTAAGAAAATACTCCTATCTCATTCCCGATTAAGCAAATATCATCCACAATTATACTTAAAAATACCACGACATTTCCATTATGATTCTTACACTAACAAGTACTTTTCAAGATTTGATCAAAATCAAAACTTAATTACCTAATCAAGATGAATGACCCCAAACCTTGATGTTAGCTTAAATCTATGAATGTATTTCACGAGTTCACATCAATTTGTTTTCCCGACTTCTTAATATGTACTTGTGGAGACAATCATTCAAGAACGCAATCTTGACATTAAAAGAATCCCAACAGAATTTAACATAGCTATCGTGATAAGGTTTACTCATAGACAATCCTTTTCTTTCATAGTAAACCCATTCTCAAGCCTTTACTTCGAGGTTTTCACCTTCATATCCATTTTTGTAGCCTAAATATTAGGCCACATGAACCAATAAAATAGTGACACCTGTCAACATTATCATTGGCCTCTCTATAACGGCTCAAAACAGGTTGGCTCAGGTATCCTCTGATCGACCGTTCAACCGACCAAAACCAGGAAGATAAACCATCAGTTATATGAAAAGACATACATGGGGTGCCAAACAGTTACCATGCACATGAATAACGTCAACTGCATATTATTGTGTAAAGGTGTAAATGCCTAAAGATATAAAGGCATTCTATCTCTTTATTTTCCACTTACTATAAATGCACTCCTCCTCCCAGGGGGACATAAACAATAGCCTACCTACTTTATGCTATACCCTATAATTGTAACCAAGGTATTGGAACAGAACCCTGAATATTATTACCCCGTGGATGTAGGCTCCATTCTTGAGCTGAACCGCATAAAAATCTCTAGTGTCTCTCTTTATATTTCTTTTTTAATTTATCGTATTTATGGCTATATATTTGACTAATAAACCCAAAGTAAATAATACAAATTTAGACATCAACATATTGGCATCGTCTGTGGGAAATGACAAATTTATGTGGTTTCCTGCTAACCTCTGAAGTATGATGGACATTTTAAAAACTAGCCTTGCTGAGCCTTGCTAGAGGCAGTATTTTCAGTTCTTCTGCCCCTCCTGGTGTAGGAGACTTGCAAGGAATTTTACTCAACATTACTAAAGGATAAGAATCAGTGGAAAAGACTGTAAAGTAACTCACTCACACGCTTCAAGCCATACATGTTGTTGCCTCATCTGCTAGGAGGGAAATGCCACCTCCACTTCATAGAAATGGTAGAAGTTATTCCATATATTCCAAATCTTCACAAGACCGAACTTATCGCCCTAGATTAACCTCTTTTTTCAGGTCTACGGATTACTATAATCATCGATCCTTTACTCCAGAATGGCCGAGCACCTTGGAAAAGTCAAGCAGGGCGGCCTGGCCTCTACTTTTGATTGTTTGGGACCTCATGCAAACAGAGGCTACCTTAGGGAACCCTCAAGATCACGATATTGTCAAGAGGGATCTGCTAAATCTAGAGCTAATGTATGAGGTTCCTTATGAGTCGAGCAGACTTCTTAGGAAGAGAGCTTAGCACGATCACGTGGTAGACTAGCTAAATATATCTCAGCCAAGATTAATCCGAAAGACCACCCTTGGAAAGGATCAATCCAACGATTGGAAGATAGTTTGGGGGAAATAGACCAATCTAAAAATCCATTACAAAGGAGTTTTATGAAAGGATCGCCTTTTGTTCCAGCTATAGTATATTTCCCCACACCCTCTAAGTTCAAACCTCCTGTGGTAACTCCTAAGTATGACAATAAAATCGACCCTATCCTTTTTGTTGAATAGTACCAGGCAGCAACTGATATTTGTTCAATCCCCGATGAGATGCGTTGCCGAGCATTTTTAAGTACCATCACCAGATCAACCTATTTTAATTATAATAATTTATTCCGGGGATAAATTTATAGCTTCTAACATCTTGCCAAGTTATTCATCAATAATTTTTATTTTGGATCTAAAACCATAAAAAGGGTAGCTCATTTACTGAGCATCCGTTAGTGACCCAAGGAAACCACCCGCGAGTACATAACCCATTTTAACAGTGAAAAGCTAGATGTGGTGGATTACGAAGAAAAGACTGCCATCATCACTTTGATGCATGGACTACTCCCTGAGAAGCTGTACTATGAATTGGCCAACGACCCCTCTAAAACCATGAAAAGATTGATAACTAAAAATGGTAAAATTTTGAACGATGAGGAAGCTATGGCTGCCAAGAAAACCTCAGGTACTAAAGTGGGCAATCTTAAAAGTTTTGATAAAAAGGAACAGAAAGATAAAAAGGCCAAGAAGCCTAAGAAATATGAGGAATATACCCTTCTTACTGTTGGCATACACCACAGACTGGAGGAAATCCGGGTAGCAATGATCTCAAATGGTCAAAAAAGTTAAAATCCCCTCTTAATAGAAGGGATAAGTCCACGTACTGTGAATTCCATAGGGATCGTGGGCATACTACTGATAACTGCATTGCCATTAAGAATGAAACTAAAAACCTTATCCACAGTGATAAGCTATCTAAATTCATTGATTGAGCAGAAGGTCGAGACTCCAAAAGGCAATCAAAATCTCCTTACCAAGGTAGAGATAATAAGAAGAGAGGTCGGGATAATGATTCGAAAGATGATCCAAATTTTTTGAAGAAACCTCGAGAGCCTGAGCTTGATATAAAAATGATATCCTTTGGCTTCCATTTAATTGCAGTATGAGATGCTAGTGGTGGTGACGAAATGGACAAGAGAAAAGCTTACTTGAATGAGGCCAAAGCTTGCTCATACATTTGACAAATCAATTTATCTAATGAAGTAGATGGTTATCCAAGAAAGGTGAATAAAGACAAACTGGTTATTGACTTCTCTAAGAATGACCTATTTGGAGTGATTTATCCACACGATGGTCCTTTAGTTGTTATCATGAGAGTGCACGAAGCACGGGTTGTTAAAATCCTAGTGAACAACGATAGTTCAACTGATGTTATGTTCTATAACTATTTCCACAGTTTGGGATTATGAGATAGCAAGTTAGATACTTATCACAGGCCCCTGGTAGTCTTATCGGGAGAAAAGTATACCCTCTGGGCTTGTTAAACTATAAGTTATGATCGACACCTAGTTAGCTAGTAGGACTAAAAGGATCCATTTTTTCATCTTAAATAAGAACATCCGATCAACCTATAATATGATCCTCGACAGAGTCAACTTAAAAAAGTTAAAAACGGTACCAACAACTGCCCATCAGTGCTTGAAATTCCTCACTTATTATGGGGTTGAAATTATAAAGGGAAATCAAGTTGAAGCTAAAGGATGCTATTACACTTCAGCCGACCAGGAGGAAGTCAAGAAGATCACCACCAAGTACCGAATTGAGATGTTATATCCCCCCGAAGAGGATGATTTGGTCAAAGTCCAGGTGGTGGAGGCCACAGAGACAGTTGTCCTAGATAACGAAAGACCAGAAAGAACCACACAGATTTACTCAACTCTGGAACCAATGCTCAAGCAGGAATTGATCAAGTTCCTTAAAGAGAAAAATTGTGTATTCGCATGGAGTCATGAGGAAATGCCATGAATACATCTAGAGTTCATATTCCATGAGTTGAAATCATCAAGGACACCAATTTGATCAAGCAGAAACAACATGTATTCAATCTTGAGAAAAATGTTGCCATTCAAGAAGAGGTGGATAAGCCGCAGAAGGAAAATTTCATTAAAAATGTCAAGTACCTAGATTGGTTGGCCAACGTAGTAATGGTGAGGAAGAAGAACAAAAAATGGTGTGTATGCATTGACTTCGCGGATCTCAATAAATCTTATCCTATGGATAATTTTCCTTTGTCCCAAATTAATCAACTAGTTGATGCCACATCAGGACATGAGTTACTCAGCTTTATGGATGCTTATTTGGGGTAAACCAAATTAAAATGAAGCCAGAAGATAGGGAAAAAACATCATTTATCACCAGTCAAGATACTTACTGTTACAATGTTATGACATTTGGGCTTTAAAATGCTATAAGAGAAGATTGGTAAGAATATGGAAGTCTAAGTAAATGATATTCTTACTAAAAGCAAGGTAACTGCCAATCACATTAAAGACTTAGTCCAGATGTTTGATCTAATTGAGAAGCATCAAATGAACCTTAATCCGACAAAATATGTGTTCAGTATACAAGAAGGGATGTTCCTTGAATTCATAGTAAATTAAAGGGGAATTGAAGCAAATCCAGAAAAAATCAATGCGTTGATTAACATGCAAACCCCATCTTGTAAAAATAATGTTCAAGAATTAATAGGAAGGGTAGTTATTCCCTCCTGATTTATCTCCCAAGCTATTAACAAATATCTACCATTCTTCAAGGTACTAAGAAAAATCTTTGAATGGAATGAAGAATGTGAAAATGCTTTCCATGAATTGAAAAAATATTTAGGATCTCCACCATTGCTCTCCCGACCACTCATGGGAGAAAAGTTGTACTTCTTCTACCTTCCAATATTTGAATCGGCTATTAGTTCAGCCCTCGTTTGATTAGAAAATGGAGTTGAAAAGCAAGAGTATTACACCAACAAGGTTTTCATAGGAGCTAAGATTCAATATCCCTGCCTAGAGAAATTTTCTTTGGCCCTTATTGAAGCATCGAGAAGAATGAAACCATATTTCTAGGCACATATAATAGTGATCTACACTGATTTACCCTTTCGTCAACTTATCCATAAACAAAAAAACTTAGGGATATTGATAGCTTGGGCAATGGAATTTGGAGAATATGATATACTCTATGAATCCTGAATAACGTTGAAAAGGCAAGTTGTGGTGGATTTCATAGTAGAGTTTACTTAAGAAGAAACAAAGACTGATGATGAGTCCATCGAGGATAAACAAATCAAGCAGACTTCCTTAGAAAAGAGCTCAAAGCCAAACCAAGACGAACAAACTTCTCTTAAAGGCAGTTCTAAATTGGACAAATCGAAATCATCCGCTTCGCGAGAGATCACCAAAAAGTATGAGTAGTAGAGTAAGAAGTTGTTCAAATAAGGATCCTTGAATGAAGGAAGCTTTGATGAAGAAATCCATATCTAAAAATTATATGTATACGAGTCCTTTTATGTAATGGGCAGCAGAGCATGGCTGATTATCAAGACCCCTAATGACATAGATGTGGAGTCTGCGCTTTATTTTTAATTTTGAGCTTCCAGTAATGAAGAAGAATATGAAGCATTGATTATAGGATGGGAACTAGCAGTGTCATTGGGTGCCAAGCAAATCATTGCTCACAGTGACTCCCAATTGACCGTCAATCAGGTGCTCAAAATACATGGAATCAAAGGAGAACTCATAACGAAGTATTCGGCCAAGGCTCAAAGCATCATTTCAAAATTTCTAGCAGTTTGAATGGTCAAAATTCTAAGAATTGAGAATGCCCGAGTAGATGCACTTGCTTAGCTAGCTTCGATAACCAGAACAGAGTTGAGAAGGACAATTCTGATAGAAGTCCTTACAAGCAGAAGCATATATGAGGAAAACGTCGGCTTAATATTGGTGGATTTTAACCCCTCGTAGATGGATCTAGTCAAGGGTACATTGATAAAGGATTACTGCCTCAAGATCCTTAGGAGGCAAGGAAGTTAAGATACAAAGCGGTTAGCTATGTATTGGAATGAGGTGTCTTGTATGAGGGAGGATTTACTATTTCCATGCTTAAATGTGTCCATCCCACTGAAATGAAAGACCTGATTAAAGAAGTTCATGAAGAATTATGCGAAGCCCACTCGGCAGGACAATCATTAGTGCGACGAGTAGCTATGCATGGATATTATTGGCTGACCATGAAGACTGATTGCTCTTCATATGCTAGAAGATGTGATAAATGACAAAAATTCGCTGCTATACATAGGAGATCAGGGGATACTTTGACGCCAATCACATCTCCTTAGCCCTTTACCCTGTGGGGGATCAATTTGGTCGGCCCATTACCAAGGACAAAGGGAAGATTTAAATACTTAGTTGTTGCCATAAACTACTTCACAAAGTGGGTGGAAGCTGAGCCACTGGTTGAAATGCCTTACAAAAGTGTTTTCCAGTTTATATGGAAGAATATCATATGCCAATATGGCATGTCGTATGCTTTCATCACCGACCATGGAACCCAGTTTGATAACTAGGAGTTCGAGGATTATTATGTTTAATCTAAAATCCAAAAGCTATATTCTGTCCTGAAACATCCCCAATGTAATGGTCAAACATAAGTGACTAACAAAATACTTATCGATGAATTGAAAAAGTGGCTTGATAATGAAAAAGGAAACTGGATCAATGAGTTGCATAGTGTCTTATGAGAATATAGAACCACGACGAGGAAAACTACCGAAGAAACTCCATACATGCTAGCGTTTAGAACAAAAATGGTGGTTTCAACAGAGATAGGTCTGCTAAGCCACAAAGTTCTAAACTTTAACTCTCCCATAAGTCATCTAATGAGGATGCTTGACTTAGACTTGGTAGAGGAAGTAAGAAGAAATGCTACACTTCGAGTAGCTGCTTATCAACAGAGTACTGCCAGGTTCTACAATAGAAAAGTGAAGCCGAGAAAGTTGAGCGAGGGAGACTATGTCTTAAAGAAGGTAATTCAAAAAATAAATAAGTTGGAGGCCAGTTGGCATGGTCCCTATCACTTCTCTGCAATTATCTGATCGGGTACCTATCGCCTGAAGAACCTTGAATGAGAGTCATTCAAGAACTTATGGAACGCCAAGTATTTTAGAAAATATTATCAGTGATTCAGAATTGAAATTTTCAACACATATGTAACAACATCTTTCATTTTTATTAAAATCCTATTTATTTATCATCAATAAAATTCCCTTTTATGTTTTTTTCAGAGTGGGAGATGTAACAATCTCAAAAGCAAAAGGGAAATGATATTGTAAAAAGCAACCATACAGTCAAGTTTCCAGAAAGTTTTCAGCAAAAATAGTCAAGGTTTGAACATAACTTCACGTATGACTTCATCTTTGACAAGTCATGAATAAGAAGTCCCTAACTTTAAACACTTTATATATGACCTAAAGTGAAGAACAAGAAATTTAACCAAACCAAGTTAAGGAAAAATCCTAGAAAATTTGGTCTAACTAATTTAAACACTTATCCTAAAATGATAAAGATTCGTTTGAACAACTATAAGTGTGTTAGTAATACCTACGTCTGGACAACACAGGTTCATCCAAATCGGTAATCAGTCAAGCAGATTCGTCGGTCAAAGGCCGACTATATAATCATAATGCTTAGCTACTGATCGGCTACAACTAAATTTAACATGTGCTAAACATATATTACCTCATATTAAAAAAAAATAATGAACTTTATTACAAAATACTCTTTATCAAAGTTACAAAGGTGAAAAAGGTAAATATCTTCATAGTGTTGGGCGTTTCCTATCAAAATTGGGAATTTTTCAACCCTAAATTACCTACGACCATTGTTTATACCCTTACAATGTGTACAAAATCAAAGGTCTTATAAAGAAGAAAGAAGCTACACTTAGAAACCTACACTTTTGCTAGTTAACTTAGACACCTTGAAGTTTCAGTAAATTAAAAAATAGCCCTTGACAGTCTCAAAGTAAGATAACTTGATGTCTATTTAACCCCTAAACCCCCACTTTACATCAAATTAATCCCTTAGACTTAATTAACAAAAAATTATAATTTTAACCCTGAAAACTTTCTAAGATTACCAAAATAGCCCTAGATTTTACTAAAAGTATACTTTTAATGTTATAAAAGTAATTATACAACCAACTATGGACCAAACTTGGAAAATTCCTTTAATCACAGCTACATCCCTGTCCACCTAATGCTATACATCAACACTAGAGGTTAAATTACACATGAAAACACCATGTAAATGTGTGTACTACATTTACCCATAGTGAAACTATACATAAATTGGCTCAAATCCACCACCCAAAAGCACAAATCAAATCTCCTAAAGATGCAATATAAATACCCCACGAACTCAGCAGTAAAAACACACCTTAAAGCCCTGTTCAAAACTCGAAAATCCTCTCAAATGAGGTACCATATGATTTTATGATTAATTATAGTTCTTTCAATTCCAATAGTTTTCTATGTAGTTAATATAGTTAGAACCATCATAATATGCAAGCTTTTACGTGTAGAATAGTTTATGATGGAAAAAAGTGGAAAAAAATCGTTAAATCTTGAGCTTTAATGGTGAATCTTGATAAAATGACTTAAAATTTGATTTGAAGCTATATATAACTTCATTATAACCTAAGGATCTTAAGTGTAATGGTTAAAAGCCATGAATGTGCATATAGAACTCAAATCGATCAAAAGTGTATTTTGAACTCAAAAACTGAAAATCCGAAACTGTTCATGTATAATTGATCTTAATCATTGAAACCAAAACCAAACTTCTCTCAAGTATAGCAGAAGACAACCCAAGTTCATAAGAAACCTTACCATTCTCTAGAAATCCACGAATTTTAGGTTAAAATTTTAGCAAAACACAGTTTTGATTCCTAAGATATACTGAATGCCAATCCACAAACCTTATATATTTGGATTCGTCGTGAAAAATTAGGCTAGATTGGTTAAGAAATCATCTCAAATGGAAAAACAATGAAGGAGAAAATGAAGTTCCAAAAACTGAAACACTAGGAGTCAAAATCGAGAGGTTGAAGTTGAAGACTTTTACCATGAACTTTGACCACGCGCGCATGAATTTTTATTTTTTTCCCAAAATTTTTATTTAATTTTTCTGGTCAAAATGGTATAAGGTCAGGCCATGTTTGGATATACCTAACTTAACTTATGAAAAATAAGATTTTAACTTAATAATATTTTTCCAAATTTATAAATTTACCCCTTTTAACTTTTCCAACTTATGAATTTGATCCCCAAATTTTATGTATGACTTCAAAATATTTTAGGACAAAAAGTTTTTTACATAAAAGTTCAATAATGATTTTAAGTTCAGTATTTTAAGGTCCCAAGATAATTATAAATAACCCCCAGAACTTTAAAAGATACATTTTTAATAAAAAATCGACCGACTAAATCCCAAATACTTACATACCCAAACGTTGTATATAGAAAATCAAGAACCAGCTCTTCCCAATATCCTATTGTGATATAAAGCCGATCGAATACCGAGCAAGTAGTTTTTTCCTACCTTTTCAATAGTATACTTTTGCATATTTGGCATACTACTATTGATATCACTATGTGACAGCTCCTATTTACTCTTAGTGTGTGCATGTTTTTATACTGCTATACTACATATTTTGTTAAACATCATCGGAATTTAAATATATCACCAGTATTTAAACTTAACCCGAGAATCAATTTTAACCCTTCTCATCTAATAATTGGTATCATGTTTCTTATTGATTCAGTTGACCTTGCACTTTTATGCCATTTTACTATAAGCATCAGTATTGACTAGGAAGTAAACTGATGTGTTATCCCACAAAACTTTCTACTTGGCCTATAGTCTAAGATGATTGAGAGCCTTGATTATTGATACATATGTATGACTGACACTTTGATTGTGTGCATAACAGGTTGCTTTCCCCAAAGGTTTTGGGTTGATCGCTTATTATTATGGTTTTATTGATGGCTTAACTACTTCTATACCCTTTAGTGAACTGGTAAGTATGGGATTATTAGTTTAAGACTCTTTGACTTTCTTTACATGATCCTAAATAAACTCGTAATGAACCTCATTTTGTTAAACGAACTAGTAAGTATGGGATTAGTCGTTCCAAAATTTTTAATGTTCTTTCAAAAACTGATAAGTATGGGATTGTCATCTTATTATTGTTAGCATTACTACACACTAATTCTATACACACTCTAACTCTCATCTATACCTATATACTTGTTATAGAACTGATAGGACCTACTTAGCATATTTGTGCTAATTCCTTCCTTCTTCAGGAGAAAGTGGGTAATATTTCTTCCCTACTAGAGATACAAATCAGTCACATGTTTATAAATGTGATAGTGTGGGTAGAGAGTAAGCCGAATGGGATCAAGGAGTGGCGCTTTTTGATTTTCTATATTATAATTTGTACTAAAAACATATAACTCACCCTTACGATGGTACAACCCTATGTAACCCTACTTAATAATGAATAAAGTTATGTTATTCTACCTTAGCTTTGATTCATTGCTTTATGTGTACTTCTTGTTCATTCATACCCAAAACCAGGGTGTGACCAGAGCATGTTTTAAGTCTAAACATATAGACGGGTTAGCATTCTATGCGAGAAGCAAATAAGATATTAGTTATTTTATCTTTTCGTAACTTATTTTTTATTACTATTATTATATGGTAATTCCATTTTGCAACATGGACATATGGGACACATTCATATTTAATATAAACCTCGAACTAGACAATCGTTGGGAAACTCGAGTCAGAGTAGAGGCTCTAGAAAGATTAAGGGAAATGATTCGTACGACCGAGGAGGATTGGGTATGATCGAGTAATGAGATTAAGAGGCTGGTATTAACCAACAGAGTTATGGGAGAAATGGTCATGCAAAAGGTAGATGATTATGCAAATGATCTGGTAATACTCCAAGAGGCTATAAATCTGGCTCTTGTATATGCAACGCTAACCCCACCTATGTATCATGAGGCTACATCCAATGGTTAAATAAACCGTAATTATTCTCCCAATACAGCAGACGACTCAACGGATGACTCAGATCAGGGAGATTACTTGTCAGCCCAGAGTCCACTTCCAGTGATGAAGCTGTCATCCCCACTAAAAATAATCCAAAGTTAAAAGTTGTTTTAGTATGAGTCAAATATAGTATGATACTGTAGAAAGTATGCTATACTATAACTTTAGCGGAACTAACACAGGTTGTAATGTATAATACTACTTTACCATATAACTCTTTATGTGAAATATAGTAGGCTTGTGACTTAATTTTGTTTATGATTCTTATTATTTAAACTATTATATTTTTAGGATGGTTAGTACTTAAATTCCCTCTGCTGGAACTCAATCTGAACAGACTCAAACTGAAGTAATCACACGATGTCTTCAGGAACTTATTGCTTTAGCCTAACAATAACAAATAACTCGTTCTACTCCAAAGGATGTTTCAGAAGAAATTCGTAGAATGAATGCTCTTAAAGAATTTCTAAGGCAACGATTCCCATCTTTTCTTAGAAAGCCAGGTGCGGATGAAGCTGAGATATGGATGCGCCAGATTGTTAAAATTCTGAATAGAGTAGGTATAACTACTAATCTTCGAGTAACTTTAGCTTCTTATATGCTTAAAGGTGAAGCTAATTTCTGGTGGCAAGCAGTGTCACGCAATCACAATGTTGTTAATTTTACTTGGGAGAAATTTGAGGAGACTTTCTTCAAAAATTATTTTATCAAGACTGAGAGAGATTAACGAACTGTTGATTTCTTAAAATTACAACAAGCTAACCTATCAATAGCCCAATATGAGGCTAGATTTACCGAATTATCTCTCTATGCACTGGATTATGTAGATACTGAGGTAAAGAGATGCAAGCAGTTTGAAAGAGGATTACATTCAAGAGTTAAGAATTCAATCGCTCTGTTACAACTCCATGAGTATTCTCAATTGATTGATGTTGTGACCATTATGGAACGCAATTCTTCTACCATAATTCGATCTTCACCCCCAACTATTAGGAACAACCGTGTTATTAGAACTCCATCTCATTCTAGACCTCAACCTTATGCAAACTCGAGTGGATAAGCTTATTCTCAGATTCGTCATAACATAACACGTTCATAAATCTGTTATCATGAGTGTTATGAAGTAAGACATATTCGGCCCCAATGACCTAAAATAAAGTCAGCTCTAATTCGTCATCAGCCAAATAAACCCTCATAAAATCCAAAATTCCATTCTATCCAGAATCAACCCAAGCCAAACTCTACAAAGAGAATTAAGCCAATTTCGAGTCGTGGGAGGAATTATGCTATACTGCCTATGCGAAATACACATGACGTGATAGAAGGTATGATCATTTTCCTGTACATCTTTTATTTGATACAGGATCCACATATTCTTTTATTTGCCTTAAACTATCTAAATTATTATAATTATCACCAACACCTTTAACTGCTCCATTGGATATTGAGTTACCAACAAAACAAATCAATATACCAACGCAAGGTTATAGAAATTATAAGATTCAGCTTGGTCTAGGAACCCTCCTTGTTAACTTGATAATTTTAGATATTTGTGATTTTGATATTATTACCTGAATGGATGTTTTATCCAAACATCACGCTTATATCGATTGTCAAGTTAAGAAAATTCATTTTCGAAACGAAGATAATTGTTCTTTATATTTCAAGGATCAGGTCCATCAGAACCCTTAAAATTCCAAATCTAGATTTCTTCTTTAATTCCAAATATGTTGGAATAATTCAAAGACGTTTTTCCTGAGGATTTATGAGGATTACCCCCTTTAAGAGAAGTTGAGTTTAGTACAAATCTTTATCCAAATACACTTTCTATTTCGATAGAACTTCTAGAACTCCGTACCCAATTAGATTACCTTTTGGAGAAATGTTTTGCTTGACTAAGTTCATCACCTTAGGGAGCTCTAGTATTATTCGTTAAGAAACATGATGGAAGTTTTAAATTGTGCATAGATTATCCTAAACTGAACTCAGTAACTATTAAGAATAAGTATAATTTACCCCGAATAAGAGATCTATTTGATCAACTTTGAGGAACAAAGGTCTTGTCTATAATAGACTTACGATCTGGTTATCATCAATTATGCGTTAGTAAGGAAGACATTACGAAAATTGCTTTTCAAACTCGTTACGAAAATTTTGAATTTATCGTAATGTCATTTGGTTTGACAAATGCACCAACAACCTTTATGGATCTAATGCATAGAATTTTTATACCTTTTATTAACCAGTTCGTTATTATTTTTATTGACGATATTCTCATATATTCTCATAATTCGATAAGACATGCCCAACTTTTGAAACCGATCTTAAGTACTCTTAGAAGCCATCGATTATATGCAAAAAAGAGCAAATGTGACTTCTCAATGAAGGAAATCAAATTTTTAGGACATGAGATTTCTAAAAATGGAATCCAAGTCGATCCATATAAAATTTCAGCTATTTTGGAATGGAAAAGTCGTACCAATATTATTGAAATAAAAAGTTTTCTGGGATTAACTAGATATCATCATCATTTTGTAGAAAGATTTTCGCGCATTGCTCTTCCCCTTTTGAAACTAACTAGGAAGGAAGTTTCATTTACATGAACTGATGAATGTAACCAATCATTCCAAGTTTTGAAGGACAAATTAACTACTGCTCTTATCCTCACTATTCCTTCTAGTGACGTAAGTTGCGATGTGTACACCGATGATTCGTTACAAGGACTAGGACGTGTGTTGATGCAAAATGAGAAAGTGATAGAATATAGGTTATGACTACTCAAGACTCATGAACGTAACTATCCGATCCACGATCTCTAACTAGCAGCCGTAGTTTTTGCATTGAAAATTTGGCATTGTTACCTTTATGGTGTAAATTTTCTATTCTTTTCGGATCATAAAAGTTTGAAATATATCTTTAAACAAAAGGACTTAGATTTAAGACAACGACGTTGAATGGAATTTTTGGAAGATTATCGATTTAAACTCAATTACTATCCAGGTAAAGTTAATGTAGTAGCCGACGCTTTAAGTCAAAATCCAGTAGGAAGACTCCACACCTTAATTTCTTATGATATTGTCGCTACCATTAAGCAATATGATTTACGGTTACTTAACCTTTGTGCGAAACTCTTTAATATTATCACTTATCCTGAATTGAGAGAGAAATCTTAGTTCAAAAAACCTAAGATTCTTTTATACAAAACTTTTCGAATAAGAATCCTGATTTTTCATATAATAAAGAAACAAAAGTAAGATTTAGAAATAGATTGTATATACCTGATAACGCATTTCTTCGAGAAGAAGTATTGCAAGAATCTCATTGTTCAAAATTTATGATACACCCCAGAAGTTAAAAAATGTACCATGCTTTGAAGAAGCAATATTGGTGGCTAAATATGAGCAATGATATCAAGAATTTTATAAGGAAATGTTTTACTTATCAAGAAGTAAAGATAAAACACCAATACCCCGGTGGACTTCTTTAACCCTTACCTATTCCCGAATGGATATGGGATCATATTACCATGGATTTTGTCAGTGGACTACCTCGTACATCCCAAGGATATAATTAAATTTGGTTAATAGTAGATTGACTTACCAGATCTGCTCATTTTCTACCTTTAAAGTTCACCGATTTATTCCAAAATCTTAGTAAGCTTTATATTCGAGAAATTATTAGATTACATGGAATTCCTTTATCCATTGTATGAGATAGAAATTCTCATTTTATAGGAAAATTTTGGCAAGCATTACTAACTGCATTGGGTACTAAACTTTATTTTAAGTACCGAATTCCACCCCCAAATGGATAGACAATCAGGACTTATAATTCAAACCTTAAGAGATAAGTTATGTGCTTGTACGTTAGATATGTCTGACAACTGGAATGTATATTTAACTCTTGTTGAATTTTCATATAACAATAGTTAACAAGCCAGTATTAAAACTGCATTGTCTAAAGCTTTACACAAAATACCCTGTAGATCACCTGCATGTTAAATAGAAATAAGGAGATAGTAAACAATTTGGTCCCAAAATAATCCAAGAGACCACTGAAGTGATATAACAGATTAGAGAGATATTGAAGATGACCCAAGATCGACAGAAAAGTTATGCAGACCAACGTCGAAAACCCTTAGAATTTCAAGTGAATGATCAAGTGTTTCTGAAAGAGTCTCCCCGGAAAGGAATTTTACGCTTTGAAAAGAAAGGAAAATTAGCCCCCAGATATATTGGACCTTTCACAATTTTTAAAAGAATCGGCTCCGTAGCCTGTCAATTAGAATTACCTGTGGAATTATCCAATATCCATAACGTATTTCATATATCACAGTTATGCCGGTATATTTCAGATCCATCCCATAACATTACATGGCAAAATATTTCAATCGAACCCAACAATGAGTTTGAAGTATGTCCTATTCAAATTTTGGATCGTCAAGTGAAGTATCTTAGAAATAAGGAAATTCTCCCAGTTAGAGTACTTTGGGAGCGTCAGAATAAAAAAGAAGCTACATGAAAACCAGAACAAGCAATGAAGGATCAATACCCTGACTTATTTCAAGGTAAAATTCGAGGACGATTTTTTTTAGGTAGGTAGTATGTAAGAACCGGGAATGTTCAACCCTAAATTACATACAAACATTGTTTAAACCCTTATAATATGTGCAAAATAAAAAGTCTTCTAAAAAAGAAAGAAGCTACGCTTAGAAACCCACACTTTTGCTAAATTAACTTAGACCCCTTAAAGTTTCAGAAAATTATAAAATAGCCCCTGAAAGTTTCAAAGTAAGATAACTTGATGCATATTTAACCCCTAAACCCCCACTTTACATCAAATTAATCCTTTAAATATTAATTAATATAAAATTATAATTTAAACCCTAGAAATGTTTTAAAATTATCAAAATACCCCTATACTTTAAGAAAGTATACTTTTAAGGCTATAAAAGTAATTATACAACCAACTGAGGACCAAACTTGAAAAATTCTTTAATTAAAATTACATCTATGTCCACCTAGTGCTACACATCAGCACTAGAGGTTAAATTACACATGAATACACCATGTAAACATATGCACTACACTTACGCATAATTAAATTATACATAAATTGGCTCAAATCCACCACCCAGAGGCACCAATCAAATCTTTTAAAGATATAGTATAAATACCCCACGAAGTCAACAGTAAAAACACACCTTACAGCCCAGTTCAAAAACTTAAAAATTCTCTCAAATCAGGTACCTTATGATTTTACACTTAATTTATAATTCTTTCAATTCCAATAGTTTTCTGTGTAGTTAATATAGTTATAACAATCATAATATGCAAGCTTTTACGTTTAAAATAGCTTAGGATAGAAAAAACAGGAAGAAATTAAAGCTTGAGCTTTAATGGTGAATCTTTATATAATGACTTAAACTTTGATTTGAAGCTACATACAACTTCATTATAACCTAAGGATCTCAAGTGTAATGGTTAAAAGCCATGAATGTGCATATAGAGCTCAAATCGATCAAAAGTGTATTTTGAACTCAAAAACTGAAAATTCAAAATTCTTCATGTATAATCCATCTTAATCTTTAAAACCAAAACCAAACTACTCTCATATATAGCAGAAACCAACCCAAGTTCATAAGAAACCTTGCCATACTCTAGAAATCCACGAATGTCACATCAAAATTTTAACAAAACATACAATTTTGAATCCTTAGCTATACTGAATATCAATCCGCAAAACTTATATATTTGGATTCGTCATGAAAAATTTGGCTAAGTTGGTTAATAAATTATCTCAAATGGTATAACAATGAAGGATAAAATCAAGGTTAAAAAATTGAAACCCTAGAAGCCAATATCGAGAGGTTGAAGAAGAAGACTTTTACGAGTAACTTTGACCATGAGCGTGAGGGTGTGTGGCCAATCAAGAATTTTTTATTTTTTCCAAAAAATTTTAGTTGATTTTTCTGGTCAAAATGGTATAAGGTAAGGCTATGTTTGGATATCCCTAGCTTAAGTTATGAAAAAGTAAGGTTTTAACTTAAGAATATTTTTCCAAATTTACAAGTTGACCCCTCTTAACTTTTCCAACTTATGAATTTGATCCCCAAATTTTATCTATGAATACTTCAAAATATTTTTAGACAAAAAGTCTCTTAAACCAAAGTTCAATAATGATTTTAATTCAGTATTTTAAAGTTCCAAGATAATTACAAATAAACACCCGAAACTTTAAAAGATACAATTTTAATACAAAACTGACTGATTAAATTCTAAATACTTACATACCCAAACATTATATACAGAAAATCAAGCACCAACTCTTTCTAATATCCTATTGTGATATAAAGCTGACTGATTACCGAACAAGTAGGTTTTTCTTACCTTTTTAATTGTATACTTTATGTATTTGGCATACTACTAATGATCTCACTATGTGATAACTGCTATATACTCTTAGCATGTGCATGTTATTATACTGCTACACTATAAAATTGTTTAAACATCATCAGTAGTTGAATTTATCACCAATATTTAAACTTAAACTAAGGATCAATTTTAACCCTTCTCATCTAATAACTAGTATCTTATTTCATATTGATTCAGTTGCCCTTGCACTTTTATCGCATTTTACTATAAGCATCATTATTAACTAGAAAGTAGACTGACGTGTTATCCCACGAGACATTCTACTTGTCCTACGGTCTCAGATGATCGAGAGTCTTGATTATTGTTACATATGTATGAGTGCTACTTTGATTGTGTGCATAGCAAGTTACTTTCCCTAAAGGTTTTGGGTTGATCACTTATTATTATGGTATTACTGATGGCTTAACTACTTCTATACCCTTTAGTGAACTAGTAAGTATGCGATTATTAGTTTCAAGACTCTTTGACTTTCTTTACGTAATCCTAAAGAAGCTGGTAATGAACCTCATTTTCTTAAACGGACTCGTAAGTATGGGATTATTCGCTCCAAGACTTTTAATGTTCTTTTAAAAAGTGATAAGTATGTGATTATCAACTTATTATTGTTAGCGTTACTAAACACTGATTCTATGCACACTCAAACTCTTACCTATACTTATATACTTGCTATAGAACTGGTAGAACATGCTTAGCATATTTGTGCTAATTTCTTCATTATCCAGATGCGCCCGTAGAAAGAGGATAATATCTCTTCCCTACTAGAGACAAAAATCGGTTATATGTTTGTGTATATGATCATGTGGGTAGAGAATAAGCCGGATGGGAGCAATGAGTGTCTCTTTTCAATTTTTTATATTATAGTTTATACTAAAAACATGTAACTCACCATTATGGTTGTACAACTATATGTAACCCTACTTAATAATGAATAAAAGTTATGTTATTTCGCCTTAGCTTTGATTAATTGCTTTATGTTTACTTCATGTTCATTCATACCAAAACGTTGGGTGTGACATTTTCCTAAGGCCTTCTCCATTCCTTCAAAAGGGACATCAAGAGCAAAAGGTAGAACCGTGGACCTTAAGTCCGTAAGTCTATCCTGTCGACTAGAACTAGGTTGATCAACCAAGTGCAGGGGTCGGATATAAGTATCTTCTACGTGAAGGATATAATCACCCAAGTATTTTCTGATAAGACTTATTGGAATGGCATCAGTAGGGATTCAAATAACACCAAACTTGAAAAGAGGATCATGGTAATTCAAAGCACGCCATAAAAGGGTCTTTTTGGGAAACCTTTAAAACTTTGAAATCATTCAACCAACCCCACTTATAGCCTTCTCTCCTGTCTGGCTCCTTTTTATCTCCTATGTGCGTTAAAGATTCATCATACTCATTTATCTAAATAGTCCATTGTTGCTTGTAAAAATGAAAGGTCAACCGATCAGTTTTATCAGTTAACTTCTTGATGGTGGCAGTTTAGCTTTTGATCAAGGTTGCCTGGTCGGCCGTAGTTTTCTTCGTTCTCTCTTCTTCAATAGTAGGCTTAACAACCACTATTTTCTTAAATGACTGGCCAACTTTGGTCTTCTTCAGCACCTCTATCTCCTGCCTCAACCTGGCATTTTCATGCTCTAAGAAAGCTACACCTTTGTTCTATTCGGTACATGATGATTTCTTTAAGATTTCCAGTTCATTCCTTAATGAATTATTTTCATTCTCCAATAAGCTTGCTACTTCTTGGGTAGTAATTAACTCATAATTCAACACATTCTATCTCTTCTTATGTGATAAATAAATGTCCTCCAATTTCTTATTAAAACCTGCATCGCCGCTGAGCCGAGTATACTTAGCTTCGTAATCAAAATACAAACTGGCCCAAGATGCTTTATGATCCTCCTGCATCTTCAAGATCATTTCATATTAAGAAGCGTTAGTTGCCACAACTTCATCAAATTGCCCGTGCAGGTGAACTTATATTTCTTTAACTTGGTTGGAGGCTGATTCGTATCGAATATTGCACTTTATACCCTTTTAACTTATGCATTTTGGCCCCCTCGGGTACTCTAATGCCTATAATTATGCTCTATAATCAGACAACCTCTGTTTTATATGCTAACATGTTATTTGAGGTGTTATTGAGCGTTTGTAGGTGTTACGGTGCTAAGTGTGGAGTTTGGTTACGTTTCGGTTAAGATTCGTTAAAGTTCCCACGTTCAAGGGCAATTCGGTAATTTCGTACTTAGGGATTTTTTCCCGAAGCATTCAAAGAAGTTGTAGCTCTCGGGTCAAGCTTCGCGTGACTGTGAACGATGCTCGAATCAGAGTCCGAATGACGAAAACACGAACCTTTAATCGGGAAAGAATTATAAGGATTTAATTTATTATTATATTTTAATAAACTAACATTCTATTTAATTCCCTCCATGTCACTTTTCTGCAAACTTCTATTTCAGTAAATAACGATTTTGGATTTGTGTGAGCATGGATTTTGATGTAAACACGCAAGGATGGAGTTTTTTCACTCTCAGGTTTTCAACAATGGAGGTATGGTGATCTCGACAATACCCATTTGGGTATTTGGCATTTGTTGGACTGTTGTGTGCGCAACAAAGAGATTGGAGTGGGCTGTCCCAACAGGTGCGATCGACCGGCCAGCCACCGCGGTCGATCGGGAAATCCATTTTTATCGTGGGTTAAGACCAATGTGCCTCGTTCCTGTTCAAGCGGTCGACCGACCCAAGCTGCGGTCGAACGCTCCCTGTTATTTGGCTGAGATATTTTCTGCTACTTCTTTCTTTCCCTTTTCTAATTTCTTATTTCTTTTTCTTTTATTCCTTAAGTTGGAGACTTATCTCCCTTTTTCTTTTCTTCCCCTTTTCCCACTTGGTATAAATAGGAGAGTTATCTCATTTTTAGTTCACGTCTTGTAATAATAGATATTTTAGGTTTGTTTTATTTGGGAGCTAGGGTTTGGATACTTTTGGGTGTGCCATTTTCTCCTTCCGAGGGTTTGCTCATATAGAGGGGTTTTCCCATCGAGGTTGTGTAGAACACTATTCATTGTCTCTTCCATAAATCCAAAACTCCATTGTTTGTATTTCTTTAATTCTTGCTTTATATTTACAAGCTTTCTCCTGTAGATTGAATGCTTTCCATTTATTTCATGCCTAGATAATTATTTGTTGTTGCTTATTTAATTATTTGCTTAAATTAATGCTTTTATTTATGTTTAGTGGCTAGTTTAAATTAGGGTGCGATTAATGGAACTCACCTAGGGTTGATGTGTTGCTTTGCTTTGGTTATGGAGTTTATGTATTTAATTCGATTGGGTTGTCCTAGTTATTACGCCTAGGAGATTTAACGGGGTATACCACGTATGTCCTGTATTTATAACCTTGCGTGCATAATTTTCGGGGTATCTGTTGACGCCAAAATCATAGTAGGCTTTTATGCGAATTTAAGGGCGTGACAACTCTAGATTTAATTAATTGTCGAAATGAGATCCAGTTTTACTAAATTCGTAGTCCCATGTAACCATTTATATGCGTTAACTCAATGTGAGGGATATTAGTCGCATCCTATAGTTTTATTCGCTTCATTAACTTCGTTTAATATTCCCACGCCTAGATTAATCTTTTCCTTTTGTTATCTTTTCCTTTTTGTTAGCATTACCTTTTACACTTTTATTTCGAAGTAATAAACCATTTAAATTCTAGCAACTCATTTCTGTGAATTTTTTATACCCGGACTTGGTTGTTATACTCCCTTAAAAGAATGTAGTCATAAGTTTAGGTCTTTGTATTAAGGCGATGAACAGAAAATAACTATAAGCATCTTGACACGCGCTACCTTTCACCCTCTGTCAAATGGTGCCGTTGTCGGGGACGAGTTTGTTTTAGAATTTTTTTGATTTAATATTTTGTAATATTTTCTTTCTATTAGTATTCTTTGTTAACTATTTTTGCCGGACTTCTACATTTGAGCGCCAAGAAACGCTTGAATTTTTTCGCCGCACATCACTTTATGGATTTTGCCGTCTTGAGCTATCATTTGGGTAAGCATGTTTTATTTGAATTCTTTCGATAATCTTAATGATAATTCTCAAAATCCCAGTAAACCTATGACTTTTGGTCAATACTTAAAAACCCAAAAAAATGAAACATCTAAAATGACTTTGGGTGAGTATTACGAAAGTCAAAGTATGGATTACGATAATTTTGGGAATGATCATTTCGATTTTGGGTCGCAAGATCCTTATGATAAGAATTTGAAACGAATTGCAATCATTTTCAAAATTCTTATGTTAAGGATTTTGATTGTAGTCCCGAGAACGATTTTCAAAATTCTCATTTGCAAGAATCCATACCTCGCCCTATGACTTTTGGTGAGGGCTTGCACATGCTTGAAAATGAAAAAATTGAAAATTGTTATTGGGAATAAATTCATTGTTGGGAACATGAGTTGGATTTATTATTTGAATCCGACGACGATTTTTCTTTCGAGACTTTTGAAGTCGAGCAATGTTTTGAACCAATTGAGGACTTTGTGCCTACTTTAGAACAATTCATTTTTGACTTGGCCCATGGTATAGTAGAGTATGAAAATGAGGAAGGAATGGGCGTAGTATCCATTTGCAATGAAATGGTTTCTTCTTTGATTCTCAAAGAATAAATTTTCATTACAAATGATCATATTTGCTTCGAAATTCAATATTCAAGCGATGATAACTCATCTCTTGAGATTGAATTTCCTCCGTCCCCATCTTTATTCTATACTGTCACACCGTTGCTAGTACCCGATGAGTCTGTTTCAAACTTTATAGCTCCAAACCTTTTCACCGATGAGGAGTACTCGCTCGGGTCACCTTCCATGAAGGCATATTTGCCCTCATGTGCTCCACCTCCCATTCTAACTGCAAAATTCTT
This sequence comes from Sambucus nigra, assembly GCA_949130495.1. NCBI lineage: Eukaryota > Viridiplantae > Streptophyta > Magnoliopsida > Dipsacales > Adoxaceae > Sambucus > Sambucus nigra. The sequence goes on from OX422211.1 coordinate 25,097,803, forward strand.
GGGAGAAAAATCTATTTTTTTGGCACCCTTGTGTATTTATCACCCGTCTTATCCAAATCCCCCATCCTCCCTCCAAAACTTTTAATTGGGGATGGTTCATTTCTTCCGCCTTACACATGCCTTCCGTTGTTCAAATGGAATTCTTATTTTTGGAAGGCATGCTTTCAAGGGAGGATCCACCGTTGATCCTCCAAAGTCAAATTGTATTTTGGGTGGACCCTCAAAAATTTCAACTTTTAGTGTATAGTTAGTTATAAGTTAAAATTATAGGGTGTAAATAGTTAGTTTTATTTTTCTTATTTTTCTTTCTTATTGTCTAGTGTAGTTAGTTAAGTTTTTGTTACTTGTTTTTGTTATGTCTTGGTACTAACATGTTTTGTAGAATCATTGGACTTGTACTTTTCGAAAATCGCTCCATTTTGGGTAATATCGCTCTTTTCCTCTCTTTAATTTGGTTCTTCATTTACATTGAGGACAATGTCAGGTTTTATGTTAGGAGGTGTGGGATATTCTATCCATTCGTTGGTAGTTTCCATTATTATGATTATATGTTATTTCCAAGCATGCTTTTCTTGTAAAAAATTAAAAATTTCAAAAAGATTTTCTCTATTTTTTTCTCCTTTTTTTGGGCATTTTGCCTTTGTTTCCGATGATAAATTTTAATAATTGTCCAATCCAATAGACAACTCAATGATACATGTTCTCGATTTTAGAAGTTATTAGACCTTTGTACCATATTATTGATATTATGAATAACTTAATGAATTAAACTTTAATCCCATGAGCACATGCACATTTCTTGCTTTATTGATTTGGTTTAAGATTTTTATAACTCGATAATCTTTTATTGCATTGTATATACTTACACCAAGTGAGCTTTGTGATTTTTTTCATTTCTGAGTGTTTATACACTTTTCCTTCCTCTTTGAAAAAGTTATAGTCATTGGTAATCTCACTATTCTTTCATTTATCGTTCATTAATTGAGTTTATATCTTGAAATGTATTACTTGAGCATGATTTTCAAAGTTTGTTTTGACTCGAGAATTGTGTAAACTTTATGAAATGATAATAGGACATCTTTGTTATATCACGCATTTTTGCCTTGACCTCACCTTATATATTTCCCTTATCAACCCCTTTGAGCCTAAATATAGCCTTTTGTTTCATAAACCCAAATTCCTATAACTAACTCCACATTGGAGTTATAAGCCATACATATTACCTTATGTACCTTTATTTGGAATGATACTTGGGATTGAACAATGTTGTTTTCTTGTGGTTGCAATTAGGCATGTGAGAGTGAGAAATGTAAAGAAAATTAAGAAGTGAAAAATAAAGAAAAAGAGAAAGCAGAAAACAAAAGAAAAAGTGAGAAAAAGAAGAAAAGAAAAGAAAAAGAAATTTGTATATGTTGTATATATAGTGTTAAATAAGCTTTGTTTACTCTCCCCATTATTATATTCAATGCTTTTTATGGAAGTTATTTTCCAATTTTTAAAATTGCCCACATTTTCCATTATCCCGCGTTTTCATCCCCGGACACTTTGAATCCGTACATACTTCCTTCCTTTCGTACCCTTAACCCCAAACCTACATTACAACCCTATAAATTCCCATGTGATCCTAGGGTGATTCAATTTAAAAGTTTAAATAGTTTTGATAATTTGTGAAAATACATTCCGCCTTCTTTAATGAGCGGTATCTTTCATTGAAATTACAAATTTTCATTTTATATACAACGTTCTTCATTCATGACATGTGCGTGGCCTTGTTTCCATTTCCATTTACTCTTTATGCCCGCATGTCCCGTGTATTAGCTCCCATTTTATAGTGATTTCATTTGTTGAGTGTAATACCCGGTGAGGACTGACATATATGCATGCTTTATGTTTATCCGATTTATTTAAGTTTTCACCAAATCACACTTTGCATGTGCTCGCTCCCCTGCCACATTTTAAGGTTTCAATTCCATGAGGTTCTATCTATAATTTTAATAATACGGACTTTGCCTGTCAATTCATTCACTTTAATAATAAGATGTTTGAAATCTTTTTCGTCATTGTTGGGTTTGTCGCATGTGATTAGGTATATTTGGAGGAAACCATATGATGTTTGTGGGTTTCATCCCTGAAAACCCTCAAGAGACGACACTCGTCCACTTGGGTAACCTAGGGTTTAATGTCTTATTACATACGCTAAATGCAATTGCTCGCTCGCGAAAGTGGATTTTATCTCTTTTGTATATATCTTCTGTTTTTGTTTTTCTTCTAGTTCTTATTGCTTTGAATTTCATTACTAGCGACTAGCAATGTGTAAGTTAGGGGGTGTGATTCATATCAAATATTGCACTTTATACCCTTTTAACTTATGCATTTTAGTCCCCTCGGGTACTTTAAAGCCTATAATTATGATCTATAATCAGACAACCTTCGTTTTATATGATAACATGTTATTTGGGGAATTATTGAGCTTTTGTAGGTGTTACGGTGCTAAGTGTGGAGTTTGATTGCGTTCCGGTTAAGATTCGTCAAAGTTCGCACGTTCAGGGGCAATTCAGTAATTTCACACTTTATAAGATTTTTGCCCGAAGTATTCACAAAAATTTTAGCTCTCGGGTCAAGCTTCGCGCGACCATAAATGGTGCTCGAATCGGAGTTCGAACGAAGAAAATACAAACCTTTAGTCGGGGAAGAATTATAAGAATTTAATTTATTATTATATTTTAATAAACTAACTTTCTATTTAGTTCCCTCCATGTTCCTTTTCTCCAAACTTCCATTTCAGAAAATGGAGATTTTGGGTTTGTGATCGGGTTTTGGTTTCGTTCGAAATTCGGGATTTGGGTCCGAAATTGAGCACGGATTTTGATGTAGACACGCAAGGATGGAGTTTTGTCACTCTCGGGTTTTCAACAATGGAGGTATGGTGGTCTCGACGATACCCATTTGGGTATTTGGTATTTGTTGGACTGTTGTGTGCGCAACAAACAGATTGGAGTGGGCTGTCCCAGCAGGCGCGGTTGACCGGCCCAGCCACCGCGGTCGATCGAGAAACTCGTTTTTGCCGTGGGTTGAGACCAGCGTGCCTCATTCCTGTTCATGTAGTTGAGTGGCCCAAGCCGCGGTCGAACGGTCCCTGTTATTTATTCGAGATATTTGCTGCTACTTCTTTCTTTCCCTTTTCTTATTTCTTAATTCTTTTTCTTGTATTCCTTAAGTTGGAGACTTATCTCCCTTTTTCTTTTCGTATTTCCTTTTCTTTTCTTTACATTTTCCCACTTGGTATAAATAGGAGAGTTATCTCATTTTTAGTTCACATCTTGTAATAATAGATTTTTTAAGTTTGTTTTCTTTGGGAGCTAGAGTTTTGGGTGTGCCATTTTCTCCCTCCGAATGTTTGCTCGTATAGAGGGTTTTGCCCATCGAGGTTGTGTAGAACACTATTCATTGTCCCTTCCATCCATCTAAAACTGCACTGTTTATATTTCTTTAATTTTTTCTTTATAATAACAAGCTTTCTACTGTAGATTTAATGCTTTCGATTTATTTCATTCCTAAATAATTATTTGTTGTTGCTTATTTATTTAGTTGCTTTAATTAATGCTTTTATTTATGCTTAGTGGCTAGTGTAAATTAAGGTGCGATTAATGGAACTCACCTAGGGTTGATGTGTTGCTTTACTTTGGTGATGGATTTTATGTATTTAATTCGATTGGGTTGTCCTAGTTATTACGGCTAGGATATTTATCGGGCTATATCACGTATTCCCCATATTTTCATAGTAGGATTTTATGCAAATTTAGGGGTGTGACAACTCTAGATTTAATTAACTGTCGAAATGAGATCCAGTCTTACTAAATTCGTATTCCCATGTAACCATTTACACGCGTTAACTCAATGTGAGGTATATTAGTCGCATCGTATAGTTTTTATTCACTTTGTAAACTAGTGTAATATTCCCAAGCCGAGACTAATTATTTCCTTTTGTTATTTTTTCCTTTTTGTTAGCATTACCTTTTACACTTTTATTTTAGAAGTAATAAACCATTTAAATTCTAGCAACTCGTCTCTGTGGATTTTTGATACTCGGACTTCGCCGCTATACTCCCTTAAAAGAGTGTAGTCATAAATTTCGGTTTTTGTATTTAGGTAGTGAATAGAAAACAACGATAAGCGTCTTGACACGTGCTACTTTTTACCCTTAATCAAAGGCGTCCACGCCTAATAATTCCTCCAATTCATCTTCGTCCATGTCGTCATGACCAACCCTAAAAGTCGAACACTCCTCCTGTAAAGGTCACTCTCAACTGCTACTATAACAGATCTCCTATATTTAAACTGAAAAATAAAACATGATTATAAAACTCAAAAAAGCAAGTTCGGAAGACATCAAGGCTATGCAAAAAGGGGAAATCTTATTAATCATGCAAAGAATTCCATTAGAAGGATCATAGTTCTTGATTACGAGGGAACCAAACCAAACATTACAAAGTAACAAAAAGGGTAAATGCAAAGAAAATTCCTAGGTTATTGCACCTTTTCCTTGTCTTGGTCTATATCCTCTATTGGTTGGACAGACACCATTGAAGAAGTTTCAGGCGTGATAGAAGACTCTATGGTACCTTTCTCATCCTCTACTTCCTCATCAATAATTGGAGGGGTAACGAGGTTGAACTACTGAAAGAGGTCTGAGTCGGTAGCAGTGCCGACTTACCTAAATATAGAGTCCCAACCTCTCTTAAAAGAGGTCTTCTTCAGATAATCGATTTGTAAGGCAGCAGAAACAAAAGCCTTATCCAAACCTCGAGTGTGGACACCCTATTTCCTCTTCTTCATGGTGGCCTTCAAGTTCTGGTACCTATTTTCCACCTCGATGCGCGTCAAAAGCAGCCTTCTCGACATCAATCCTCTTCTTATCAATAGTATTCAACAGGCCCTACCACTTCTCTTATCTCTCTTGTGGGCTTCCTTGTTAGCGTTCAAAGATTCCTTCAGGCCTTTGAAGGCCTCCTCAACATTAGTCGATGACTCCATGAGCTAGTCATCCCTCATCAAGAGTTGATCGTAGTCTACAAGGAACTGCAAAGTTTGATGATCAGAAGTAATCAGTAGAAAATAAGTGTAAAGCGTGCTAACAAGAAAAGTAAAATCGTGTTGAGAAACTTACCAAAGCCAAATTATGATTGGCCCTCTCTATCAACCTCGCCCTTGCCAGTGGGGTAGTTACCGAACTGTCAGTGGGGAGAACCCCAAAACCAATCTAGACACTGGAGAAACTAGGGTTCACTACCACAGAGGCAATAAGAGTAGAGGACCTTTTGCACTAACTCCTACTGAGTGTCAAGATACTTACTCAATCCCTTGAATTGAGGCTCTATACTCTTAATTTCTTTCGTAGTCACTATTATCGGGCGCTTAGAACCATCTTCGTCTGCCGTCTTTTTCTCAGCTCGAGGAGGAGACATGGATCTACCAAGGAGGTTTGTCATATTTCTCTTGACCATTTGGTCTGAAGAGGAAAGGGTCGCAGGAACAGTAGATAGATCCAAGGATTCAAAACAGGAGGAGGTTCCCCCAAAAGTAGTACCACCTTCTTCTGGAAAAGAGGATTCAGACGCAGCAATAGAGGGGGATGAAGTAGAATATTCCAAATATATGGGAGCTATAGGGATTTTTTTGTAGGCCGAGATATAAAAGAAGTGATAGAGCTCTTGTATTCTAAAAACATTGAAATCGATCGGGATGGGATTCACTCATCCTTTACTAGATTGGCCAAATGAACTTCAAGTCCCCAAAATTAACCTCGAAGTTAATGGGACAATCCTTATTCCTTATCTCTATGAAAAATCAAGCACAATATATTGGTCAACAAACCAACAGAAGAAAAGTAGATATAAAGAAAACACATAAATGTGTTAAAAGAGGCTAACCTATGCCAAGCCCTTCATGGGGGAATCTGAACCCAGGATATCTTGCACCCTTGGGAAGGGGAGCATATTGCTAATTGTTTTTAACAATCCCATAATATCAATAATCCTTATTGGAATTGGGTAAATTCACCACCAGAGCCCTGTTGACATGACGCGTCTTCAAATAATAAATGTTATCCCCAGCAGTCCCCTAACTGTTGCAGTACATTAATTCTTTTATTCCCATATAATTTCCATACAACTCATTGAGATAGTTAAATCCATTAATTCCCTCTAACTGTTTGGGACCACCTTAGTAGGGAACACATCAAAATATTGAAAAAATTCTAGAAATAAATTATTTGGTGGGAAATTAACTCCACATTTAGCAATAAATATTATGGGTAACCTATAACCCTCACTCAAGGCTCATAAATCACAAGGGCCAAAAACCATCTCTATGATTACACAGTATGGGATTTTTCTTTTCTCCTGAAACGCCTCTAAAGAGCACTCATCAATGATATAACCATCCTAATAACTTAAAAAGAAATAGAAAAATAAGGTTCTTACAATAGTAAGCACATGGTTAAAATCCTTAAAGCAGCAAGACAAAGAAACAACAGTGGATAAGAGAGAATGAGAAGTTTCAGACGTGAGATAACATGTAGGGAGAATCAGACCTTTTATAGGTACAATAATAACTCTTGATATCTAGGATTTAAAATGATTAAATGTATCAATGCTTGGACTGTCGACGACGTATCAAATCCCCAATAACAAAATAAAACAGCGTACCCTTTGGTGATTTGCTATTTTTTAAGTTATTTATAAAATTGCCACCGCCTCAATATAGGCAAGTGGAAAAATTACAAGTCCACGAGGTTGGCTGTCGACCACAACCTTTGTAATATTCAGAGCAATTTTTGAGACGAATACTCCATTCTTTCGTTAAACTCTCAAGTATGCAGTATTTGGGGCTTCTGTTGTAGCTTAAAAATATTAGGTAACGTGGACCAGTAAAGTAGTGACATCTGACGATATTATCATTAGTCTCTCTATAACGGGTAAAATCCGATCGGCTCGGGCATCCTCTGGTTGGCCGTTCATCCAACCACAACTAGGAAGATGAACCATCAGTTATACATGGAAGAGGGGAACTAGATTCACACCCTGGCCATGGTCCAAGGGGGTTTGAACTTCCCCCCAAATCATTTATTTCTTGAATTTTTTGATTATTTTGAAGTTGTCCCTGCTCAGTACGCTAGCATTACTTGGAGAATAGTGAAAGGAGTTCATAGAATTAATGAGCTATATGGGACCAATTTGGGAGTCTATGAGATCAGTTTTTGCTATTCTTGGTCGCACACTACTAATGATCATTTGTACCTAAAGGCTCGAAGGGCGAATAGGATCCTGGTAGTGAATTTTCCTGATTCCAATAAGGGATAGTGGGATCAGGGTTTCATAGCCAAACACTAGAAACATCCTCCCATTCCCGAGGGCGAGAAGTGCAGAGGCCCTTTGTCCCTGACTGGGGGGAGGATAATATAGGTTGTTAATTAGTATTGTCTACAAATTATTGCATTTTTGTTCTTATAAGAAACCGTAGGTGTGATAAAGATTCGAATAGTTGCACAAATTCAAATCACAAACTTATTTAATTAGAGTCAATTTATTAATCAAATTAATTTAGCCCTTAAACTCAAATAACAACGTGCGTGCAGTGTCAAACCAACATAAGTAAAATATGCGATACAAATTTCAGGAAAAAATCCCCTCAGGGAAAAACCTTTTTATTTCACTATAATTGTAAATCGTAACTTACACGGATACAATGAAATACAGTTTGACACTCGAATACTCGCAGGCGTCGATCGATGTCGTCAGCAATAAGTCCACACTCTGCGAACCTACATGAATCGTAGTCCAGTCTTCAACCCAGGAACATCGCAACTCTCCCTAATGACACGCAGTCACAAAACTCTGACGGGACTCTCTCCACAATAACACACGGCCCTCGGTTGTAGAGATCTCCCCACAAAGTATGAACAATAGTAAACTATGATTTGGGTTTCACAAACCAACTCACACAAAAGAAATTGGGATTATGAATTGTAAAAACAAAAGTTATGAACCCTCAAATGGTTGGAGAATAGTATAAAAATTTATTATGTGAAAACTAGTTTTTCTCCACTCGAAAATCAGAAGTCTGACACACTATTTATAATAAAAATCAACGTGGTGACGTGTTAGCTTAAACCACATCTCGTTCGAACGACGTACGTTGTCTTTTGAGCGATATACGATCTCGTTTGAACCAGGTACGATGTTGTTCGAACGAAATCATATATGTGTCCCCAAAATCTCCAGTCTTTTAAATATTTTGGAAACCTTAAAACTTAAAACTGTTCATGAGATCAGAAACATTTATCTAAAAAACATTTATGATAAAATGTTTTTGAAAAATTAAAACCATTTAAAAACATTTCAAAAATCATTTTAACTTTTATAAAAATATCCCAACATTTTTAATGTGAAATGTAAATGAAACTTAAACACATTTTACCAAATTCATCCTTGTTGGGCTTGAGTGTTGAAGTCTTCTTGAAATTCGGATTCGTCTTGTGTAGATGAAATCTTCTCAATCCTTCGACGACTTGTAGCGGTATATGATATAATTAATTGCGACGGACTATGTCCTTATAACTATTCCTTATGTCTATGCCTGTACAAAATAAAAATATCTGAATTATCAATCTCAAATGACCCATACAAATCTACCCTCCCATAAACTCAAACGTGGAAAGATAAACTATCAATTCTTCAAAATTTTCAAACGATGCTACTTCAATAATCAACTTTTCTCAAAACTCCAAGCTTTTCTCATCAGGGTGTGCAATCCAAAAAATATTTAATTGTACTTACACACATGAGACAATGCAAAAACCTCGTGACGTATCGACTTTGAAATGATATTAATCATAAACATAAAAGCATAATCAATTCTCCCCCATAATTAAAAATCCCCATAATTCATTCTCCCTCTTTTTATTTGTCCGAAATAGACAAGAAAAAGAATAAATCACCTAAAGCAAATCGGGCTGTCATGGTAAACCAAGGTAAACAAACTATTTTTGATTTTTCTTATTTTTCATACAGAAATTCAAAAATGATGTTACAAAATTTTCACATCATGAATTTACACGAAGACAACCAAATCATGAAAACAGAATGAATGGGTGTGAACAACTTCGATAGGAAAATCAACTCAATCATATCATATGTGCACGATGCATAAGTGTAATCCTAACGAATGAACATAAAAAATAGTCCTTAGGTTAATTATTGAATTTAGATGACATTGTCTTATTCATATCAACAAATAAAAGTATAAATGACTTCCACACCAATAACGTCCAAAATTATGTAATGCTTTTTCATGACTTTTGAGGACGTGCAAACCGTATTGAATTCCATTCAAACTTCCTCAATAAAAGATAATGCTTTTTATTTTTCTTATGAGGTGATGAAACTAAAATCTATTGGCCCTTTTTGGCATAATTTTCTTTTTTTATTGCCTTTAATTTTTTTGTGTTCTTTTAAACCTGATTGGACCCCGGATAATTTTCAATTCCTCACTTTTTTATGTCCATTTAAACGGTGGCTTAATCGCAAAGGATAAATGAGTACCTTTCGTAGCCCTTCCTCATTTTCCAAAATAAATCACACAAACTCACAAACGGTTTATAGCATGCACTACTTTTTATCAAGTTTTATTGCATTTTGTTCGTTATATTGACTGAATTGAGATGGAAACACTCAACCAACATGTGATAGACAAGCACAAAAGTCAAACAAATCTATGCATGTGCACAATAAAGGACAAATAGAGTCAATCATTTTGGTAGCAACACTATATCATCTCAAAGACTCCAAACTTTATAAAGCACATGAATGACACAATATATTATCTCAGAACACTAGCAAATAGTCACGTGGATATAGCATGAAGTTGTGACTTGGTCATCCTAAATGTCAATTCATATAAGGTGCAAACAAAATACAAAACGGTTTTTTCATTTTCAAAATTTTCAAAAAAAAGAAAATCTTTTTGTATTTTTCGAACACTGTTCAGAAACAATCCAGCAGTACCAAATATTATATCAATATGAACCAGAGGACTGCAAAGAGATAAATCTAGAAAATCCAATCATGTCGTTCAAACAAAACACAGAGTCGCTTGAACGTAAACATTTGTCATTAGAACGACAACATCGCGCGACATGTGATCTCGCTCGAACGAGAACACAATGATCCTAGAAAATAATGCAGTTTTGTCCAGTGGGAAAAATTTGAAAAAATAGTTCCTGGAATGGGCAAACAGATCCAAAACAGTGCTAAAACAGTACCAAAAATAAGAAAATCTAACAAAGTATAAAACAAATGGCACATACTAGCAATAGGCATAAGATAACATCATGCAAATCAACCTATGCTAGCAAACATGTCTAGACCTCATCCAGTAGGTGCGGTGGAGTTCTCCAAAGATGGTGACATCTTTTGAAACAAATCCATCAAATCATGTGAAGTCTTGATAAAAACTTTGCTTACTCTCGAATATGTGCAAACTCTCTATCATTGTGTGTAAGCAAAGTATCATGAGTGGGTGCATGTGTGCGAACATGTGTAGGAGCAAAGCGTGACACATTACCCAATTTAAAGCAAAACTCTCTGAGGTATCCTCTCTTTTTGCAATGGGAGCAAACATAAACCGGCATAGGTACACCTATCTCAAAATATATCCTACGGTCTCTCTTAACAGGTACGGGATGTCTAGGTGGGTCGGGTCGTGAGTCATGTGAATCTAACTCTAAAGTAGGAACCAACTTGGGTGAAATAAAAGAAGTAGACACACCGTCATGACTTATTCTTAAACTCTCACCACTCCCCAAAATAAGATTGAGAACCATCTTTCCCACCTTCTTAGATGCATTCTCCAAAGTGACTTTAGCTTCCAGGGCATGCTTAAGATCTGTCTCTAATTGTGACACGCAGGTTATAAGCTCACTATTTTACCTATTCAAAGAAATCAACTTCTCACTCAAAGAAACCTTCACTTTCTCGAGTTGACTTGCTTTTGCCTCAAACTCCTTCAAACTCTCAATATTTCTCTCCAAATATTTAACCTTGAGACCCAACTTGTTATTCAATTTTTTAATCTTTAAAGTCTCGACGTATAATTCTCGAAACGCAATCTGGAGCTCACTCTCATCATCACTAGAGCACTCTCTCTCAGACTCGCTAAAACACTCAAAACCTCCTTGGGTGTATCACGCGCACAAGTGTCCTCATCTTTATGGGATAAAGTGGGTGTGCTCTCATGACTGGCTAAAAATGCAACACACATACCATGGGCTTTTTCATCACCGGTATCATCTACCTCATCCTCACTATCACTTAGGGTGGCTGGCATAACAACTTTCTTACCCTCTTTTATAAGTCTAGTGGGACACTCAAATGACTTGTGCCCTCTCCCATCACACTCAAAACATTTTAAATTTTCAAACTTTTCTTCACCCCCTTTCTCTTTCTCACCACTTTCTTTGGCCTTGTCTTTATTTTTGTTTTTCTCCGAAAATCTTTCATTGGAAGAGTTTTGTTTTGAGATCTGGAGAATTTTTTTAAATTCTTTGCAAGCAGGGCCATTGTTAAAATCAGACTCGGACTCATAAAAACTTACTTTCATTTTCTTAGATTGGGATTTAAGTTCTATCCCTCTATCCTTAGGTTTGACAGTGTCTGGGAACATGTCAATTTCGTACGTCTGTAGGTTTCCTACCAACTCTTCTAATTTTAGGCGATTCAAATTTTCTAAGGTGCTCAAAACAGTCACTTTAGGGACAAAACTTTTAGGCAGCGATCTTAAAATCTTTTTAACCAGTCGTGCATCAGGTATAGGCTCACCTAGGTTGAAACTAGTGTTGACAATATCGGACAAACGTGCATAAAAGTCATCAAAACACTCAGTCTCTAGCATGATGATGGTTTCAAATTGAGTGGTCAAATTTTGAATTTTAGACTCTTTGTCCGCGTTAGTGCCTTCGTGGGTGAGTTACAAAATATCCCATGCTTCTTTAGACGAGGTGCACGTCATAATACGTCGAAACTCGTCAGGGGTGACGTGTCCGAAAATTGCACTAAGCCCACATGAATTATAAGTGCTCCACCTAAACTCATCCTCAGTCCAGTCTGTCACAAGTTTTAAGTTCGTGACATTATTCGCGGTGATAGTGGGAGGAATCCAACCTCTTTCACAAATTAACCAAACTCTCTCATCGATTGATTTTAAATGGGATTTCATTCGGGCTTTCCAGTAAGCATAATTAGACCCGTCAAAAATTGGCAACCGACTATATAAGTTGTCATTTGGAAACATTGCGATAAACTTTCAAAAATCAATTTTTTCAAAAAAAATCAATATCATACTATTTTTGCCGAAAATAAGAATACTCGATAAATCAGCAGAACCTGCTCTGATACCAATTTGAGAAATCGTAGGTGTGATAAATATTCGAATAGTTGCGCAAATTCCAATCACAAACTTATTTAATTAGAGTCAATTTATGAATCAAATCAATTCAGCCCTTAAACTCAAATAGCAACGTGCTTGCAGTGTCAAACCAAAATAAGTAAAATATGCGATAATGGCAAAAGCTTTTTATTTCACTATAATTGTAAATCACAACTTACACGAATATTATGAAATACAGTTTGAAACTCGAATACCAACAGGCATCAATCGATGTCATCAGCAATAAGTCCACGCTCAGCGAACCTACATGAACCACGGTCTACTCTTCAACCCCGAAACACCGCAACACTCCCTAATGACACGCAGTCATAAAACTCTGTCAGGACTCTCTCCATAATAACACACGGTCCTCGATTGAAGAGATCTCCCCACAAAGTATGAACAATAGCAAACGATGACTTGGGTTCCACAAAATAACTCACACAAAAGCAATTGGGATTGTGAATTGTAAAAGCAAAAGTTATGAACCCTCATATGGTTGGAGAATAGTATAAAAACGTATTATGTGAAAACCAGTTTTTCTCCACATGAAAATAAAAAATATGACACCCTATTTATAATAAAAATCAAGACGGTGACGTGTCAGCTTAAACCACATCTCGTTTGAATGACATACACTGTCGTTTGAGCGAGATATGATCTCGTTTGAACCAGGTATGTTGTCATTCGAACGACATCATACACATGTCCCAAAAAGCTTCAGTATTTTAAATATTTTGGAAACCTTAAAAGTTAAAACTGTTCACGAGATCAGAAACATTTATCCAAAAAACTTTTATGATAAAATATTTTTTGAAAAATTAAAACCATTTAAAAACATTTCAAAAATCATTTTAACTTTTATAAAATATCCCAACACTTTTAATGTGAAATGTAAATGAAACTTAAACACATTTTACCAAATTCATCCTTGTTCGGATTGAGTGTTGAAGTCTTCTTGAAATTCGAATTCGTCTTGTGTAGATGAAATATATCTTCTCAATCTTTCGATGACTTGTAGCAACTTGTAGCGGTATATGACATAATTAATTGCGATGGACAATGTCCTTACATCATACTACTTGATCTGCTTGCTAATGAATATGTGCGTTGTCCCTGTGCAGCTCGAGATAAGAACAAGGAACCTTCACTTCACCCAAATAAAGGTTTCTGACCTTCTGAAGGTTTGGAAGATCAAAGAGAGACTACCTGACGGCGAGCATCCTCGATCGGTTGCCTAACTTTTTAGTACACCAATACTACCTTCAGCTTTTTTGCTCGCCCGGTAGACGACATTCTCGAGATTTTTGATCCGAATGAGGGTGTTGGTTACTATAAGACTATAATCCTTGACTCCTTTCCCTCGAAGAAGAGGGGTAAGATCAAACGACCCCTCTTAATAGAAGTTTGTTTCTAAAAAATAATGATGATGATGATGATCAAATGTTTCTGTTTACTAGGGTTAAGGCCTTAAAGAAGTTTGAGGGGACTCCCTCAGGTCTGGTGCCCATAATACAAGGGATACTGAGAGGAAGGAAGGAGAGAAAAAGAGGAGAGAGGAGGAGAATAAAAATGAGAAGGAGAAGAAGAAAAAGAAGAAGGCCATTGAAGCCCCTACCAATGTCCCCACCCTTTCCTCTATATCTTTGGCCGAAAATGTGGCCATAAACCCATCAATTGCCTCCGACCTGATAAAGGGTCCGTTCTTACTTCCAATCATGTAAGGTTAATGAAGCTTGGCATAAAAAAATATTCCTTTTTGCTTTGCCCTCACTCTCGCTCTGGTAAACACTCCCCTATCTCTGTGTCTCCTTAATGATGATTCGTATTTTGAATATTCACATATCTCCTTATTATTTCTTTGCAGTGCCTGGCATACTTACCTACTTTCTTGGATGGTCATACTGACCAAGCTAAGAAAATCTTGGAACTGAGTGAAGCTAAAAAGGAGTTCAGGATGAAAAGGTAGCCAACGAGCTGGAGAAAAAGTCCACCATTGAGGTAATAGCCTTAATAAAGACGGCTAACAACCTATTATCCATAGAGAGAGACGGGATTGCTGTGAAGGTGAAAAGACTAGAATATGAGGTCCATTCCATCAAGGATTCTAACTACGATCAAGGTTGTAATGTAACATATGATGATGCTAAAATCCAAATTGCCTACGCTCAGAAGGCAAGCTTCAAGAAGGGTTAAGAAGCACTTGCTGCAACGAGAATTCCTTCCGACTTTAAATTATTTGGGAGGTACAATCTGGATCCTCCTCCTATTATTGAGGAGATGACGTCTGCCAGTCCGACAATTGATCATGCTGAGGGCACTTTCGACCAAACTAGGGTCACCGGCGAGCAAGCTGAGGACGTTACGAGCAAGGGGAAGACTCCTGCATCAACCGAGTAGGTAAAAGCGTTGAGCTCTGTAGATTAGACTTTTTACTTTATATTCAAGTGTTGTATTCTTGTTTCCCCCTTTTGTACTTCCTTTGTTGTAATGGCTATTACCTTATACCTTTTGGTAATCAATGAAAAAATCCCATTCCTTCTTACTGATTTTCTTTGTGCTCTGTGTTTACTTTTAATGCTTGTAACTTGTTGTCGAGGATGTTTCTTCTTCCTCTAAGAATCTTAAAAAGATTTTTTACCTTGGAGTGAACAAGAAAACTCTTCAGGCATTCATCAAAGTTTGTAAGGAATTAAAGGCCAAAACAGAGGCATATAAGGAATAAACTGAGGTTATCTCCAAGATAAAGGATGACCTCTAGGACTTAGAGTATATTAGTTCTTTAATGCAGGAGGAGAATAATAACCTCAAGTCCTAGCTCGCATCAAGCGAGGATGTAGGAAAGGTTGGCAAACTAGTCAAGCTGGAGAATAACGAGATGGAGAATAAGCTTTATGAAGTAGAGGGAGATTATCTTAGGAAGAACACTATAAAATTTGGACTTCAGATAGACATCATGAGGCTAAGGATCCTGTTCAGGAGAGGCCCTCGATCTGCATGGTCACTCGGCTACGATGATAGTTAGGTGGATGCACTTATGAGGCTGTAAGAAGCCCAAGATATTGCATACAAGCATGGGTGGTTGAATGCCCTTAAAGTGCTGAAGGAATCGAAATAGTCCCAACTATTGTACATGTATCAAATGAACTGCCCAGCCTATCACCGACCTCCTTTTGGGAAGGACGAGAAATAGGTTCCATTAGATGCTATTTTCCAGCAATAGTTGAACGACTTTTAGGTAGATCCTGGCGTCGAAGAGGAGTTTTCCCCCAATCTGAGCGATGGATGAAGAAGACATATAACAAAAATTTTAGCTATCCATCCATGAATAGATTGCGTCCTTGTATAATTTTAGGAATATCTTTGTATAATTGTACTCTTCAATCATTTGTTAAAATGTATAGAGTTTGTTTATCAATTGCATCGTATTTTGAGCATGCGCTGAGTAAATATAATTGATAATTACTTTTATATTTTGGCTGCTGACTAGGAAGAGTTGATATTTTCCAATCATTTAGGACTTTGGCTGATCAAATGATACTGTTAGTCATTTTGGGCCTTTCGTCGATCAAATGAGTTAGTATTTAAGGTTAATCTTTTTAGGCCTTTGCCGACTAAATGAACCGGTGACAAGTGTTAATCATTTTGGGCCTCTGCCAACTAAATGAGTTGATAACTTGTGTCAAACATTCTTCATGTCCAATATGCCTTAGCAATATCATTATATTTGCCTTACCTTTTAGGTTGTGTCATCACACTCCCTTATGCCTAGGTGAGATGATGGCAATAATGCACCTGGTTATCGGGCCTTCCACCCAATTAGGTTTTAAATTATCAACACAGTTGGCGACCAACCTAGGTTGTTTTTTTACTTAAGGATCCCTTGTAGGGATTTTGCTATCATCGGGGCAACTTATGAGGTCTATTATGTTTGTTTATGATAAAGACCTGAGGATTCTGCCAATTATAATAAACTTAGCCTATTATTATAATTATTATGAACCTTCCTTGACATAAGGATATTCCTTGATTGATAATAAGTTGAATAACCTATTGTAATCCAAAGGAGTTCCGTTCTGCGTGAGGAAGTCCCTTGGTTGAAGTAAACTGAGCAACTTAATATAATTAAGGGTGGTTCTATTTAATGTTGAGAGAGTGTAGTTATCGTTTGGAAATGGTGCACAATATTGAGATACATAACATAAAATTGATACATTCAATATGCAAAAGCAAAATGCGAGAGCCGATGGGCCTTTATTCATTAAATAATTACTCGAGAGCAACATAAGTTTGAAATAAAAATTTGCATAAACTAAATGTGCTGAAAAAGATTAAGAGCACTAAAAGTAGAACTTCTTGAGATTGGCTGCATTCCATGCTCTTGGTATCTCCCTGCCCTCCAGCGTTTCCAAATGATATGCTTCTTGAAGGTCTTCCCTGATTACCTTGAAAGGTCCTTTCCAGTTTGGTCCCAGCTAGCCATTTAACGGTCTTACTGCACTACCGAGGAATTTCCTTAGGACATAATCCCCCTCCTAAAATTTCCTTAGATTGACTTTTTTGTTATACTGTTTTATCAGATACTACTGGTATGAAAATAACTTGATCATGTCATGCTCTCTTCGCTTGTCTACTAAGTCAAGTTCAGTACGCAATGCATCATTTTTTAGCCCTTGGTTAACCGAGTTAGTTCTCATAATAGGGAGACTTGCTTCAAATGGGATAATAACTTCCATTCCATAGGTGAGCGCGAAGAGTGTTTCCCCAGTGGGTCTCCTAAGAGTGGTGCGGTAGGCCCAAAGGACATAGGGAACTTGTCTACCCATGCACCCTTTACTCTTTCTAGCATTTTCTTTAGGCCATTGAGCATCATTTTGTTGGAAGCTTTCGCCTGACCATTCCTCTGAGGGTATGTCAAAAAACTAACATGATGCTTGATGCCATTCTCATCATATAAGCTTTGAAACAAGATGGTTTCAAAATATGTGCCGTTGTCGATGATGATAGTTCTTGGTACCCTAAATTGTGTTATGACATTTTTCTAGATGAACCTTGGCATATCGACGTCATAGATGTTCGCTAGTGGTTCTACCTCTAACCATTTGGTGAAGTAGTTTGTGCCGACTAACAGATGCTTGCCATTCCCAGGTATAATAGGTAGTGGTCCCATAATATCCAATCCCCATTATGTAAATGGCCAGGGACTGGTTAAGGATTTCAGGTTGCAAGATGGGTGATGAATCATAGGAGAGAATTTTTGGCATTTAACACATCTCAGAACATGGATACTTGCATCCTTTTACATGTGAGGCCACTAGTATCCTTCTTTGATTACTCAAAAGCCAATGATATTCCTCCGGCATGACTCCCATAAATACCATCATGAAGCTTGCTGGGAACTTTTTTCGATCTCTTACGGGTGGACGCACTAGAGGTAAGGGCCCGTGAAGGATATTTTATAAAGCTTCCCCATGGGTTAAGGTATAAACAAACTGATTTTACTCTCACTTGATGAGCCAATTTCTTGTCATCCAGCAGCGTGTCCCTCTGCAAATAGGTAATGATAGGATATATCCAACTAGGGTCACTTTCTATCAGGAGGACCTGCTCAACGACCATTATCTGGTCAGTGCTACCTGGGCGAGGAGCTTTACCTGAATAGTCCGTCTGAGATCATAGTTCACTACTGAGCTTAGGGATGCTAAGGTGTCGGGGTGACTATTTCACCCCCGAGAGAACTGTCAAATGTGAACCTTCTCAAATCCTACCATAAGAACTTTCACTAAGGCAAGGTAGGCTACAATCCTTTCATCTTTTGCATTGAAATCTCCACTAACTTACTTACAGACCAATTTGGAATCACCAAACATATTGAGGTGCTTTGCCCCTAGAATTTAGGCCTTGAACAGGCCAGCTATCAATGCTTCGTATTGAGCTTTATTATTGGAGGCTTCAAATCCTAATTTGATTCCTTGTTCAGTGACACCATCTTCAAGCGTGACGAGGAAGATCCCTAATCCCGGCCCTCTAGAACCGGAGGCTCCATTAATGTATAGGGTTCAATCCTTGGACTGTGCTTCCTCATTTATTGATTTCTCCATTACATGTTGGTCAGTGGGCTTATCCCTCGTTAATTCGATAATAAAATTGATCAAGACTTATCCCTTAATCATTGCTGAAAGTGAATATCAAAACTTTAAAGCTTAACTGACCAATTTGAGAGTTATTAAGAGAGGTCGGAGTTTTACAAAACAACTTTAAGGGGGAATAAAGTGATCACTATTTTTGAGTGAGCTTTGAAGTAGTGTTTTAACTTCCTAAGGACAACCACTAATGCGTAGGCTAGATTTTCTAAGGGCTAGTAGCGTTACTTCGCATCCAGAATCATCTTACTAGCGTAGTAGGTAGGGTACTGTCTGCCTTCCTTCTGATATACTAGAGCCGAGCTAATAGGGTGGTCTGATACTACGAGGTAGAGGTATCGGGGATCTCCGTCATCGGGATCACCAGCAGGGGAGATTTTCTGAGGTAAGACTTGATCTCTTCCAAAGATCTATAGCATTAATCGTTCTATATGAGGCCTTTATCTTTTTTTAATAGTTAAAATAAGGTCGGTAGTGTTTCGAGGACTTGGAGGTAAAGTGATTGAGTGTTGTAAGCCTTCTAGTAAGCTTTCGAATATCCCATAATGTCCTTGGGGGTTGGACCTTATTGATCGCATCAATATGATCTGGATTGGCCTCAATACCCCTTTTACTGATTAGGTAACCCAAAAATATACCAAACTGGACACCAATGAACATTTGCTCATGTGAAGTTTCATTCGATACCTTTTGAGGATTTCGAAGGTTCTGGCTAAGTTTGTGAGGTGATCGTCTTTATTCTTGCTCTTGACCAATATGTCATCGATGTAGACTTCCATGGTGTTTCCAATATGATGCTTGAACATCTTCGCGACCAGCCTCTAATAAGTTACCCCTGCATTTTTTAGGCCGAACATCATAACCTTATAATATTATACCTGTTAGAGTTTTGAAGGATGCTTTGTTCTGGTCGAAGTTGAACAGAGGGATATGATGGTACCCTGAGTAGATACAAAAAAAATTTATTCTCTCGTGAGCTTCCACAGCGTCAACTAGCTGATGAATCTTCTACAAAGGGAAACAATCTTTGGGGCACACTCTATTGAGCTTCATGAAATCAATACAGACCATTTAGCTGTCGTTTCTCTTTTGTACTACCACTGGGTTGGATAATCAATTGGGGAACTGAACTTCCCTAATAGATCCTACATCCAGAAGATTCCTAACTTTATTCTCCACCTCTTTAGCCTTCTCAAGGGCTGTTCGGCATGCCTTTTGAGTGATCGACTTGAAGGTTAGGTCAACATGTAGACGGTAGTAGGTGACGTCGGGATCAATACCAGGTAGGTCGTATAGCTCCCAAGCAAAAACATCCAAATTGCTTCTCAGGAAGGCAATCAATTTTTTTTCACGATCGGTAATCACAGTTTCAATTAGAAACATTCTATCAGGTAGGTTGTCATCAACACCTACTTCCTCTAGGCTTTTAACGACCTTATTAGCGGGATGGATCCCGCTCTCTTCCACCCCTGGTCGATCGTACCGTAATGAGTATTTAGAGGGTGTAGCCCCATCTTGGGCTTCCTCTGGGATGTCCTTTGTGTCTTTTTTCTTCTACTTCCTGGGGCGAATGGCTACGATGAAGCACTTCCTTACAGTGGACTGGTTGCCATGAATCTTAACCATGCACCGGTTGGTGATATACTTGAGCTTCTGTTGGTAGGTAGATGGTATGTCTCTCATACTGTTTAGCCAGTCCATGCCTAGAATGGTGTGATATGGAGACTCTATGTCCACCACTAAGAATTCAATCAACTTTAAGTTATTGCCTGTCCTAATCGACAAGACTATCTTTCCCAATGGCATCGTAATTTTACCTGTGAAGCCTATCAATGAAACCGTAGCCTCCTTGAGCTCTATTAGATTGAGCTTTAACTTGTGGAATAACTTTAGGTACATCACCTCTGATGAGCTTCCTTGGTCTACCAATAACTTAGCGACTTCCCAATTCGCGATTCTCAGGGTGATGATGAGTGCATCATGGTGGGGAGTCTTTACCTCGATCAGATCTTTTTCTATAAAGATGATGTGTTTGGTGTAGTCGACATCCTCTGGTCGTCGACATTTTTTATCTTGGATTTTTGCAAGGTCAATCTCGAAAGCCCCCATGACAGCGGTGTCCTTCTTCAGCTCCATCCTAACATCATTCCCTTGGATTTGCTTCAAACCAGATGCTCTATGGATCACTGTGAACTCCTATCCCACGCCATCATCAAGGACATTATCCAAATCTTGGTCGCTATTGGGTGAGACCATATCAGCTTTCTTCTCTATGTATTCGTTGAGATGTCCATCTTTGACTAAATTTTCCAAATATGACTTCAGTGATTTTTAATTCTCTGTCCCGTGGCCGCCTTCATTGTAGAATGCGTATCTTCATGCGTTATTCCTCTTCGTAGGGTCACCACCCATCTTGTTGGGACAAATAGCTGATCCTTGATATTACTGAAAGTCTTATAGATTAGTTCTTTAAAGACCGTGTTAACAGCCTGGAACGCCTTTGAAGGATCATCCTTTGTCCCATTTTTGGAGTCATTCTTGCTCCCATTCTTGTTCCCTTTATTTAGAGTGTCACTCTTGTCTCCTCCTTTAATTACTTTTGCTCGATCATTGTCCCCTAGTGTAGAGTGAACAACATCCTCAAACTTGGTGTATTTTTTAATACGATCCATGAGGTCATCAATGGTGTTAGCCTATTTCTTCGTCAGGGGCTGGTGCATCAGAGAAGTGGTTGGTAGACCGATCTTAAAGGATGCGACAGTAACCTTCTCTGAGAAGTCATCCATTTTATTAAAGACCTCCCAGTAACTCTTGGCATAATCACGAAGGCTCTCTTATGTATTTTTCTTCATCGTGAGCAGTGTATCCATTCTCGCCCGATCAATGAAAACCTCCGTTAGGGCCTTGAAACTCTTGATTAACCTGTGGGGAAGCTTATCGAACCACTTACTTGCTATATAATGTAGGATAAAAGGGAATATTTGACACATCAAGGCATTATTGTGGCTCCATAATGTCACTGCCTGTCTGTACTACTGAACATGATCTATGTGATTCATCTTTTCGTCATAGATTTTAAATCTGGAAACGACGAACTTCTTTGGGGGTTCCTTTTCTTCAATCTCCCTTGAGAAATTGGATTTCATCTGTGTGTTGTGAGATCTTCTGGCTAGAACTCTAGGGGATCTTACCCCTCGATGGGTTGGATGTTGCTCCATATCCTTATGGTCCAAAATTCTAATATCCTCATGTTAAAAATCATTACTTCTATGGAGCTTCTCTGATCGACCACATTTTGATCAATCATGCTTTGACCTGCTACACTCAGATCGATCCTGGTCGTGCATGGAGCTCTTCCCTCAGCTCCAAGTGTTTCTCGCCTAAGGACAATGAGAGCTATCATGACGTTTCCTTATATCACAATGGAGATCTCTCTCCATCCTTTTAAGTCGCTTTTGCAAGTGAACATTTTCTTCCATTTGGAGGCGTGTTGCCTCCTCCTGCTCTTGAAGCCTGACTTCATTGGCGTTGACCATACTAGAGATCTGAGTAGACCTAGGTGGTCCCCGACTTCCCTCAGAAGGTTGCCTCTTTTGGCAAAACCTGGGATTTAGCCATTCGCAAATCTTTGATATGACCATGGGCGAGATTGGATCATCATACACATCGTCAACTTGTGGAAGATTTCTGCTGTGGTGAGACATCACGGGCTTTCTTTCGATAATTGCTTTCATAGGTGTTGATACTTAAAATTATTCATGTACATGGACCAATTAGAGATGAACACGTGTCAGTCAACCTCGAAAGAATCATAGTCAGCCAGATATAAACTCGCCAACTAAGACCTGGGAGGCCGACCAATATGCAGAATTTTGACCAACATGCAGAATGCCGACCAACTCTAAGAAGGCCAACCAACAGTGGGAAGACCGACCAACTTGATCAGCAGAATGCCAACAACCAAGTGCATTATGGACGTTATGTACTGGTGTAAATGCTTAATTTATAAAGTCATTCCATCCTTTTACATTCCATCTCTCTCTATAATCCCTTCATCAAGGGCAGGTTCAAGCGATTCAAAGTATGAAAGGTAAGATATAATACAAGGCAATAAGAAACACAGTGGATGTAGGCTTTTTCTTATAGTCGAACCACTTTAAAAACCTTTTTGTCTCTATTTTATCTATATATATTATCTATGATTAAATAATTAGACATAGTCTAGTTTTTTACATCAACAGATTGGCACCGTCTGTGGGAACATATTTCTAAACGTTTTCACTCTCATTCACTTACGATAGCTAAAAAATGACTGACATTCCTAAAACCAGTGCCAGAAATGATGGCAATCTGCCTATTTCATTTACTCCTCTAATAAATAATGATCTGACTGGGATCTTGGCTAGTCTTGCTAGAGGACATGAGGCTATGCAAGATACAATTAAACAACTAGACCAAACGCTACAAGCAGGATCTCCTACCTTGTCTATTCATGGAAACATGCCACCACCGCCTCAAAGAACCAACAAGCATAGCCAATCCAGGACTTTCAGAGACATGTACTATCGTCTAGGAGCAAGTTTTTCCCTCAAGAGTTTAGATCCTTATGACGAGTAGTCTTTGTCTGCGGAAAAGCTAAGTTCCTTAGAAAGGCTTAGCTGAGCATCGCCCTTTGATCATTTGGGACTTAGAGGGAATAGAAATGTTCCATGGGCATGGTTGAGGCATAATGGACGACCAACTGACCAACATGAGGCCTCAACCCTATCCAGATCATATTCCCGACCTGTCCATATAGAGCATACCTCTTAAGAGGAGATCTCAGCACAAATAGTTGGTCGAAACAACCAAGCTGCATCGCATAAATCTAATTCGAGTAATCACATATGGCAAGTCTCAATACAGAGGTTAGAAGATAGGTTGGGGAAAATGGTGAAGGAGAAAAACCCTTTGCAATGAAGCTTTGTAAAAGGATCTCCGTTTGTGAAAAGCTATTGTGAGTTTTTATACTCCTTCAAAGTTCAAAGCTCCTGTTGTTACGCCTAAGTATGATGGGAAAACTGACCCTGTTCTTCACATAGAACAGTACCAAGCAGCAGCAGATATTTACGCTGTCCCTGACGAGATAAGATGTAGGGCTTTCTCAGGTACCATAATGGCTCCTGCCCAAGTATGGTATAGTAGCCTACCTCAGAGGCAAATTACTGATTTTAATAAACTGACTGAGCTATTCATTGGTAATTTTTGCTTCGGGTCCAAGCTGGTAAAGAGAGTACCTCACTTATTAAGCGTAAGACATCATGTAGGAGAAAGTACAAGAGACTATATTACTCGTTTCAATAATTAAAAGTTATAGGTCATTGATTATGAGGAAAAAATAGCTATGATAACTCTCTTGAGTGGACTGCTTACTAAAAAGATTTACTACACTCTTTCTAAAGATCCTCCTAAGAGGATGACAGAACTGATGGCCAAGGTAGCCAATATAATAAATGTCGAGGAAGTAATGGCAGTGAAGTAGAGCTCGGTCACAAAGCCTAAGGTTAAAACTTAGAAGAAGGATCAAAAGGAGAATAAGGATCAGAAAGATTCAAAGCAAAAGAAAATTGATGACAGGCTCAGAAAGTACAACAACTACACTCCATTAAAGATGGGCATTCACTATGTTTTGGAGGAAATTAAGCATAGCAAGGAGGTATGTTGGCTAGAGAAATTGAGAGCACGTGATGGGAAGAGGGACATATTCAAATGATGTGAATTTCACAAGGACCATGGGCAAACGACATATCGCTGTATTACTTTGCAAAATGAAATATAAACCCTCATTTGTCGAGGAAAACTGGACAAGTTTGTTGATCGACAGGACGATAGAGGTGATCGGCGAAGGTTAAAATCTCCATGCAGGCCCAGGGAAGAAAAGAAAGGAAATTATGAAGATGATCCTGAAGATGATCCCAATTTCCCCCAAAAATGCAAGCAACCAGAACGTGGAGATCACACTATAAAGAGACAAGTTTACCTCAATGAGGCTTTAGCTTGTTATTACATCCAAGTGGACATTACTGAGCCCAATTGCGAATTCGAGGTTGAAACCTTAGATCCAAGAGAGGAGACAAAACTGGTGAAAGGCCAAATTGTATAAGCAACGAAAAATATCATCTTAGATGATGACAACCGGAGCGAAATACACTGGTGGGTTCGACGCTAGACCTTATTTTTAAATAAGAGCTAGTGACGTTACTGAGACAGAGAAAGAACGTGTTTGCTTGGAGTCATGAGGATATGCCTGGGATTGATCCCAATTTTCTCTGCCACGAACTCAACGTCAACAAGGACGTAAATCCAGTGAAACAAAGGCGTAGGGTGGTTAGCTCCGAGAAGAATCAGGCTATTCGGGAAGAGGTAGAGAAGCTTCAAAAAACATCATTCATTGAAGATGTAAAATATCCAGATTGGTTGGCCAACATTGTTATGGTCAATAAGAAAAATAATAAGTGGAGAATGTGTGAGGAATTCACTGCTTTAAATAAAGAGTGTCCAAAGGATGATTTTTCTTTGCTCAAGATTGACCAGCTTGTGGATTGTTACGTCGGGCACGAGCTATTGAGTTTTATGGACACCCATTGTGGTTACAACCAGATTAAAATGAAGTCTGAAGATAAAGAAAGTACCTCTTTCATTACTCCTCGAGGAACTTACTGTTATAATGTTATGCCGTTTGGTTTGAAAATGCCGGTGCTACCTACCAGAGGTTGGTAAACAAGTTCTTTTAAGATCAAATAGGCAAGAACATGGATGTGTATGTGGATGATATGCTTACGAAGAGTAAAAAATCCTCTAATCATATTATCGAACTAAGTCAAACCTTTGATCAATTGGAAAAGCACCAGATGAAATTGAATCCGACTAAATGTGTGTTCGACATGTCGGAAGGAATGTTCCTCGGATACATAGTAAACTAGAGGGGAATTGAAGGTAATCTAGATAAAATAAAATCTTTGATTGAAATGCAGTCCCCGACTTACAAGAAGGATGTTTAAAGGCTCACTGGGCGAGTAGCTGCTTTGAACAGATTTATGTCCCGAGCAACAGATAGGTGTTTGCCATTATCTAAGGTTTTGAGGAAGACCTTTGAATGGAACGATGAATGCGAGAAAGCTTTTTAAGAGCTGAAGAAATATCTGGGATAACCACCATTTATCTCCCGACCAGTTTTGGGGAAAGATTGTATTTGTACTTAGTCATTTCTGAGTCGGCTGTAAGTTCATGTTTGATACGAGAAGATAATGGAGTGCAAAATCTGGTCTACTACACCAATAAAGCCTTTCGAGGAGCAGAAATCAAATATCCACGACTGTAGAAATTATCTTTAGCGCATATAGAGGCATCTAGACAGATGAAGCTTTATTTTCAAGCACATACTACAGTGGTGTACATTGATATGCCTCTTCGATAAGCTCTTTATAAACCTGAGAAGTCTGGAAGATTGATGTACTGGGTAGTAGATTTGGGAGAATATGCCATTGTGTATGAACCAAGGTCCTCATTAAAGGGCCAAGATATAACAGACTTTATTACAGAGTTTACTTATTCGAAGATTCCCGAGCAACAAGGCATTTGGACAGAGAAGACCCCAACAGGGGTAAGCTTAAGAGAAGTTACCTTCGACTAATAGCCTGAGCAGACCCCAACTGGGGAGAGCTTAGACGAAGCAACTCCTGACCTACCAGAATAGCAAACAAGGATACATGAGATGGCTAAGAAATATAAGGAGGCAAAAAATAAGATATTCCATTATGGGACATTGATAAACCAAGGCTTTGATAACAACATCCCAATATGGAATCTATACGTGGATGGATCTTCGTGTGTGATAAGAAGTGGAGCAGGTATTATAACCAATACCCTTGATGGGATTGATATTGAGTACGATCTTAGATTCCAGTTCCAGGCCTCAAACAATGAAGCGAAGTATGAAGCATTAATTGTGGGGTTAAGTTTGGCTTAAATGGGAAACACCAAGAAAGTTATGGCGCACGGTGATTCTCAATTGGTGGTCAATCACATCTTAAGTTTGTATGGAACCAAAGGTGAATTGATGACAAGGTACCTCGCCAAATCTCTGGAGGTTATATCCAAAGTGCCTGTTGTTCGGATGAGTAGGATTTCAAGAGTGGAGAATGCCCGAGCTGACGTACTTTCTCGATTAGCGTCGGCAACCAGGATTGAACTTAGGAGAAAAATCCCCATTTAGATTCTAGCTAGTCGAAGTATTGATGAAGAGTTGATGATTAATTTCATTGCAGTAGATATGGGACCTTCCTGGATGGATCCCATCAGAGCTTACATTAGAGAAGGAGTTCTAGCAGCAGATCCAGTTAAGGCTAAAAGGATTAAGTATAAAGAAATAAGGTATGTGTTAGATAAAGGAGTTATATACGACGCTGTGTTCATCCAGGGGAAGTTAGAGATCTGATAGAAGAAGTTCATGAGGGGTTTTATGGAGCTTATATAGCAGGAAGATCATTACTACAATGAATGAACACTCAGGGACACTATTGGCCGACCATGAGGGCAGATTGTACAGATTTTGCAAAGAAGTGTGACAAGTGCCAGAAGTTCTCAATATTCATAAATCTCCGCACGCAGTTTTGACTCCCATTACTTCACCCTGACCATTTTCTATTTAGGTAATAGATTTGGTCGGGCCATAGCCGACCGCTCGAGGAAGATTCAAGTATTTGGTCGTAGCTGTTGATTACTTCACCAAATGGGTTGAAGCAGGACCATTAATGGATATACCCTATGAGAAGCTGTACCAATTCACCTGGAAAAAATCATTTATGGATATGGTTTTCCATATGCCTTAATTACTGACCATGGTATACAGTTCGACAATGAGGAGCTTGTAGCATAATGTGCCAAATCTAAGATCCAGAAGTTACATTATGCTCCAGGTCCTCCTCAAAGCAATGGGCAGACCGAGGTGACGAACATTTTAAGAAGAGACTTAATAATGTAAAGGGGAATTGGATAAATGAAGTGCACTCAGTATTATGGGACTACTAAGCAACTTCTAGGGCTGCAACAGGGGAAACACCCTACATGCTAGCTTTTGGGACTGAAGCAGTGGTACTAACTGAGATAGGTTTGCCAACTCAGAGGGTGTTGAATTTTGATTCTCCCGTCAGTGATTTGATGCGAAGTCTAGACCTTGGTATGTTGGAAGAGGTACGGGAAGATGCAACCTTGAGGAATGATTCTTATCAACAATAAATAACACGCTTTTATAGTAAGAGGGTGAAGCCAACTAACTTAAAAGAAGGGGATTGGTGAAGCCAACTAACTTAAAAAAAGGGGATTATGTACTTAAGAAGGTGATTCAGAAGACCAACAAGCTCAAAGTCAATTGGCACAGGCCTTATCATGTATCATCAGTTGTTCGACGAGGAACTTATCGAATCGAAACTTTGGAAGGGGAAGAATTCAAGAATCCCTGGAATACCGAGCATCTTAGAAAATATTACTAGTAATGTAACGAGCAACAACTCTTGTAATCATTTTGATTCAGTATTTAATAACAAGTTGGTTCCTCCCATTTTCTTTTTTCAATTTTTATTGGAGTACTGGTGATGTGCATCCCTATAAATACTTGGTTGGCAAAAAATTCAATACTTGGTCGTCAAGTCAGTAGAAATTCAAATACTTGATCGGCAAAGCACATAAACCGAAGTCAAAATAGGATTTTAAGTCCTCAGTACCTGGTCAAGAAAAATCAGGGATAAAACTCTGTATAAAAATCAACAAGTTTTATCCAAACTGAGAAAAATGGAGGAAGAATGTTTTATCTACATACGCTTGGTCACCACTGGTAACTAATGCTAAACCTAAAAAAATAGGTGCATTAGTAGAACCTATGGCAATACCACGGGTGACTAATGCTAAACTTGGATTTTAATCTAGGTACACTAGTGGAACCTATGGCCACATCAATGGTAACTAATACTAAACTTAGAAATTTAAGTATATCAGTAGAACTTATGATAATCTCATTGGTAACTGATACTAAATTTAGGCAAATGTCTAAGTGTATCTGTAGAACTGATAAAACAACAAAGTCATTCAACCAGCTAAAAATAAACAAGATAAGTTGATAAAATTGCATTTTATTTATATTAATGATGATTACATGCAAATATTGTGTATAAATGAAATACATGACAACTACTATATTGGACACTTCTCTTTAGCCTTTGAGGAGCTCGGAACTGGCTCCGTACCTGCTGGAGGATCATCTAAAGTGTTTGGAGAATTAATGAAGTTGAAATCTTGAAGCATTCTCCTATTACTGCTGCTCGGAGTGTCCAACAAATGTGAAGGCCGAACCATCTCTAACTCATCATGCAGTCCATAATCCCCTAAGTATTTGGATATCAGGCACTAGGGAATCATTTTTACATGGATCTAACTGATGTCAATCTTGAAGGGATATTTATCACAGTCTAAGAACCCAGGATCAACCCAGTACCATAACTTACTATTCTGATCAACCTTCATAACCGTTAAGCAATTGGTCCAGCCCCACTTATAACCTTCACGCTGTTGACTGAAGTGGTAATCAAAATGCCTAAGGGCCTCATTATATTCTTCCATCCATACCTCTTTAGGATGCTTGTGAAACTAGAAAGTCAATTTCTCGACCTGATGTTGAAGTTTCTTCAACACTCCATCTTTAGCCTACAACTAAGAGGGTTGGATGGAAATTGTGTTATCTTGAGTCTTGAGCTTCTGGGACAACTCAGTAATTTTTTAGTTCTTGGCCTTTAGCTGGGCAGCTTGGTCGGCTATGGTTTTCTGCGTTTTAGCTTCATCAATAGTTGGTCGACTGACTTTTTATCTAGAAGAGGATGTAGGCTTAGACTTCTTCAGAGTTTCCAACTCTTTTCTCAATTGGGAATTCTCACTCTCCAAGAAAGATCCACCTTCATCGGCAGTAGCATCAGGAGTGTTTTTCAAGGTGCTTAGTTCACTAATCAATTTGTTATTTTCTTCCTCCAGCAGTTTGGAAATAGCCCCGGCTTCATCAACCTCGCATTTGAGTAGAAATTATTTTTTCCTATATATAGAGGCATGCTTCTCCAACTTCTCTTCAAAGCCCCGAGATCCACTTAAGGCCTTTTACTTTAGTGTAAAGGAGAGCCTTAGATTCATTATGTTCCTCTTGAAGTTCTTCAATCATTTCAATGTAAACTACGTTATTGGCCACAACCCGATCAAGAAGAAACTTGAGATAAATATATTCATCCTTGGCGTGATCAGTAGCATACGCTCCGAGCAAGTTTGATAAATCTTCCTTGGAAAAAATCATGTGACTATCTTTAAAGAAAAATTCTTTTATTGATATAAAAGGAAGTTACAATTACAACAGAAAAGAAACAAAAGAAAGGCAAAATATAAAAAGGCCAACTACCGAGAAAATCTACACCTGATGTCTATCAATTTAAACTCTAGCTTGGTTGGCAGAAGGTATGGATGGAGTGACTTTCTCGGTGGATGGGATGACTGACTCAACAACATTCTTAAGTTGGTCGACTGAAGACTCAACCACCAGAGAAGACTCCACAAAACCAACATCAGTTTCAATTTCATCATCCATGTTGGGGGGTGAGACATGCTCATGTCTTTGGAAGAGTGCAGAGTCTTTTACTGTGATAACCTCCTTCAATGCACCCGACCAACCATCATTAAAAAATTTCTTCTTTGCACACTCAATCTGAGCATAGGCAGCAGTGATATATTTATCCCAGCCTTTATTGAAGGAATTTTCCCTGACCATCTTCCTTTTGTCCTTCTCATCAGTTAGCCCTTTGTCAGCTCAGCCACTTGCTTATGAGATTTAGCAACCTCATCCTTAGCCTTCTGCCTAGCTCCCTCAGTATATTTTATTTTATTCTCCAAAGTTTTATTTTCAGTCTCCAATGCTTATTGGGAGTCAAGTAAGGATTTCTTAAGACCAGCGAAGTCCTCCTCAACATCGGTTGAAGAAGAACAAAGAGCATCGTCCTTCTCCAATATATGGTTGAAGTCAACCAGGAACTTCAAAGAAGAAAGGCAAAGTCAGTACAAGAAGTCAAATATAAAGTACCAAGTATGAAGGAATAAAAATACAAGGGAAGAATTCTCACCATAGCAAGGATTTGAGCACCCCTTTCAGAGATTTTAAGTTGGGGCATTGAAGAAACAGCACCTCGATGGTCTGGAAGAGTACCAGACTTAATTAATATCCTGTCCAAGCCAGGAACTATGGCTATAAATAATCCAATAGCAGATGGAGTAACACCGACCAAGCTCTGTTGGTTAGCATCAACACCTTTCTCAACCTGCTTGTCAACAGGATCTCTCCTCAGTCGTTTTAGAAAAGATTCATCAACCTATTTGGCTGGGGGCTTCTTGCCAACATTAATTTTCTTTTTTAACACACCACTATCAACAGGATTAATGGTTCTAGCAACAACATCCCCAAGAAGATTGGAAAATTTCCTCTTTACCATACTCACTGAGAGAGGAAGGTCTGAATCAAAAGAAGAGGAGGGGCTAATAGCAGGTTCACCACCACTAGATGTAGTGGCAGATGAAGTGGACACAGAGTCTTAGTCCAAATCAATCACAATAGAGGGCACAATAGTTGTTGGACGTGCTATAAAGGATGTGATTGAGCTCTTGTACTTCAACAGGTATGAAGCCGACCTAGTATTCTCCTCAGTAATTCTTTGATGGATACCCAAGAGAAATTTGAGCTCATCAAGTTTTTTGTCACATTCCTTAGGACACTTTCTCTTCTTCTCAACTGCAATCAAACAAGCAACAAATGTTAATTAACATATTAACGAGTAATTCATCAGCATGGATATATAAAATATGTTACAACCTATGCCATGAACCTCTTAAGGGAATTTTGGTCCATTATATACTTCACCCCCTTTAAGAGGTACATATTGCCAATTTTTGGCAATAACACTATGATCGAAGTAGTCCCTATTAGACTTAGGCAAATTGACAACTAGAGCTCTATTAACAGACATAGTCTTCAAATAATATGTACTGTCACTGGTGACCCATTTGTAATAGAACATGATCTCAGGGATACCGATATGGGTCCCATAGATTTGATTAAGCCTATGGACACCATTAACTATTCTCCAGGTGTTGGTAGATACTCTAGCAGGTATAATATCAAAGTATTGATAAGACTCTAAACAAAAACTATTTGGGGGAAAAGTGAAATCGCATTCAACTATGAACAAGAAAGGAATCCAATGACCTTTAGACAAAGAGAAAACATCCACCGAAGGATTAGAGAACTTTAAGTCTACCTAGTCTGGTATATCCCATGCCTTTTTAAACTCATCTAGAGAGACAACAACGTAAAACATGATTCAATATGAAGAAAAGAGTAAAAGGAAAGGATTATTACAAAAACTTAAGGATTCAGCAAGAACTAGAAGACAGGAAGAATGATCACACGAAAGCTCAAGAATTTGGAGCAAAAACTTAGGAAGTTTGAGGTAAGAGGCAATCGAAAATTAACCCCCTATTATAGATTGCCTCAAAAATCGACAAACGTAATGATTAAAGTAAAATGACGATTGATATTATAGAGACAACGAAAAAGATGTATTTACCCTGAGATGGTTCGCTAAAGTTCATAATATTTACAAAAATGCCATCAATAAAACACGGTACCAACAATACCAATAAAAGTTTACAAGTGTGGGAAGTCGACAACTAACCAAGCATCAAGAAGGTAGCCCGAGATACTACTAGGATTAAATGCTCCCTACTTTCAAGCAAGCATCAAGCACGGAATATTAGGGTATTCTATTGTTACAAAAAATTATTCACCTACATGGAGCAATCAGTGATGAACACGTGTTATCCAACCTAGAAAGAATCCTAGTTAGCCGAATATAGACTCGCCATCCAAGACCTGGGAGGCCGACCAATATGCAGAATGCCGACGAACTCTAAGAAGGCCGACCAATAGTGGGAAGACCGACCAACTTGATCATTAGAACGCCAAAAACCAAGTGCATTATGGACTTTATGTACTAGTGTAAATCCTTAATTCATAAGGCATTCCATCCTTTTACATTCCACCTCTCTATCTCATTACGAGACTATAAATATATTGTAATCCCTTCATCAAGGGAAGGTTCAAGCCATTCAAAGTACAAAAGACAAGACATAATACAAGGCAATAAGAAACACAGTGGATGAGGCTTTCTCTTATAGTCGAACCACTTTAAAAACCTTTTTGTCTCTATTTTATCTACATATATTACCTATGATTAAACAATTAGAACTAGTTTAGTTTTTTACATCAACAATAGGAAAAAGAATCATTTCCCACAGACGGTGCCAATTGTGAGCGCAAATATTATCACATTAAGAAATCTAGAAAGCATTATCGAGATGAAAGTATAAATGATCACACATAACATAAGATATACGTGGTTCGACAACTTGCCTACGTCTATGGAGAGGTTATTGTATTGTTATTAGTGTCTCTCAAACAATCGAAGTTACATCCCTTTGCCCCGGGTCGGGGTTTACATTTTATAGTTGTAAAAATAAGTGATTAAATTGTATAAGTAACTCAACCATCTTGTAGATAACTCGTAGGTGCCCCTAAATATCTCCTTCGAGATTTTTGGTAACCGATTTGAGTCTATCTTCATGCATTTAAGCACATGTCAATTACACGGGTATAAAAATATTTATCTTCTGTTGAGCATGGCAGTCCATTATGCGTGCTGGGCTAGTCGACTGAAGTATTGGGGTGAATTAAATAAGCCCCCCACAGTATCCATAATCATAAGTCAAAGTAAAAGTCCTTGTCTTGGACTGCCTCATTATAGTTCCTGAGATCCGATTTGTGTTGACCAGGGATCTCAACGAAATGATCACCCAAAACCCTAACCATTCAAGATGACTCCTAATGCTCTCACTATGATGTGGCATCACTTGTTATCCAATATAAGTGACGCATGTACCCTGGTTATCGATAATTCTTCCATTATAATATGGTGATTCATTATCGATATCAGGTTGTATTTCATCCTATACGGGTGGTCTATCAACATTAGTAATATGACAAACCTTATTATCTTGTAAGACCAACTTGCACTTGAGCTCATAGTTTATTACATAAGCCTATTTCAAGAATCGAGCATTGATACATTCAATGACCTTCTTTTGTTTGGGAATATGATATAAATCACCTTTATATCCTTTGAGATAACCAACAAAGAGACATACCTCTATCTTAATTTTAACTTCCTTAGCTCATTACACAACATATAAGTGTTGGGAACCCCTAAATTCGAATATGCTGTAGAAAGAGTTGGCGCCCACTCTAATTTTCAATGGAACTTGATGAGACCGATTAAGAAGAAATAAAATTTAGAATGTATATACTCGCCTTTTAAGTATAATTCCAATAAGAATCTTGTAGTCATGAATAACTAACCACGAACCTCATCATTTCCAAAGAGTCTTAACCCTTTCTTATCAACATTTCTAAAGTGGAATTCCTAGTGTAAGCAACTGGGATAAAATCCCCTACCTCCAATAAGTGGTTCTTTACCTCTGCCAAGAGGTATATGCTAGACGATTAAATTGTATAGTTTGAATTATTTTACCTTACTCATGCTTTGCCTTATCCTGTCAAACTTTGAACTAATCAAATGCTTTATATAAGTGGTGTATAAGGTAAACATATCCATACCACGAGTAGTCATTAACAAAATTAATGAACCACTCAAAACAACCTCTTATCCAGATAGTTATCGAATTATACTTATTGAAATTAACCATTTCCAACACATCTTTGGGCCATTATCTTTTGGGTGTGAAGGACTTTTTGTCATTTTTTTTTTCTAAATGGGATTCAAAACTAGAATTGCCTCTACTTAGAGTGAACTTAATTTTCCACTTTAAACTAGTCTTCGAACTCCTTTTAGAATAAAATGACCTTAACGTAAGTGCCAATATTGTGTTTGGTTCTATAAGAAAACTTCCTATTTAACGATATGTCCATTAAATTATACATATCAGTATTTAACAGTATTTGTGAGACAAGACTTATAATGTATAAATTATTTTATAATATACCACAACATATAAGAGGTATCTTAATTTTGATAAAATAATTTTATACAATCAATTGAATATCTATTCAAAACCAATTTAGAAAATCTAAACCAACTTTTATAATAACCAGGTACATTAAATATTTACGTACATTAACTTTATGTCTACACCAAAATCTAAGAAGATATCCCACCGCTTATACTGCTGCATTATCCTAATTGGACATAACTAGGAACATCTTTGTCAAAGTTATTAATCGGTTGCCTAGAACCTTTGCAGCGAGTTGCAATCCTGATTTATGGTTCCCAATCCTACGTACCAGGTTACTGTAGATCGAACCATAAATCATGCATTTATTTTTTTAATAAAAAACATTGCCATGTCATTTTCCATACATAACCAGGAAAAAATGGACACCTTTGCTCTAAAGGTTCTAACTACTTGTGTGAGAATACCTCCATTTTGGCTATTTAATTACTACTGAAGAATATGTACCCTTCTTAATCTAAACCGTTGTATGTGAGACTTAAGCTTAACATCCTTCTTCCCTTTTGGGAAATAAGTAAAGCTCCTTCTTAACCCAAATTGTTTTACATGAGATCCCCACTCTCAGATTACTAATTAGTAGCGACTTTCACTATATAAGGACATTATTTTATTGTCCGGTTTACATATGAGTATGTCGTATACCGCTACAAATATCGAAGAATTATTCAAGATCATTTAAGCGTCAAGACGGATCCGAATATCAAAGTTTTTCAATATTCAAGCCTCCGCGAGATTAGTTTTGGTAAGGTTGTGTTTAAGTACCTTAACGGTTCACTTAGAGTGTTGCGATCTCTTTTACAAAATATTTTCTAAGTGTTGGAGCGGAGTTTTTCGTCAAAGATTTTTTTAAGTGTTGAGGCGGACTATTTTCTCACGAAACAAAAATTATTTATTTTTTATTTTCTCATTTGAGCGACATGGCTATGTCGTGCGAAGTCGTTTGAACGACACGTGTCATCGTTCGAGCGACGTACCGCCTTAAATTTTTTATATATAGTGTGTTAAACAACTCCGTTTTTCTTAAGAATACTTGTGTTTTTATCAGATACAAAAATTGCTTTGGAAGAATCATTGTCTTTTCACTTTTAAGGTTTTAATCCTTTTTGTTTCCAATTCACAAAATCCCAATAGTTTATGTGAATTGTTTTGGAACCCAAGATACAACTTTGTTGAAGTTTTCTCTTGTAGAGAGGGTAGATCTATGGCTGACGACTACGTGTCGATTGGGAGTGTTCGAGGGTGTTCCTGGCTGATTGGACTGCGTG
The DNA here is from genome assembly GCA_949130495.1 of Sambucus nigra. Taxonomy (NCBI): domain Eukaryota; kingdom Viridiplantae; phylum Streptophyta; class Magnoliopsida; order Dipsacales; family Adoxaceae; genus Sambucus; species Sambucus nigra. Next base: position 25,133,894 of record OX422211.1, read on the forward strand.
TTTATGTGGACTACTGTGGTTATTCCATTACCGACTCAAGACCACGTGTCTTTGTGGATTCTTGCGGGAGTTTATTGCAGATTTCATTGTAATTATTTTAAGTTGCGATTTACGTCTTTATAGTGAAATAAAGGTTTTACTCGAAAGGGAGTTTTCCTGAAATATGTGAGTTATCAATTTTATTTGTGATGGTTTGGCGCACACGCGCGCGCGCGCGCACACACACACACACGTAGTTGCATGTTTAGGGGCTGAATTAAAATGGTTTGAAAATAGTCTCCAATTAAATAAGTCTAAATTGGAAATTTACGAATTCAATTTAATCAGTATCGCGCACTCATTTTACGAATTGCTATCATAGCTTGTTGCGCTAAGTTATTGTGTTTGATTTGTTTTTCGCAAAATTGTCTGATATTGATTTTTTTTGCAAAATTCGTTTTGTGAAAAATCGCAATTTTTCTAATGGAGCACTTATGTAATCGGATGCCCCCCTTAATGACACGAGTCAGAGTTTGGGTGATTTAAATAGTTTGAATTTGACATTTGCCAAAGGAATTGATTTTTTGGAAAAAGAAAATTATCATTTTAAATCAGTGATAGATCTTTTGCAAACAGTTCAAAACCAAAGAGATTTTTATCATGAGAAATTTGCTTCGTTGGACCGTGAATTTAATGCTTTAAAATTGTACAAAAATGAGAGTGATGATAGAGTTCTAGTTTTAGAAAAAGAATTAGAGGAGTTTAAAAATTCTAAAATTTGTGTTTGTGCCAAAGTGGATAAAAATATTTTACTCAATAAGTTTGTGGCATGTGATGAGACTCTTAGGGATAAGTGTGCGTATTTTAAAAACGAACGTGATAACCTTCTAAGTTATTGAAAAATTAGAGAAGGAGTCCCTAAAATTGGAAGAGTCTAATTCTTTGCATGAGTAAAAAATTTTGGAGTTAAAAAATAATTTGACAGACTCGAGTAGTATTGGTAACGATGGTAGTGGTTCGTTGTGTTCCAATATTTCGAGTGTTAAAGTTAAGACCGTTATTTATTTTTGAGGGTTAATAAATCGCATAGACGTTAAAAATGTCAACACATAGGTGTCGTTCCACCCGTTTACATATGTTCACATTGTGGTAGGAAAGGTCACCTTAGGCATTTTTTTTCGATCTTCGAAAAGGTCCTAGGAAGTTGAAATCTACTGTTCCCTTGGTTTCCCAAACCCCTATGCATCGTTGCACACCTATTTGGGGTTGGAAATAACTTTTAGAGGTACTAGATGTTAGACTAGTTGATTCTCGGTTGCTTGCACATAGTTCGTCTCTTGTTTGATTGTGTTCGCATGTTTGTCATACGCTAGTTGAGTTTCATGATATATTCTTACTAGCGTTATGACTTATGTACTTTTTGTAGTAGTTTTTTTTTTGAAAAAATTAAAAAAATACTAAAAGATTTTATTTTGATAAAATTTTTGAAAAATCCAAAAAGAGTTTTGTATTTTGTTTTTTCACCATATATGAATGGAAATTTAGGATGACTGAGTCACAACTTCATTCCATATCCATGTGACTGTTTCATAGTGTTTTGATATGCGTCATCATTTCATTTTTGTGCTTTAAAATGTTTGGAGTCATTGAGATGTATATTGTGATTACTACCTGCATGTTTGATTCATGAGTTCCTTTAATGAACACTTGCACGAATTTGTTGATTATCGTACTTGTTTATCACATATTGGTTGGAGTGTTGTCATCTCAATTATGTCTTTTAAACGAACCATACGCGATAAAACTTGACAATGAAAGTAGTGCATGTAAAAATCGTTTATTGTGAGGAATTTAATTGCAACAAAATATGATGAGTGAATCACGGGAAAGGTATACGAGAGTACAAAATTAACTCGTCGTGAAATCCACCGTTTAAAAGAGCCCGAAAAATGAAAGGCAATAAAAAGATAAATATGCCAAAAATGGGCCACCTCAAAAGAAAAATAAATGCATTATTATTTATGAGGAATTTTGGATGGAAAGAAATGAAAAATGGGTTTGCACGTCCCTACAATGTCATGAAAAAGCACTACATAGTTTTAGACGTTATTATTGTGTGAATCATTCTTGACTTTGATATGTTCATGGATTGAGTCGATGTCATGTAAATTCAACATTTTTGACACCTAAGGTTTATTTTGATATTCAGGAGTAAACATATTTATCGTGTACATATGTTATGTTTGATTGCTTTGATTTACCTATCGAATATGTTCACACCCATTCATTCCATTTCCACAATTTGGTTGTCTTATTGTAAATTCATTGTGTGTGATTATTGTAAAATTATTTTCTCATTTTTGTATGAAAAATTGAAAAATAAAAAATAGTTTGAGGAAGCTTTTGAGTTATTCTTCGATGAGCATAGTTGGATTAATATTTTCTATGCATATTTATCGTGATAACGCCATGTGTGTTTTTAGTTTATTCTTTTTCTTGTCTATTTCGGACAAATAAAAAGGGGGAGAACGAATTATGGGGGAGTTTTTGCATTATGGGGGATATTTGATTATTGATTGACTTATTCTTATATCATTTCAAATCTATGCATCACGAAGGTATTTTCTTTGTCTCATGTGTGTATGTACAAAATTGAAGATCATTATTTTGCATACCCTGATGAGAAAAGATTAAAGATTTGAAGTTTTTTTAAAGTTGAAGATTTTGAAGAAAATTTTTAGACTTACATGTTTAGTACCTTTTCAGTTTTGGGTTCACGAGAGGGTATTAGATTTCTATAGAAATTTTGATTTGATAATTCAGATGTTTTTATTTTGTACCAGCATAGACACGGGGAGAGATTTGTAAGGACATTATTTTATTTTCCGGCTTATATGTGAGAATGTCGTATAGCAATACAACCGTCGAAGAATTATTCAAGATCATTCAAGCGTCAAGACCGATCCGAATATATAAGTTCTTCAATATTCAAGCCTCCGCGAGATTAATTTTGGTAAGGTTGTGTTTAAGTACCTTAAAGGTTCACTTAGAGTGTTGGGATATTTTATACAAAATATTTTCTAAGTGTTGGAGCGGAGTTTTTAGTTAAAGAATTTTTTGCAAGTGTTGAGGCAGACTATTTTCTGATGAAACAAAAATTATGTATTTTTTATTTTCTCATTCGAGCGACATGGATATGTCGTTTAAAAGACACATGCCATCGTTCGAGCGACACTAATATCTCGTTCTAGCTACGCGTCGCCTTAAAATTTTTATATATAGCGTGTTAAACAACTCCTTTTTTCTTAAGAAGACCTGCGTTTTTATCAGATATGAAAACTGCTTTGGCAGAATCATTATCTTCTCACTTTTAAGGTTTTAATCCTTTTTGTTTTCAATTCACAAGATCCCAATAGTTTATATGAATTATTTTAGAACCAAGATACAACTTTGTTGAAGTTTTCTCTTATAGTGAGGGTAAATCTACAGATGACGGATGCGTGTCGATTGGGAGTGCTCGAGGGTGTTCTTGGCTTATTGGACCGCGTGTTCTTATGGACTACTGCGGTTGTTCCATTGCTGACTCAAGACTACGTGTCTTTATGGATTCTTACTGGAGTTCATTGCAGATTTCATTGTAATTAATGTAAGTTGCGATTTACGTCTTTATAGTGAAATAAAGGTTTTGCCCGAAAGTATTTTTCCCTGAAATCTATGAGTTAGCAATTTTATTTATGATGGTTTGACACACACACACACACACACACACACACACACACACACACACACACACACACGTAGTTGCATGTTTAGAGGCTGAATTAATTTGGTTTGAAAATAGTCTCCAATTAAATAAGTCTAAATTGGAAATTTTTGAATTCGATTTAATCAGTATCGCGCACTCATTTTATACACTACCATGTCTAATATAAAATATCCTCAGTTAAATCAATGATGGAGATTATTACAAGAACATGATTCTTACTTGAGTATCATAAACCAATCATAGGTGTTACAATTTTTATCGGGGAATTATTTAAAATATAAATGTCCATGTAAAACTTCTCTGATGGGGGGACCGAACACATGTAACACTTAATTTAAAATAATAACCATATATTTTAAATTGTCATGATTTCGCGGTTAAAACCATCCAATGGGGGCCATTTCAAGCTGATACGAGGAACCGATCACATCATAATTTTAAAATATTTATGGGAATCGGGGTTTAAATCAATTTATTGTCTATTTAAGTTAAAACAATGTCCAATTACATTTTCAATCCTACTAATTTATTCCAGTTAAAAAGATAAGACTAATACCAGGGAGAAAAGGTTGAATTCATTTTTGAAATCTTAGAATCATGAAGTTGAAAAAATTTAATTTCCAATTAACATGTGATAATTAATTCGATTAAATTTTAAAATGGCATCCCTCAATTGCCAATTTTAAAATTAACCTCTTCGGACATCCTAGTTTCCTTATAAGGTGATATTTCTCGTTGGGAGCTTAAATCACCCCACCTTGAACCGAAAAGATTTATATCATTCATTGTGCTATCCGGACAGTTCAGGAACCTTTTGTCCAATATAATGACTACATTGCGGAGGATGTTAAAATATATGTCTAAGTGTATAACACCAGTTCATTCTTCAAAATAGAAGTCACGTGTGATCGACTTCTCCCTTAGGGGGATCGAACTCACTCACATTCTAATTATTATAATTATCATTTAATAGTTTTAATGAATCCCTCATGACCTGATTAATTTCATATGTTGGGAGGTCAGATCGAAGTTGACGCGGGGAATTACTCACATGTGATTCACAAAACACAGATGGAGACCATTGGGTTTATTTTAAAACCTCTCAAAATAATGGTGATCTAAATCGGTCTAAAAATTAAACCTATGTTGTCCATAAAATGTGTGTTCTTGATTAATATAATTATCATGCAAAAATATGCAACATAATAATAAATAGAAAAAGATGAAAATATAAAATATTTTCATAAAGAAATATAAGGACAAAACTGACCCTATATATCATGGGCAAGAATCATTCTTTATGTAGAAGTCTTGAAGGACAAGCAAACCACTCGAAGTATACTTCCTTTTGCATAAGAATCCTCCTTGAAGAAATCCTCATAGATTTTTGGTGTTGTCTCTTCTGATTGAGGTCTGTTATGTATGTCAGAAAGGGATAGATGCTGGTGTTGTAGTTTCTAAGCTTGGTTACAGAGAAATGTTGGAACGATCGAACACTTTTGGAGGTCATAAAGGTTGTTAAGGTCTTCTACAATGTGTAGTCCATTATTGATGATTTTGAATGTCTTGGAGACTCAACAGTGGTCCAAAAAAGGTCTAAAGTTGACCTTGTAACCTCAGTCCTTGTATGAGGGGGGAGGGTTTTTTAAAACTCTTGGAATACTCGGGGTCCGATATGGTATCATTAGTACAACACTGTTTCTATTTCCAAGAATTTTAAGGGGAAATACTTATCCGTTATGCAAGTTGGGGGTGGGAGTGTAGATGACCACAAAGACTAGAGTGTAGATGACCACAAAGACTATCTTCATAATTAGATCGGATTAGTTAGGAACTTATAAGTGGCTCGAAGCATTGATGGGATGCCCGTTGTGGCTGAGGGACTGAATCCCCTGGCCTTAAGGGATAAAAAAGAGACCTCTGGACTGGTTTGAAATCTTCACCATTCATTCCAACTATCTTCTTTTTCTATAATTCTTTGAGCAAGAAACTTCTTTTTTCACGTTCTCACTTACAAAACTATCTACTGAAAATATCCCCCAACTTCAACTTCTTTTTCCAACTTCTTTGATGTCACACCCCGCTTAATTCTAGCGTCCGTCGCCACCAAAACCAAGTCGGGTGTGAGTAAATAAAATACCATTCTTAGCATGAAAAATATATGATACATATATAAATCAATCCACAAGCTAAATAGTTGAATCAATCCCAAATGATAATAACCAACTGTGCGATAAGACAGCCATCACGTGCTAAAACTCCGAATAATAATCCAATCCCCAATAATATAAAACTGAATAAACTCCAACTGAATCCATAAAGAAATCTGAATAAAACCCACAACAACTTTGGAATCGAATGGTCCAATCAAAACCATAAATCGTGTCTCAATGTAAATACGACATAAAGGAAGCTAAACTAAACTACTAAGCAGTAATATAAAATAAACTCCAGCTGCACCTCCAAACGATAATCTCCAAATAATCTTATGCAGCTTCTCCAGACATATCCTGAAAAAGTTAGTCAATGTACGAGGTCAGAGCCCCGAGCATGAATACACACTACTCCCCTCAAATAGGGTCCGTGAACCCAGTCAGTAGCATTATACGCAATAAATATCACAATAAATTATTTTAATTAATACGAGATAATTAAATGCAAGAAGGGTAAATTACTAACCACCCCTAAAGATTCTTTATAAATATCACACCAATATCATTTTAAATATCCCACATTCCCAAATTATTAATTTAATTAAATTAACCCAAATTATCATTATTCTCACTTTTTATTATAGCTGTCCTCCCGCCCTGGGTGGTAATTTCCACCAAAGTTTTACACTTCCCCTTGTCAAAACGCCAGCTGAATCCGTTTAAACTGTCGATCCCCCCCAATTTGACAAGGTTCCATGCACGAAACGACATAAATCGCTAGCCAACCCGTTTAAACTGTCAAGCCCCTCACATTATGTTGCCAAAAATTTTATTGCCCATTTTTATCTTAGGCATTAATTCTCATTTCTTAATTTTACAATTTAAAAATTTCCCCACCCTTTTAATCGATGTGAGATCCTCAAAATACCCCTTAGTCCCATACCCAAGGTTCCCCAAGTACACATGCGTCCTGTCCTACATATAGGATGAATCAGCAATATAAAACACGTTCTAATCACATGCATAGGCTAACGAAAAGACGATATGACGTAAAAATCTGCCCCACCCCAAAATATAAAATCCCCACAAATTTACACTAACTAGTCTCATACCTAGCAAGCATAAATTATAACCAAGGACTAACCTTTAGTCCCATACCTAGTAAGCATCCTATAATAGAGGTTAAATAAAATACTACCCACAAGCCCCTCGTCTCCGCGATGGAAAAAGTGAATAAAACATTTCACACAATATCACAAATCAAAATCCCAACATGGTACTATAATCACAAATGTCACAATTCAATTTAATTACATTAATAATATCGTCGTCATTTTCCACATAATTATTTCCGTTAAAAAATGTTAACTTAATTAGCATGCGACAATATTCAATACGTTATAGCCGTTCTCTTTTATAACTCTTCTAATTTTTATAAGTGTGAGCGCGTCCCAATAACCATAAAAACACCCCCCTTAAAATTCTACATGAGGACCTACACCCAAAACCACAAAAATCCAAAGATCTAACCTATGCACCCAAGGGTTTCAAAGATTAAATCATATTTAAAATTTTCATAAAAACAGTCCCAAAATTTAAGTGTGCACTTTCTCTAATTAAGTTACTAATTGATTTTAATAAAAAACACATGCTTAAGGGATTAGGCGACACTTCAAATGCATAATACTAAAGAAAATGAATAGAGTATTCGTGCCTGAGATTTAGATGAAGAAATTCTGACTACACGGTTGGATTCCTCTTGAAAAATTAGCAAAGAGACGTTCTTGAACAATCTTGAGAAAACCCGGTTTAAACCTTCAAAACTTGGATTGATAATAACTCTCCAATGGAGTTAACATTTCGAGGGAGGAAAAATATGTAAAATAGGAGATTGTTGCTCTTAGGGTTTAGAAGAAAGTGTTTTTAAAAGTCCTAAACCCGTCACTTTGTTTATATACCAAAAAGAATTTGAGTCCTAATAAAATACAAGCACTTAAAAAATTATTACAGACGATCGGACCGTCACAATTGCTTGAAATTTTAGTATGTTGTAGCGAACGTAAAGACATAGCTGCTGTGAAAAATTTATCTCAATTGGACTGTCGGATTTCTAAAAATATTATTTTATCCTCCTTAGCTCGGATTCTCCCCCGATTTTTATACAAAAAGTTATAATTTCCAAAATTTAATCCCGATTTAAATTCCACTTAAAACCCTATTTTTATATATTAAAACAAACATATTTAATTACTAAGAATAATTAAATCCAAAATTTTATTTTTTTCTCGAATTTCCCAATTAATTAAATTTAATTAACTATTAAAAACACAGGGTTGTTACATCAGCAAGCAGCTTCTTTCAACACCCCTTTCGGTGGTTGGGCTTCATGTTTCACTTCCACTAACTGGAGAGCAAGAGGCTAATGTATTTGCACACCTTTAGACTTGGAATATCCCTTTGGTTCAATGGTGATTAACTACGTGGGTCCCAATAATACAAACTTCACGAATATAACCCACTTTGTTTCTCGAATCATGGAACAAGACTTGGTGCAGATCTGAAAGACATATCAGATCCTAGAGTGGTGAGAGGGCTTGTTCTTTAGTATCTAACCAGGTGTTCTTTAAGGAATTATTTCTTCAATATGGGTCTAGGTTTATTCTACCTCTACCCATGGTGAAGATTTTGAAGGCCATTGGGTTTACCCCTTTACAACTGATGGCTAACTCTTGAAGTACTTTGATGTCCATAGTCCTGACCACTAGGGAATCAAGTGGGGGCTATCAAGATGTCACCCCATCTCAATTCTTTAGTCTATATAGGGTTCAGGAGAAAATCAAACCCAAAGATAAATGGCTAAAATACTTCTTCCCCATGGAAACAATGGTCTTTATAAAAGATAACCATAATGTCCCTAAAAAGTGGAAGGAAATATTTTTCTTTATTAAGGGAGATTGGTCAGCCCAGAACTTGTTGAGCCTATTGGTTGCCCTACTTTATGGTGCTCTCCAATAGCCTTGGGTAAGTTTAGGCTTTACTTATGTTCTTTAGTAAAGGTTGTTTAGCCTTCCAAGGATGAGGATGATGTAATACCCCGTATTTTTAATGACTTTTAAAATTAGATAAATTAAAAGTAAATGGGTTAAATCAATGGGGATTAACTGGAATTATTTATGTGAAAATAATTGGAATTAATCCGAATTGAATATTGCTAGAATAAAAGTAATATGTGATTAATATTACATATTACTTAGTGATTAAAAGTAATATATGATTATGACTTTATAAAAATTATCATGATTTATAAATACGATAATTATGATAATTAAGTCGAGACGTGCATATGAGTCGTGCCGGGACTTTATTTAAAGTAATGAAAAGTAAATTTTTTTATGTCATCCGAATGGTCGTTTTGAGCGCGTCAAAGTGTCCAGAATGGTTTAAATAGTCAGAAAAGTCAACTCGGGGTTTGATTTAAGTCTCAGGTCATTTGGAAGCCAAATAGACACCCCGAAGGGGTATTTTGGTCACTTTCTAGGGGAGATGAATAGTATCTCCGAAAATTGATAATTGTTATATAAGTGTTGGGTTAGGAGAACATAGGTTCATTTCATCTAAACAAAATGTGAGAACTTTTTAGACATAGTGATAGGTTTTCTAAGAAGAGGAAAGGTTTTCTTAGAAGAGGATGAGTTTTTCTTGGAGACCAAGGAGCTTTCTAGGCAATCTAAGGAGGCTAACTACCTTGCACCACCATTACCACCACCGAAAGTTCGCCGAAAAGGGGAGGAGAAGTATCTATACTATCATCACCAAAGGTTCAGACCTACACATAAGGCAAGTGTAATTCTTGTTCCAATTAGTGAGTATAATATCCATGTTAGAATATGATTAATATTTACCCATGAAAATTATGAAATTGGGTATGTTTTGGATTGATAAATCAATTGATGGGTAGGTATTACATGTAGTTGAGAAATTCACATGTAGAGGATATAAAAAAAATTTGGTTTAGATTATAAATCACAAAATTAAAATCCTGGGTTTATTAAGGAGATAAATTGTGAATTTGGAACTTGAGAATTTTGAGGGTTAATTGGGTTTGATGTTAATTCTCATATAAAGTTGATTATTTAGATGTTTTTTCTTGTATTATAATTATCCATAATCATGTAGAAATGATGTTGAGCTATTTGGGAATCGTTAGAATATATTTCATGAGAGTTTGGGTGAAAGAAAGTGGAGAAAAAGCATGAAAAATTATTTTAGAAAAATGACAAACATTGTATGATAATTTTCAGACTGTTTTAAGCGAAAATTGGTAGTGTGCTCGCGAGTTCTTGTATAAAATCATGTTCTGCACAACTTTGTAGGTTTAAGTTTTTTCAACATCGGAGTAGAAAATTCTCAAATTGTAATTTTATATTTCTGGGCAGAAAGTAACTTTATCGAGAAAAAGGATTAACGTCGTTCGAACGACATTTTTGGGACTTCGAATAAGATTTCAGAAAGTTCCTTTATAGCCCAAAAAAGTTTAGAAAATTGTAATTTTGCCCACGACAAGAATTAAATAATTTTGGTACATTAACAAGGAGCGAGTGAGTTGGTTAATGTTGGAAAATTATATATGTGAGTGAGGAACAATTATGTGAGAGATCTACATAATAAAAATACGAATAAGAGAATAATTGTAATAGTCAAGTACGGGTAGCATTGTAATATATACGGGTACTTGGGTTTGATAAAAGAATTATGTGAGTGACAACTACATAATAAAAATACGATAATGAGATTAAATCGTAATTAACAAGAACGGGTAGTATTCTAGAAATACAACGGGTACTTGGGGTAGGATGAATTTCTAATTTAAGATAAAGGTCGAGTGTGTACCTATTACTATATAGGTTGAGTATATACCTATTGCTTGATTAATTTATGTATATGACATACCTAGCCAACTTGCTATTGACGGGAGGTTTGAGCGTTGAAGAAAGTCATACCCTGATGAGCCTTATGGGGGCATTTTTGACTTGTTGCCTCAGAACATAAAACTTAGGGATTGAGCACCACTTTTGTGAATAAGGGTGTGACCGATCATTTGGGTGCGTAAGTATGTGCGTAGCCCAAAGGCTTAGGACTATGTTCGCCTCCAATATGTGTGTTTTGATATTTATGGTCGGAGGGATATACCGAACCAATAGTCCTTTGTATAGTGACGAGATGTACCCGAACAAGATAGCAGAGTATGAATGCACCGCAGCTGAGCCTCGGGGTGCAGTATTATATATATATATATAATAGAGTGAATGTATATATATATATTTGATAGTGTTTATTGTGTGAATTATGTAGACATGAAAGATAATGAAATCGAAATGAATTAAGTATGAGAACACTTAATTATATGGTATTGAAAAAGGGCATATCCACATGGAAGTGAAAATTGGATATATATATATATATATATCTTGTATTATGAGAAAAATACGTGGAAAAGATATGGGATATGGTTAGTTGACACTAATATAAACTAGTTAGCGTGGGAACAGTAACACGTATGGTTTAGAGATACGATATGCGTGCACTCTAGATGGGAAGTGAGAATCTCAAGAGAGAGATTCTGAGAATCTAACATGTATATAATAATTGCTAGTTGTAGCATTTATTCACTTACTGTTTTCAAAATATTTTACAATCAGGCTCTGACCCATTTTCTTGCATATTCTCGTCTCCCTTGTATCTTCTATATTAGGTGTCCAGTCAGAGGGACACCAGGCATAGAGGGTTGGATACTTGTCGTTCTATGGATGTTATAGAGTTGCATACTTTGCTTAGACGCTTTCATTATCTTGATTCGTACATTTGTTGTAGTTAGTTCATGTAGGGAATGTTGTCCAATAATTATAGTTATTTCTATTCTATGTCAGATAGTGGTATTACTTATTTCAGTTTTGATACATTCGGTTTATTTGGATTGTTGTATTGAGATATTTAAATTGGGGAGTTTATTCCAGTTATATTTAATTCAGACATGATGTTACTTATCTATTATGCATTATTTTGGAGTGGATTACGTGAAATTATTTGTAATGGTAAAATGGAATTCTATTAAATTAAAATTTGGAAGGTTTTAACACCAACTTAATTGAGTATTAGGTGATTAATAAGAAAAAAAATATTTTTTAACAGTGATGCTAAGAATGAACTAACTGTATACTCTGATTTAATTAGGTATATGACTGATCACTCGATATTTAATTGAGCGGGGTGTTACAGATGATAAGATTTCTTAGGCCCAAAGTTGTCCTTTTTACCTTTTGAGGCATTTGTTACTATAAAACACCTTTTTAAATGTGGGTTAGGGCCCGAGGCCAAGGCCCTTATGTCTTGGAGTGCTCCTGAGGCCCCCAAGATAGTGGTTATGTAGTTTCTTGGTGGTGAGGCTTTTGTTGTGGTGCCAAGGAAGAGTAAGTTCGTTACCTAAGTCTATTCTAAAGTTCCCGGGGCTTTTGAGTGAGAGGATAACCCACCTAAAGGGAAGGCTGATCTCCTTCCAAAAATTAAAGAGGTCCACTCCCCCCCTAAAAGTGACCATCGTACTGGACTCTAATTGTTCTCCCAGTAAGTATCTTGACTTTTGTCTTTTTTTTTTGCTATTATCCTCATTATTGGTTCTTTAATAACTAATTCTGATCTAATTTCCGCTGCACTAGATGAACAGTAGGAGTCGAAGGGTTTTGACCAAGGAAGCCCTTTCTGAGGTTGTGTTTAGCAAGAATAGGTCCAAATCTATAAAGCGTTTAAAGTTCAACACATCAGTGGGTATCCCAACTCCTAGCTCTAAGTTGGTGGATGAGACAAAACTGAGCTTTAGATCTAGTGAAGGCTCATTGTTGAAGTCCACAATCAAAACCCTGCCCTTACTGCAAGCATATTTAGGGGCAGGTGGAACCTCTGGGGTTACCTAGAATAGTTATTATATTTTAAGGGACTTCTATCCCCCAACCTCAAAAGTTGAGTAATATTTATGTGATCCCCTTATCAAAGAGAATGAAGTGATGGTGTTCCCCATAAGGAGGGGGTCTAAAGGGTGCCATTAAGGCCTTGGGCCAACCTAAGGGCCAGTTAATGTTATGAGGGAGAATTTACTGACCGTTGGAGTTGAGGGATACTCAAGGCCTTTTTTAATTGAGGATATAAAATCATAATCGTCAATTATGGATACATTCCACTCAATGACCAAAATAAATGTTTTGAGATGGTGTCCAAGTTGAGAGACCGGAGGACCTCAACCAATGATCGGGTACTGATTCATCTCCTGGTCAAGGTAATTTTGTATCTATTTTGATTTTTCTTTAGAGGATTCTATTTTGGTACACCTTGTTTTCATGCCTTTTTTTGGCAGGCTCAACACTTAACAGAGACCCTCATAGATGATGCTATTGAAGGCTAGAGAGGGTGGAATAAGGCTATAAAGACGACTGATAAGTGGGACCTCATCCAAATGGAACTGAATCAAATAATTAGCAATCAGTGGTTAAAGGTGTCTACGTTAGAGAGGAAAGGGTTGGCATGAGGTCCAAAATAACCTTACTAGATAAGGACAACCTTCTCAGTCAGAAAAATCTTAGGGACAATTCCTCTCTCTTGGATGCTACTCAGGACTTATTGGTCAAGGTCGAGGAAACACATACTTTGGCTCAGCTCGAGAATAAAGTGGTAGTGGAGACACTTCAAAGTCATTCAATCAAGATTCAGAGTGCTCATAAATAGCTTCTCCAGGCTGAGAATGATATGAATCTTTTGAAGCAGCAGATTGTCAATCTTAATGCTTTGAAGGACTTCCTGAACTCCAAGGGTCAAGAGCTGTAAGAAGAGTACTCTGAGGTATTGGTAAAGTATACTGAGCCCCAAGAAAAGATGCACTCCACTGTGAAGAGCAATCTGAATTCTTATCTTGAGTCCAAGGCCTATAAGAATTTTTTTCCACAAGTACAACTCTGAGTTTAAGGCTTGCAAGGCTAAGGTTCATGATCTCTTTCCCAATGTTGATAATTTTGACCTATTTGCTGAAGCCCCCTAGTACAGTGATGGGAGCTTAGACAATAAAAGCAGTAGTGGTGATGATGCTGATGAAGCCTTTGTTTACACTGTCCAAGAAGAAAATCCCAAAAGGAATTATCCATTCCTTTAATCCAACCAAGCACTTCAAAGTAGACCTGTCAACGGGTCGGTTTGGGTCGTGTACGGGTTACGGGTTATGGGTCAAAACACCCTTACCCATACACGACCCGTTAAGCCTAACGGGTCTAATAATAATACCCAAACACGACCCGTTAATATTAACGGGTACACGACCCAAACCGTTAACACCCGTTAATGTTAACGAATCATTTTGGGTCGAAATGGGTAACGGGTTGGGTGATCCTATAATACCCGTTAGTCTTCAATACTTTAAAAATAATAGGTTTTAATTGTAATTTTTATTGGGTATAGATTGGGTGACCCTATAGCACCCGTTCGTCTTTAAAGATTTAGAAATAATGGGTTTTAATGGTTATTGTTATTGGGTACGGGTTGGGTCACCCTATAGTACCCGTTAGTGTTAACGGGTGTTAACGGGTTAAAACGGGTTCAGGTAAATTTTCAAACCCGAACCGTTAGTGTTAACGGGTCTACTGTGTCAACCCGTTAATGACCCAAACCCAATAAGGGTAAACCCATTAACTTATAATTTCGTGTCGTGTCGTGTCGTGTTAACGGGTTATCGTGTATTTTGACAGGTCTACTTCAAAGGGAGAAAATAAAGCCCTGGTGAAACCCATTAATCCCCATCAATCCCAATAATTGAGAAGGCTTTTATGTAATATTTTATTTTTAATTTGAACTCTTTTATGAATGGGCTTATATAAACCTCTTCTCTCTTTCATTTAATGAAAACAACTTGGTTTTTGAAAATGTGACATGCATTTATTCTCTTTGATTTACACTCGCTTTATTTTCGTTTTTTAAGGAGTATTTGCACTTGTATTAAGCTTCTTGAGATATGCCTAGTAGGATGTATTCCCCCTTGGCCCCTAAAATTACTTGGTAGAGCAAAATAACGTGGGTTGCAACATTATTGTAGCATAGTTGAGGGTCCATAAACCTTTGATATGATTATGCTGCTTCTGAAGTAAAGGTTTAGGCTCGGAATTGGGTCATAAGACCTTGTAACTATAAAGTCTTTTAAACTTGTACCTTTTAGTACTGAAAGTCTAAAAATTTTGAACAAACACTTAGCCTCCCAAAAAATTTAGCTGTAAAGGCCAAAAATAAAATCTGTTAAGGGCCCTAAGACCTTACATTTAAAATTCATACTTAAATTTTGTTCCATAAAGGGTCCTAAAACCTCTACCACTGATGAAAGACTTAGTCTAGAAAGTATAATTCTGCAAGGGTCCAAGAATCTTTAAAGTTATGAATTTTCCCAATTTGAAGTCCCTCAGTGGATCATACGACCTCCGGAGTTATAAATTTTTACAACTTTAAGCCCCCAATGGTTCCTAAGATCTTTGAGCTTAGGTGTTTTGAAATACGAAGTCCCACAATGGGTCATATGAAAATTTTACAACCTTAAGTCCCCTAATGAGTCGTGAGACCTCTGAGCATAAGAGTTTTGAAATTGTGAGGTCCAAAATGGCTCCTAAGACCTTAGGATATTTGCTTACAAGGAGGAAATCCTTGTGGTGGAGATCCGAGGTTTCAAAATGGGACATGTGACCTTTAAAGAAGTTGGTACTTGAACATTTGCCTATAAAACTAGAATTTTTGGACAAAATTTTGCATATGAACCCCAAATATTTTTGGAAATTAACGTTTTTCTAAGTCTCAAATTTTTAGTAGTGGTTAAAAAATGACTTTTGATTCAATAAAGTTCGTCTTTTTAAAAAATTGGGGTTCTGCCGAATGGGTTGCTAAGGTCTTCTTATTTTTTTGCGAAATTTTTTTAAAGATTTTTTAGTGCAAAAAAGGTCCTTTAAGTTGACTATCATGGGTCCTCAGACCTTAGTTAGTTAAAGAGGAATCAAGGATAAAATCCGCGCTTATTCCTTTCATATTTTTGCTCTTTTGACCTTTGACTATTAATCCGATCCAAGGATGAATGCCTTTCAACTCTTGTTGGGTCTTTTAAGACCTTAGAGACTTTAGGATTCAAGGACTGATGCCTTTTAACTAGTAGTGGGAACTTAAATCTTAAATTAAACCTTTAGCCATGAATTAAAGCCATATATCTCACATTAGGTCAATAGACCTTAAGTTTAACTTAGGGCCAATGATCAAAGCCTTATAACTGGCATTCGACCATTGCATCGACACATTAGAGATATTAAAAGAATTTTTTTGATTTCATTTAAGTAGAGTAGTCATTATTGATTGTATTTATTGAGGTGTTTTATGTTCAAAGAATGTGGAGGCTCAAATCCTCTCCATGTATTTAACGAAATAACACCCTAGCCATAATATCTTCACCACCACATAAGGACCTCCCCACTTTGGGCCTAGCTTTCCTTCATTAGGGTTTTTGATTTCAAGGGTGAACTCTTTCAAGACCAAGTCCTCGACCTTGAATTTCTCGTGGAAATTATTTTATTTAAGTAGGAGGTTGTTCTCTGCTTACAGCCAACCATTTCAATCAACGCAACTTCAATTTTTTATTCTAAATATTCTAAATACATCTTGCAACCTTGATCATTAGCTCCTTGTTGAAACTGATCTACCCTATGTGTAGGAACCTTGACCTTCTTTGGGATCACTACCTTAGTGCCAAAGGTCAGGGAGAATGGAGTTTCACCAGTTAGACCGTTAACTATGATCATATAGGCCCACAAGATACTCTAGTGTCCTCATCCCATAACCCCTTGGATTTCTCTAACCTATTTTTCAAGATGTGTAATATGGTTCAATTTGACTTGACCATTGGTCTGAGGATGATATGGAGTAGTGATTAATTATGGCATAGTCAGAGTAGAACTCCATGAAGTTTGGGTTATTAAATTTATTGCCATTGTTATTGATGATGGCTCGAGGTAAGCCAAACCTACAAATTATGTTTTTCCAAATAAAATTGGTAGTGTTATTCTCCGTGATGGTGGCTAAGGGCTCAGCCTCAGCCCACTTGGTGAAGTAATCAATATCCACAATGCATAACTTATTTTGTCCTTTACTAAGGGGCAAGGGCACTACCAAATGTACTCCCCACTGAGAGAAAGGACATGAGATTAATACTGGGGCCATCTTCTCATCAGTTTCTTTGAACAAAGATAAACCTCTCACACTTGTCATAATACTAGACCAGATCCTGTTCTTCTTTTTCTAATGGTGGAAAAAAGTACCCTTGCCTAACCACCTTATAGACTAAGGTCTTTGGGCTTGTATGGATACCACAAACACCATCATGGAAGTCACTGAGAACATAACTGTACTTTCTTGGGCCGAGGCATTGCTAAGGTGCTGAGCAATATCCATTTTGAACAATACCCCATTCTTTGTGTATTATCTGGAGCGATATTTTATCTGCCTACCCTGAAGCTTGTCCTTGGACATAACTCCATCTCTGGGGTAAACTTTGATTGGAGTGAAATGATCTTTTATCAACCTCTCTAGTGTTGATTTAAAGTTGTATGAATATTGGCTAGTACAAGGCAATAATTAGGACATCTATATCTACTTCATCTGACGAGGCCACTCGTGTAAGATCATCGGCCTCTGAGTTTTCTACTCGGGGACCCTTCTGATGAAAAATTTGGCGATTCTCTTGATGAGGTGCTTCACTATTATTAAGTACCCTGTTATCTTATCATCTTTGGCTTCATAGACCTTTGTCACTTGGTTGACCACTGGTTAAGAGTTACTAATGGAATCATTCTATTTTGCTTTCAAATGGATGATCAAGTCTAAGCTTGCCACCATAGCTTCATACTCTACCTCATCATTAAAGTATTTCAATTAGAAATATAGATCAAGATATATAGTGCCTCCTTTTGGGGTTACCAGGTGAAGTCCATATCCACCGCCTTAGCTGTTAGATGAGCCATCCATGTGAAAAAACCATATTATAGAGTTAGGGTCCATGGGTTGGAACGACGACTGTCATGGTTGCCTTAGCCATTTCCATTTCAATCTCTTGGATTCTTCCTCCATCTCTTCTAGGTTGTTGAACACTGTAATGAAGTCAACTAAGGCTCGGCCTTTAACCACACTTCAAGATTGGTACTTGATATCAAATTCTCCTAACTCCATAAACCACTTGACAAGCCTTCCTGAGGTATCATTCTTGTGGAATATTTATCACAAGGGCTAATAGGTTATCACCACAATGGCCTAGGATTGTAAATAAAGCCTCAATTTCTTGGATGAAGAGATGAGGTAAAAGGTAAGCTTTCCCATCCTTGGGGACTTGATTTGAACACCTTTTAGAGCTCAGCTGACATGGTAAACGGGGTACTGGACCCTAAATTCTTCTTGAAATAGTGTTGAGATAATAGTGGTTAGTGAAATATCGAGGTACACGTATAATTCTGCCCTAGTGGTGGTTTAGAACTGCAAATGGGGGGACCACATGTACTTTTTGAGGTTGTGGAGAACTTCTTAGTACTTAGGAGCCCACTCAAAGGCCTTCTTCAACATTTAAAAAAAGGTAAGAATGTCCCTTTAGATTTTGAGATAGAATGGCTTATGGCATCAACTCTCCCGATTAGGCCTTAAACCTCTTTGACTATTCGGGGAGACTTAATGTCTATAAAATTTGAATATTCTATGGATTAGCCTCTATGCCTAGCTGGCGACCATAAAACCCAAAAAATTCCCCTCAATATCCTCAAAGGCACATTTCTTTGGGTGGAGGGTCATTCAGTTCCTCCAAAGTATGGTGAAGTCCTCTTTAAGGTTCTACACATAGTTCTGAGCCTCCAGTCTTTTGATCAACATGTCACCACTATAGACCTCCACAATCTTGCCAATGAGGTCTTTGAAAATGGATTTCACAACACTTTGGCAGGTTTCACTTGAATTCTTTAATTAGAAAGCAATAACTTTGTAATAGTAGGTACCTTTATATGTAAGGAATGAGGTATGTTCCTCATTGGCGGGGGACACTTTTATATAGTTGTACCATAAATAAGCGTTAATGAATCAGAGGAGGTCATGAACGGCTGTTGAGTCCAGCAATGAACCAATTCGAGGTAGAGGATACGAATCCTTGGGGAATCCCTTATTGAGGTCAGTGAAGTCAATGCACATCATCCAATTGTTATTGGCTTTTAGCATAAGGACCACATTAGAAAGCCACTTTGCGTACTTGACCTCTCTGATGAAATTGTCCATAAAGAGTTTATCAACCTCCGCAGCTGCAACATTACTCCTCTCTAGTCTGAAGAACCTATTCTTTTAGCCGATTATCATGTGGTTCAAGTCCACAATGAGGTGGTGAACCCTGACAATAGGATCCACTCCGATCATGTTCATATGGGTTCAAGAGAAAACATATTTATTTTCCTTTTGGAACTAGGTGAGATCCTCCTTAAGGAAGGGGATTAAATTAGCCCTAATCTGCACTTCTTTTAGTGGGATCCTCCTCATAAATGGATATGGTGATCAAAGCCTCAACTGACTCACCTCTTTTCCTCTTCTCTCCTCATAAATGCATTGAGAGTGTGCCAACAATCAATGCCAAACTTATTTAATTAAGTTCTAATTTTAGTCCTAACAAGTCTTAACTCTAGAAAACAAATGTGATTGAATAAAGAAATAATCTAAGCATGCAAGACAATCACAGTTGAGGAAAAATCCCCCACAGGGGAAAACCATATTATATCCACTATAATTTGTAAAGTTCAATTTACACGGATTACAATGAAAATTCAAGTAGTGACATATGAAATACCCTCAAGCATCGGTTTCGATGTCATCGGTTAGAGTTCCCGTAAGAGCTCCAGAAAGTAAGTAATGGAAAAGCTTCGTCTACTCCACAAGTCTACGTTAGATGAGAAGTACAATCTTTCTTGGGATTTAGAGGACTCATATAAAGGATTGGGAATTATTTGTGAATAAAAAAGGTATGAAAACCTTAAAATATGAAGTCTGGAAATAGCTACTATTTTGCAAAAACGGAGGTATGCAGACTTGGGAAAAATGTGAAGCATGAACCCTATTTAAATAAGTAGGTTGAGACGGTGGGAATGGTTGAAGTGTACGTTGCTTGACACATAATGCACGTACGAAAATGATAGATGCATGAATTTGGATCAAGGCCATCGTGGATGATCATGGAGACGTGCCAAATGTAGTGGTATCAGACATACTAAATTGAGATCTAGGACACTTGGAAAATTCCTATATTCTACCCCGGACATTTATAAAACATGTCCTTACAAATCTCCCCCCATGTCTATGCTGGTACATACATAAAAATATCCGAATTATGCTGCCCAAAAAATAAACAAACAGACATACAATTTAATATCCCCGTTATACTCGAAAACTGGAAATACTAAATGTGTGTCTTCACTTCACATCTTCAACTCTTCAAACTTTCTTTGTCATCATCAGGGTGTGATTGATTCTCCAATTTGATACCTACACACATGAGATAAGAAACAAATACCCGTGACGCGCAACAGTTTGAAATATAATGATAAACAGAAACAAATATCAATTGTGTGCAAGAAAATCATTATAAAAACAAACACGCAATTCTCCCCCATAATTCGATAGATATGAAGAACATAAGTAATGAAAACGGAGAATGTCACAAGGAAATAAACTTCCTCATTTTGAATTTTTTCAAAATTTTTAAAGAAAAAAAATCACACCATGAAAGAACACGAAAACAACCAAGTCAATGATAACGGAAATGTATTGATGTGAGGAAATTCAACAGGAAAATCAATACATACAACCATAACATATGTGCACGATGAATGTTGGATATTTCTAACGAATGAACTCATCTTTCTTAGGTGTAAAAATTGTGGAATTAAAAGAAATTGACTCAATCAAATCAACAAATCAAAGTTCAAAGTGATTTCCACACCAATAACGTCCAAAACATTTGAAACGCTTTTTCATGACTTTGAAGGACGTGCAAACCCATTTTTTATTTCTTTCGACCCAAAATCCCTCATAAATAATGATACATTATATTTTTCTTTTGAGGTGATGAAACTAATACCTATTGGCCCATTTGATTTGGCATGTTTTTTCTTTTTATTGCCATTTAATTTTTTTTCGGACAATTTTTCAAACGGTGGCTTTCTCGACGAGTTAATGTTAAACTCTTGTAGACCTTTCCTGTGATTTACTCATCATATTTTGGTGCAATTAATTCCTCACGGTAAATGGTTTTTATATGCACTACTATCTTGTCAAGTTTTATCGCGTTTTGGTCATTGTATAGACAGAATTGGGATAAAAACACTCAAATAATACCGTGCATGTGTGCAATAAAGGAGATAAGGAGCCAAACATCTAGAAAGTATCACGAATCACATGTCAAAGACTCCAAATAATGTAAAGCACATGGATGAAATGATGCATCATCTCAAATCACTATCAAACAGTCACGTGAACAATGGAGTGAAGTTGTGACTATGGTTATTTTAAATGTTCATCCATAAACAATGTAAACAAAATACAAAACTCTTTTTGTTTTTTTGCAAAAAAATTTATAAAAAGAAAATCTTTTTGGATTTTTCAAAAAAAAGAAAATCTTTTTGGATTTTTTCTATTTTTCAAAAAAATGAAAATCAAACAAATAAATATACAAATGATACAATCTAGATATAGGAATCAAAAGACATGAATATGAAAAATGTATCCTACTCTAGACATGGTGACCACCCCTCAGCCAACTGTGCAAATTCCTGTAGACTTCCTAAGACTTTTGAATATAAGGGAATCTAAAGGATTCGTGAAGATATCGGCTAACTAGAGGTCAGTATATACAAAACTCAAGGATACAACCTTTTCCTCTACAAGTTCATGGATAAAGTGCTCGCGTATCCTAATGTGTTTTGTGCACGAATGCTGGACTGGATTATGAGATATATGTATAGCGCTCGTGTTATCACAGGAAATAGTCATGGTGTCCTGTGATATCCCATAATCCTCCAACATCTGCTTCATCCACAGAAGTTACGTGCAACAACTCCCGGCGACTATGTACTCAGCCTTCGCAATGGATAAAGAGATGGAGTTTTGATTATTTCTCAATCAAGAGACAAGAGCAGAACCAAAGAAGAAACACCCACCAGAATTGTCCTACATCCATCTGCGTCCTCGGCCCAATCGGCATCTGAATATGTGGATAAACGGTCACTGGTATCAAAGGAATACCAAATGACAAGTGAGAGAGTCCCACTCACGTATTTGATAATACGTTTAATAGCGAGTAAGTGTGACTCTTTCAGGGGTGCCTGATATCGCGCACAAACTCCAACACTAAAGGAGATGTCCAAACAATTGGCAGTAAAGTAGAGAAGACTACCTATCATACTCCGATACAAGGTTTTCTCTACGTCCTTGCCTAAAGTGTCCTTGCTAAGATTAGTTGAGGTACTCATCGGTGTACGTGTGTGCTTAGCAAAGTCTAGACCAAATTTCTTGACAAGGTCTCTAGTATACTTGGGTTGGGAGATGAACATCCCATCCTCTAGATGACGAACCTAGAGACCAAGGAAGAAAGTAAGCTCACCAACCATGCTTATCTCAAATCAATTCTTTATCTCCTCCTCAAAGTGATGAGCATGCTGGGAGACCTGAGCAACCAAAATATCACCGTCGGCTCTCCTGACGAACAACGTCATATCCACTCCCCCTTTCTTGAAGCCACGGGTTAAGAGAAAGGAAGTAAGCCTCTTGTACCAAGCACGGGGTTCTTACTTCAAACCATACAAAGCTTTCGTCAGATAGTAAATGTGATCAGGATGCTTAGGGTCTTCAAACCCTTTTGGTTGTTCCACGTAAACCTCCTCTTATAGAATGCCTTTAAAGAAGGCACTGTTGACATCCATATGATATAACTTGAAGCGCAGATGACATTCGATGGCAAGTAGTAAGCGGACGGACTCAAGTCTTGCAACATGAGCGAATGTCTTGTCAAAGTATACACCCTCAATCTGTGTGTAGCCTTGAGCGACCAACCTACCCTTATTTTGGATAATGATACTATTCTCATCCACCTTATTCTTAAAGATCCACTTGGTACCTATCATATTTATCTCACTAAGTCGGGGGACCAGTTCCTAGGCATCATTCTTTCTAAACTCAAGAAACTCATCCTGCGTAGCACATATCCAGTGTTTATCTTTGAGTGCTTCCTTATAGTTCTTGGGCTTAATTTTGGACGTGTAGAAAACATGGCTAACAATATTCTCTAACTGAGCACGAGTCTTGAACCATAGGATGGGATCTCCTAGAATAGTAGAAAGATCATGACTCTTGCGAACCCAAGCAGGAGTGATGCAGGTATGTAAGTATGCGAACCCAAACCACCGGATAAGTGATAATGAGCTCAAACAGTAGTAGCCATGGCAGCCATAGAGATGCAGGTATGTAAGTATGTAAGTGTATATGTGTGTAGAAGGGGATGAGTATAAGAGGAGTAAGATGATGATATAGAGTGGTTCAGCCAAGTTGGCCTACATCCACTGTGAGTGTGTGATCCACTATGTATGGGCACTAATGGCCTTGGATATAATGCACATAAGCTCTCTCTCTCTACTGTGTGTACAAGCAGGGTTCTTAGCTAGGGTTGCGATAATCTGATCCCCTGTAGGGTTGTAGGTGACAAGTATATATAAGTCTTGGGGGGTGTAGTGTACCCCCCAAGTAAGCATGGTGCATGTGAATGATGATCTAACCAATTCCCTGTTGACACCTGTAGATGCCAAATGATGGCATAATATTCCCTCACGTGAGGGTGTGATTCGGTTATAACGGTCTGCCACGTGTCATATGAGTCTCACGCGCACTGTTCCACGCGTCTCCCAAACCACGCGCTGAGATGATGTCACCCTCGGCCTATGATATGAGGCCGAGGGCAAAATTCCCCCTGGTAGTGAGTATGGTCCAATTTAAGCCTCGTACTGTCGGCCCCTCGAAGGGTCGTCCGGGGCCTGCTGAAGGGTCGGCCCCTCGAAGGGTCGTCCGGGGCCTGCTGAAGGGTCGGCCCCTCGGAGGGTCGTCCGGGGCCTGTTGAAGGGTCGGACCCTCGGAGGGTCGTCCGGAGCCTGCTGAAGGGTCGGCTCCTCGGAGGGTCGTCCGGGTCCTGTTGAAGGGTCGGCCCCTCGGAGGGTCGTCCGGGTCCTGCTGAAGGCCGAGTCCAGGAGGGGTCATATGGAGCCAAATGAGGGGTCGGCCCCTCGGAGGGTCGTCTGAAGGGGTTGCCTTGATCCCGGCAGTCAGGGGGTAAATATGGGTATATCAATCACCCCCCAGCCCTTAGCCATTGATGTTGTTGAGATGGCTGAGGGATAGTGTTGCTTTTGAGGCGGATGTATGGTCAGTGAGATGAGGGATGCCTGTCAACATGAGGTGACACTTGGGCGGTTGCCCACTGTCATCTCCGGTTCCCTAGGTAAGGCGGCTGTATGGTCAGTGAGATGAGGGATGCCTGTCAACATGAGGTGACACTTGGGCGGTTGCCCACTGTCATCTCCAGTTCCCTAGGTAAGGCGGCTGTACTATGCTTGGGGCTTTGTGCCCTAATGATATCCTCCTCGTGGGCTGTGTTTTGCTTTGGGAAGTGAGCCCCCTTAATTAGCAAAGATATTAAAAGGATTTTCAAATCCTTTTCCCCTTCTAGCTTCTTCTTCATCTTCGCGCCCTTACTTTCTCTCTCTACAATTCCAGCTAACTCCATAGCCGTTTCTTCGCTGATTTCTCCATCGCTCTTCACTCAGCCGTTGCTCTTGTTTCCAGGTACTCTTCTTTGCCTGAACTCTCCTCTAGCTCTTCCATTTCCTTTGTGTGTTGGGGTCGAACCCCTTTTAGCATTTTTCTGGTTTTTCTCGCATTTTTCTGGCATCTTTTCCGGCGAACGACTTCGACTGTTCTTGAGTGTTCTTGAGCGAACCTTTCATATTCCCAGTTTTAGATCCAAAAGTCATAGGTTGGTCAATTGGAGTTTGTTTGTGGTTAGATTAGTAAAATCATCTCAAGTGTTAGGTCTTCCCCTTAATGCTTAGGAGGCTTTACGATTTAGCAGACGAGTTTCCATCCTTGAGGGAGAAGTTCTTCATAGAGATCAGGCGCATAGAGGAAGAGGAGGAGAGGAGACGACGGGACGACCCCATTTGGGTACGACCCATCTTTCCCCTCCCCTTGAAGAAAATTCTGCCCTCTGAGCCACAAGGGTCGTCCTATCGTCCATCCGACAGTCAGACGTTTGAGGGTGGTATGGACGAGCGTGCGTCTTCACCTGCAGGTGCTGGTCCCTCTGGAAGGAGAGGGTCGTCTGAGGACGCCCAGGACCATCAGGCCGAGGGTGTGGGACCCTCTGAGGCTGTCCCTGTGACGGCCCTATCCCCCCATGCATTTCAAATGACTTTTCACGGTTTGCCCCCAAGAGGTGAAGAGGACTAGGGACAGGAGGCTGAGGGTTATGCTGAGGACTCTGATGATGATCCCATTGACACTTCTCACGCCTCTGCTTATGTTTCCACTGTGAAGGATCGTGACCTCTTGCTGTGGAGGCATCAGTTCGGCATAAAGTCCTCTGTGACTATGAGGGTTCCCAACCCCGATGAGCGAGTTTATCAGGGAGACGAGGGGGAGGTTGCTGTTTACGAGCAGATGCTTAGGGTAGGTGTTAGGTTCCCTCTGCATCCTACCATTGTTGAGATCCTGTCTGCCCTTGGGGTTTCCCCCTCTCAGCTCCCCCCCAACTCTTGGAGGGCAATTCTTGGCTATATATCTCTTTGGAAGAGTGTCTTCACAGATGAGCCCTCAGCAGACTTATTCATAGGTTGTTATAACATTACCTCATCGTCCAAGCAGCCTGGTTACTACCACTTAGGGGCCAGGAAGTCTGACAAGAAGATCCTTCATGTAGCCCAGACCTCAAATCATGACTGGAAGAAGAGGTATTTCTTCATCTCTGGGGACTGGGAGTTCCCCTCTGGGGTTGATCCTCTTGAAGATAGTCCGAGGGTTTCCCAGGTATGGTCCAAACCTTCCATGAGGGCACGGTCTGACCCTGGATTAAGTCAGGAAGAGAGGGTAATTGTTGACTATCTGAGGGACCAGGGGAAAGAGGGTGGACTTCCAAAATTTGAAGATCTAATGACCCCTCATCACCTCAAAGAAGCTGGCCTGAGGGTCGGCCCTTTGACAGAATTATGTGAGTGTTTTTCCATTTTCGCATTATGATTCCTTCTAAGTGTTCCCTCTTTGCCTCTGTATCTTTCTGACGTATTTCCTTCTTTTCAGGTCGTCCTGCGAACATTTCTGACCAATTGTGGGAGATGACTGCCCCCATCTTGTTGTCCGGTCTTGGCAAGAAGAAAGGGAAGGAACCTCAGCAAGCCCAGAGGAAGTCAACGGCCGAGGGGCCGAGGCCGGTAGAGCCGACCGTGGATAGTCGGAAAAGGAAGCAGCCTGAAGCTCCTGAGGGCTCTCGTCCTGATGCACGGACGAGGGCGAGGGCAGAAGTGTCTGAGGGGTCTGCCTCCAGCATGGGGGCATTTTGGTCTCAAAATTTAGCATCCTTGAGTTCTGACCCTTCTTCCCTCATAGCCAACTTAAGGGCGGCCAAGGTCTCCATGTTTTCTGCCCCTTCGGCCTCTGACTACGACTTTTTGTCGAAGATGCCCCCTGCCAAGGTGTATGATTACGGTCTGCATACCATGGCCCAGGTATTTGTTTCTACCGTACTTCCTCAGTTAATTTTTTGTCAATCTGTTCCCTCAGCCTCTTAATGTTTGCTTGTTCTTGTGCAGTCTATTTGTGCTTGGGCGTCGGCTACAAAATGGATGGCCGAGAATCAGCTGAAATTTCAAGAGGCTAACAGGGCCATTCAGCAGGAGGCTCTTCTGCAGACTGAACTGGATGCTGCAAAGGCTGAGCTGGGTACTGCAAGGGCTGAGCTGGAGGGTATGAGGGTTGAGCATACCAGGGTCTTGAATGAGCTACAGACGCAGCATGAGGCAGACCTGAAGGCCAAGGACGACCTTATTAAAGACAAGGATGCGGCCTTGAATAACCTGGGGGCTCACTTCAAGACCGAGCTTGAGGGTGCAGTAAGGAAGGCCGGGGCCGATGCTGTTGAGGCCTATAAGGTTTCAGACGAGTTTCAAGGCTTCGGCCTTGAGTATCTTGAGAGGGGAGTTAGGACGGCCTGTCGGTGGGTCGTCCTAAAATTTGCTGATGCAGTGACGACTATCCGCCCCTCCCTTGAAGCCGTCCAGCTAGATGACCCCTTAATTACTGAGGCCTTGGCACAGGTTGAATCCCAAGTCCACGTTGAGGGTACCGGCACATCTGAGGATCAGCCTCTAGTGGTCGTAGATGAGACCCCTGTAATCGATGTGCCCTCTGAGTGTGCTCAATAGGGTGGCTGTCTGTGGCCCACACCCTCTTCTTGTAACATTTTTTTTTGTATTTTTGTTGATCAAACATTTCCCTTATTTGTAATATAATCACTGTCTTCTATTCCTGTCTTTGCTTTGTGATGCTTAGAAATTAACAATATTACCAACCCCTCCCTCGTCATTTTGAGGGTAAATGGGGTCGTCTCTCCCATTTGCCCTCTTCATAGCCGAGGGTGTTTACCACCAAATTATGGTGTTTTAAATCAAGTCTACCCTCGTCTTTTTGAGGGGAGTGGAGGGGTCGTCCCCTCCACTGGTCCCCATTATAGCCGAGGGATCAACTAACCTAATTAATGGATTTTAATTTAGTCTTCCCTCGGCTTTTTTGAGGAGAGTGGAGGGGTCGTCCCCTCCACTGGTCCCCATTATAGCCGAGGGTTCAACTAACCAAATTAATGGATTTTAATCTAGTCTTCCCTCGTCTTTTTTGAGGATAGTGGAGGGGTCGTCCCCTCCACCGGTCCCCATTATAGCCGAGGGATCAACTAACCAAATTAATGGATTTTAATTTAGTCTTCCCTCGTCTTTTTTGAGGAGAGTGGAGGGGTCGTCCCCTCCACTGGTCCCCATTATAGCCGAGGGATCAACTAATCCAAATTAATGGATTTTAATTTAGTCTTCCCTCGTCTTTTTTGAGGAGAGTGGAGGGGTCGTCCCCTCCACTGGTCCCCATTATAGCCGAGGGATCAACTAATCCAAATTAATGGATTTTAATTTAGTCTTCCCTCGGCTTTTTTGAGGAGAGTGGAGGGGTCGTCCCCTCCACTGGTCCCCATTATAGCCGAGGGTTCAACTAACCAAATTAATGGATTTTAATCTAGTCTTCCCTCGTCTTTTTTGAGGATAGTGGAGGGGTCGTCCCCTCCACCGGTCCCCATTATAGCCGAGGGATCAACTAACCAAATTAATGGATTTTAATTTAGTCTTCCCTCGTCTTTTTTGAGGAGAGTGGAGGGGTCGTCCCCTCCACTGGTCCCCATTATAGCCGAGGGATCAACTAATCCAAATTAATGGATTTTAATTTAGTCTTCCCTCGTCTTTTTTGAGGAGAGTGGAGGGGTCGTCCCCTCCACTGGTCCCCATTATAGCCGAGGGATCAACTAATCCAAATTAATGGATTTTAATTTAGTCTTCCCTCGTCTTTTTTGAGGAGAGTGGAGGGGTCGTCCCCTCCACTGGCCCTCATTATAGCCGAGGGTTCAACTAACCAAATTAATGGATTTTAATTTAGTCTTCCCTCGTCTTTTTTGAGGAGAGTGGAGGGGTCGTCCCCTCCACTGGTCCCCATTATAGCCGAGGGTTCAACTAACCAAATTAATGGATTTTAATCTAGTCTTCCCTCGTCTTTTTTGAGGAGAGTGGAGGGGTCGTCCCCTCCACTGGTCCCCATTATAGCCGAGGGTTCAACTAACCAAATTAATGGATTTTAATAGTTTTCCCTCGTCTTTTTTGAGAAGAGTGGAGGGGTCGTCCCCTCCACTGGTCCCCATTATAGCCGAGGGATCAACTAACCAAATTAATGGATTTTAATCTAGTCTTCCCTCGTCTTTTTTGAGAAGAGTGGAGGGGTCGTCCCCTCCACTGGTCCCCATTATAGCCGAGGGTTCAACTAACCAAATTAATGGATTTTAATATAGTCTTCCCTCGTCTTTTTTGAGAAGAGTGGAGGGGTCGTCCCCTCCACTGGTCCCCATTATAGCCGAGGGTTCAACTTCGCATGCATGCTAGGACTGACAATAGGATGAAGGAAACACTGATATTTCTCATTAATTTCCCAAGTGTTCTGTCGGAGCAACCCTAATTACAATTATGGCCTTTCAAGACCTTACAACACTACTGATAGTATTTCTTCAAATGGTCTGCATTCCAGGGGTTTGAAAAAGGTTCCCCCTCTAAGTTTTCTAGCCTGTAGGTCCCTGGGACAACTTCATCGATGACCCTATATGGGCCATGCCAATTAGGATGGAGCTTGTTGGGCTTCTGCCAAGTCTTTTTAAGAACCAAGTCTCCCACTGCGATAGGCCTCTGTTTCACCCTTTGGTTGTAAAACCTTGCGGTCCTCTGCTGGTAGGAAGCTTGCCTTATCTCAGCATCCTCCCTTCTTTCCTCAATCAGGTCTAGGTCAAGTCTTCTCTCTTCCGTATTTCCCTGGGGGTCATACATTTGGACCCTATGAGTAGGAAACTCCACTTCGGTGGGGATGACTGCTTCTGATCCATAAGCTAACATGAATGGGGTCTCCCCGGTAGAGGTCCTTACTGTCGTCCTGTATGCCCACAATACTGCATATAACTCCTCGACCCATCTTCCTTTTGCCTCCTCAAGCCTCTTCTTAATCCCATCTAGGATTGTCCTGTTCGTAACTTCGGTTTGCCCATTGGCCTGAGGTCGGCCTGGAGTGGAGAAAAATTGTTTGATGCTTACCCTCTCACAGTACTTCTGCAGAGAGGCATTCTTGAATTGAGTCCCGTTATCCGAGATGAGGGTGTTAGGTAGACCATATCTGCATATCACATTCTTCCAGATGAACTGGAAGGTCTTCTGCTCTGTAATCGTGACCATCGGTTCGGCCTCTACCCACTTTGAAAAGTAGTCAATTGCTACGATGAGGAACCGATAGTTATTGACTGCCCTCCGTAAGGGTCCTACTAGGTCAATCCCCCATACTGCGAACGGCCATGGGGATGTAACAGAGGTAAGAGGCTGATGAGGTTGGTGAGGGATGGTAGCAAATCTTTGGCATTTGTCACACTTTTTAACGTATGCGGCAGCATCTTTTCCTAAGGTCGGCCACCAGTACCCCTGGGTTATTACCCTCTTCGCTAGGGATCTACCCCCAATGTGGCTTGAGCACGACCCTTCATGCACATCTTGCAAAATGGAAGGGACTTCTGAAGGATGCACACACCTAAGTAAGGGGAGCAGAAACCCCTTTTTGTACAGCGTGTCTCTGATGACAGTGAACTTTGCAGCCCTGTATCTCAGCTTCTTCCTCTCTTGACTTGCTTCTGGCATCTCTCCTCCTTTAATGTATCTGATCAGAGGATCCATCCATGAAGGTTCTTGAGAAACATTCATGCAAATGCCAAGTGTTCCCTCGTCCTCTTCGATAGTTGGTCGTAGCAAGATTTCCACTGGGACTGTCCTCCTTATGTCTGTCCTAGTAGCTGAGGCCAACCTTGCAAGGGCGTCAGCACGACCATTGTCGAGCCTAGGTATCCTCTTGAGTTTCACTTCATTAAAGTTTTTCAGCAATGACCTCACCTTGTCAAGATACCTAACCATTCTCTCGTCCTTGGCCTCGTAGGCTCCTAGTATCTGATTTACGACTAGCCTTGAATCACTATGGACCAAAATCTGACCGACACTAAGAGACTTGGCCAAGCAGAGGCCTGCTACTAAGGCCTCATATTCAGCCTCATTGTTGGAGGCTTTGAAGCTGAACCTCAGAGCGTATTCGACGTCTATGCCATCGGGTGCTGATAGTATCAGTCCAGCACCACTTCCGCTATCACAGGAGGACCCGTCAACGAAGAGGCTCCACGGAGTCTTTCCTTCAGAAAAATTTCCCTCAGAGAGGGACCCCTGTCTAAAGATGTATCTTCCCTCTTCGTTTTCAGTCACTTTCCTTCTAGCGGTGCTCGTCTCAGCCATTTCTGCGGGTGTGTCTTCTGTATCTGCCTTCCCGAGGGTCTCACCCTCGGCCTCATCTTCTTCCCATGTGAACTCAGCCACGAAGTCTGCCAAGGCTTGCCCCTTAATGGCTGTCTTAGGCTGATACACAATGTCAAATTCCCCCAACTCTATAGCCCAGGTCATTAGCCTTCCTGATTTTTCAGGCTTGTGTAGGACCTGCCTAAGAGGAGAGTCAGTAAGGATGACCATAGTATGGGACTGGAAGTATGGTTTCATCTTCCTTGAGGCATGGATCAAGGCATAGGCCAACTTCTCCATCCTCGGGTATCTCTGCTCTGCCCCCTGGAGTGCCTTGCTGTTGAAATATACGGGCTTCTGTATCCCATCTTCGTCTCTTACGATTGCTGCACTGATAGCGGATTCTGAGACAGCAAGGTACACGTACAGTCGTTCACCCTGCACGGGTCGTGACAGCAGCAAGGGAGACCCTAAGTATGATTTCAGCTGCTTGAAAGCCTCATCACACTCTTCGCTCCATTCAAAGGCTTTCCTGAGGATCTTGAAGAATGGTAGACACCTGTCTGTAGCCCTTGACACAAATCTGTTCAAGGCAGCAACTCTCCCTGTGAGCCTCTGAACGTCTTTAATGGACTTGGGGGTCTTCATCTCAATAAGGGCCTTTATCTTTTCAGGATTGGCCTCAATGCCTCTTTGATTGACAATGAACCCCAAGAACTTCCCCGCTCCGACCCCGAAGACACACTTGGCCGGATTGAGCTTCATTCTGTATTTGTCCATTGTATTAAAGGTCCTTTCCAGGTCTGCCACATGATCCTCTGCCTTCAGACTCTTAGTCAGCATGTCATCTACGTAAACCTCCATAGACTTCCCAATTTGGTCTTCGAACATTTTGTTTACGAGGCACTGGTACGTTGCCCCCGCATTTTTTAGGCCAAAGGGCATGACCCTGTAACAGTATGTCCCCTTGTCAGTGATGAAGGCGGTCCTCTCTGAGTCCTCAGGGTTCATGAAAATCTGGTTATACCCTGAGTAGGCATCCATGAAACTCATGAGCTCATGGCCTGCGGTAGCGTCTACCATCTGGTCGATGCGGGGGAGAGGGAAGCTGTCTTTGGGACAATGCTTGTTGAGGTCTGTGAAGTCCACGCACATTCTCCACTTGCCGTTGGCCTTTGGGACGATGACTGCATTGGACAGCCACTCAGGGTAGATGACCTCTCTGATAAATTCAGCGTCTTCTAATTTTTTAACCTCATCCCTGATGACCTCATACTTTTCTCTAGAGTAAATCCTCCTCTTCTGCTTTACCGGCTTCACTCCCTCTACCACATTGAGTTTGTGGCACATGATTTCAGGGTCGATCCCTGGCATATCTACATGACTCCACGCGAAGACGCTTCGCCTTCTCCTCAACAGTTTGATGAGGTCTTCCTTGATACTGGGATTCAGAGATTTGCCAACTTGGACGGTTTTTCCCGGGTCATCCTCATCGAGGATGATGGGTTCTACCTCCTCAGCGGCCTCTCCTTTTTTGAGCTTCGTCTCATCCCTGGGGTCTAGGGTATCAATGTTGTAAGTGGCTGTAGCCCTCTTGTGTGCCTCCCTTTCTTCAGCGGAGTTGTAGTAGCACTCTCTCGCTGTCGTCTGGTCTCCCTGAACTTCCCCCACCCCATAAGGGGTAGGGAACTTAACCATTTGGTGGACCGTGGATGGCACAGCTTCAAACCCCTTGAGGGCCACACGTCCCAGTATGATGTTGTATGCCGAAAACACATGCTCATCCAGCACAAAGAAACTGACCCTCTTGGTGAGCCATCTCGGCCACTCGTCCCCCATCCTGACATCAGCCTCATATACTCCTAGAGGGTGAACCTTCTCCCCACTGAACCCAATCAATGGATGATGGTATGGGACAAGTCTGGCACGACTGAGGCCCAAGGCCTTGAAGCATGGCCAAAACATCACATCTGCGGATGAGCCCCCATCCACCAGGATCCTCGGCACTTCGCACCCGTGCACCCTGGTGGTGATGACGAGAGGGTCATCATGCGGGGCCAATAGGCCCTTGAAGTCCATTCTTGAAAATCCCACAATCAAAGTGTCCATATCAACCTTCTTCCTTTTTTCTGACTTGACCTCTACGGAGGTTGAGTGTACCGTCTTCATCACTGCCTTAGCCTCAGCGACATGGGCCTTCCTGTCGGCGACCTCAGACCCTCCTCCTGCTAAACCCCCGGAGATCATTCCCACCCCGAGCGAGATCATATTGAGCCTCTTGACAGGGCCTTGGTCGTCTCTCGGCGGGAGGTCAGGGTCGTCCTCATCATCAGAGGGGTCGTCCCCTCTTTTTTGAGGACCTTCTCTGCAGGCATCGACTCGCTTCTTTCTGGGGTCGTCCCCTCGGCCCCTCTTGAAGTCGGCTTTATCGACGTACTTTCTGAGCTTCCCTTCCTTCAGCATCTTCTCAATCTCATCTTTCAGAGCAAAGCATTTGTCTGTTACGTGGCCGTGGTCTTGGTGAAATTCACACCACAGGTTCCTATTTCTCTTGCCGGGGGCTGCCCTCAGCTTCTCAGGCCACTTCAGCGTCCGGTCACTCTTTATCTCATTGAGGATCTGTTCACAGCTGACCGTCAGAGGGGTGTACCCCGCGAACTTATCATCCATGGTCCTCTTCTTCCCCTCTTTGTTCTTCTTGGGGTATTTATTCCCACTTGCACCTCCTTTTTCGTCTTCATGTTTTGCGGCCATCGCCTCTTCGGCGTTCATCACCTTCCCTGCTGTTGACAACAGCTCAGCCATCGTCCTTGGAGGGTCTTCGGCAAGCTTCCATAATAGCTTCCCCTTCTGGAGCCCTCCAATCAGGGCTGTCATAGCTATGCTCTCCTCATAGTCTTCCACCTCCAGCTTCTCTTTATTGAATCTGGCTATGTAGTCTCTCAGAGTCTCGTGCTTTCCCTGCTTAACATAGAGCAGGTGTGTGGTCTTCTTCTGTGGCCTCACCCCAAAGCAGAAATTATGGATGAACAGGTCTGCCAACTGCTTAAAGCTTCCAATAGAATTTTTTGGAAGGGATGTGTACCAGACATGCGCAGCCCCTGTCAAGGTACCAGAGAAGGCACGACATCTCATCTCATCTGAGATAGAGTATATGTCTGCTGCGGATTGATACATCTCCACGTGGTGGACAGGGTTGGTGCTCCCATCGTATCTTGGGGTGACCACAGGAGGCCTGAACTTTGATGGCGTGGGGAAGTTGACTATCTTTGCCACAAAGGGTGAGCCTATGGTGTATCCCCTCTGAAGAGGGTCCCGGCTCTTCAGTATGTCGCCAATCTTATCCTCTAACCTCTGGATTGAGTCATTCCAGGGCCTCACAGGGTCGGCCTGGCCGATGTTATCCCCTGCTGCCTCTCGGAGGTGGATGGAGGGCTCCGCCAAGGCAGGCCTGTGTCGGCTATTTACTTCCCTTTGGCCGTCATCCCGTCTTTGGGGTCGGCCTTCTGCTTCTTTCCTAGATCTCGCTGCGCTTCTTGACTTGGACAACTTGTCTCGCAGGTCATTCACTGGGCCCAGCCTCTCGAAGGCCGACCCCCTGCTCAGGCGGTCAAAAGCAGAGCCTCTTGGGCGATCATCAGGGTTTGGTCTCCCGCACTTTCCTCTACTGTCCTGGAGGGGTCGTACTGTATTATTGGAGACCTCGTATGGCTCCCAGCATTCTACTGGAGCCTCTTCTTCCTCCAGATCATCATACCTGTCCTCAGGGCAAGGGTTTCCTTGCCTCCCCAGGCGTAAACGCCGGGGGTCAGCAACATCCCTACGCCGCTGAGGGGGTGGCAGGTCTTTATGTGGTGCCTGGGGTGGTCCCCTGGCCTCATGATGTCCTGGAGCTGCTGCCGGAGTAATCATCTCAGGTGAGACCCCTGGTGGTCTCAGTATATTCTGACTTAGAGCTGTAAACTGCTCCTGCATCATCCGCTGGCTGGCTTCCAGAGACTTTAGGGCTGCTGCCACATCAGCCATCTCAGACTGAGGTGGTGGCTGACTGGAACTGGGTCTTCCCCCATCATCCGGCGGGGGAAGTGGTGGCGGTGGCATCTCAGGTGCCATGTGCTTGAGTTATGAAGAGCTGAACTGAAGAAAATACTGGTTAGCTTGGGAACCTTAGTGGGTCTCCTTCAATGGTGAAACACCTCCTCTCAGGGGGAGTGTTGGTTCACCACCAGAGTGCCCAGTGAGGTCAAGCTGTACAAAGGAAGAGATGTCTTCTCGTTCCCACAGATGGCGCCAAACTGATGATGCTAAGATTTAGCACCACCGGATAAGTGATAATGAGCTCAAACAGTAGTAGCCATGGCAGCCATAGAGATGCAGGTATGTAAGTATGTAAGTGTATATGTGTGTAGAAGGGGATGAGTATAAGAGGAGTAAGATGATGATATAGAGTGGTTCAGCCAAGTTGGCCTACATCCACTGTGAGTGTGTGATCCACTATGTATGGGCACTAATGGCCTTGGATATAATGCACATAAGCTCTCTCTCTCTACTGTGTGTACAAGCAGGGTTCTTAGCTAGGGTTGCGATAATCTGATCCCCTGTAGGGTTGTAGGTGACAAGTATATATAAGTCTTGGGGGGTGTAGTGTACCCCCCAAGTAAGCATGGTGCATGTGAATGATGATCTAACCAATTCCCTATTGACACCTGTAGATGCCAAATGATGGCATAATATTCCCTCACGTGAGGGTGTGATTCGGTTATAACGGTCTGCCACGTGTCATATGAGTCTCACGCGCACTGTTCCACGCGTCTCCCAAACCACGCGCTGAGATGATGTCACCCTCGGCCTATGATATGAGGCCGAGGGCAAAGTTCCCCCTGGTAGTGAGTATGGTCCAATTTAAGCCTCGTACTGTCGGCCCCTCGAAGGGTCGTCCGGGGCCTGTTGAAGGGTCGGCCCCTCGAAGGGTCGTCCGGGGCCTGCTGAAGGGTCGGCCCCTCGGAGGGTCGTCCGGGGCCTGTTGAAGGGTCGGACCCTCGGAGGGTCGTCCGGAGCCTGCTGAAGGGTCGGCTCCTCGGAGGGTCGTCCGGGTCCTGTTGAAGGGTCGGCCCTTCGGAGGGTCGTCCGGGTCCTGCTGAAGGCCGAGTCCAGGAGGGGTCATATGGAGCCAAATGAGGGGTCGGCCCCTCGGAGGGTCGTCTGAAGGGGTTGCCTTGATCCCGGCAGTCAGGGGGTAAATATGGGTATATCAAGGAGTGTCCCCTAACTCAGGAATGGGATCCACTCTCGGTATGAGAGGCACAACGGGATCATCAGTAGAAAGTGCGTTACCCTCACCCAAAAGGTTAGAATCAATCAACACCGACAACTCGTCATCTTGCATGGTGACGTTTATTGACTCCATAACCTTTGAGCTATTCAGGTTATACACTCGATAAGCTCCACTGGACGATAAATAACCGAAAAATATCCCTTCGTCGCTCTGGGAGTCAAACTTTCCTAATAGCTCTCTATCTCGTAAGATGTAGCATTTGCTCCCAAAGACACGAAAATATGAATGGTTGGGCTTCTTTCCAATCCATAATTCGTAGGGTGTCATAAGTGTGTGTGGAAAAAGATATACCCTATTTACCGTATGGTATGTGGTAGACACCTCCTCTGCCCAAAATCTACTTGCAACTTTATGAACCAAAAGCATAGATCTATCCATCTCCTGAATCTTTCGATTCTTCCTCTCAACAATCCCATTTTGCTGAGGAGTCGTAACGGTAAAAAATTCGTGTTTGATTCCGAGGCTATCACAAAAAAGATATACTTTTGCTTCTTTAAGCTCAGTGCTGTTATTACTGCGTATTCTATTAATAGTGACATTGTGTTAATTTTATAGGACACGAAATTGGTCATAAGAAAGTCCATAACATCGGATTTCTCTCTCTGAAAACCTACAATCGAGTAGCATGAGAAATTATCTACCATCCTGAGAATGTACCTCTTACCACCTAAACTCTCAGTATGAGTAGGACCCATAAGATCCATATGTATCAAGTCAAGGATGTGTGAGGTGGTAATGGAATTCAACTTTCGATGGGGGATACAAATTTGCTTTCCCAACTAGCAGGGTCCACAAACTGCGAAAGTTGGCTTTCCATGTGATGGTAAGCCACGTGCTAGGTCCTTTTTAACTAACTTTTCTAAATATCAAAAATTCACATGACCTAGATATTGATGCCACATGTCTATAGAATTGACCATGACACTGTTGCAGAAAAGCGAGGACTCATGCATAATAACATAATAATTGTGTTCATTCCTCACCCCTTGCAATTGAAGTTTACCGACTTTATCATAAACGTGGCATTTATTTCAGTCAAACTTTACTACAAAGTCAGCGTTGCACAACTGTCTAATATTGAGTAAATTTGTTTTCAATCCATTGACGTACAACACATTCTTTAGCTTAGGAAATCCTGATAACTCTACTGTACCTCGTCCTACTATGCTAGACTTACTCCCTCACCAAAAGTGACTTTAGCTTCCTTACGATCCTCGAGGGAGGTAAACAAAGAGATGTCTCCAGTTATATGCCTGTAGCACCCACTATTGAAATACCACTGTAGAGAAATATGTGCTTTAAGAGAAACGTGAACAACAAGGGCTTTTTCCTTGTGTGTAGGAACCCAAGATGTGGTAACCTTTTATTTTCCATTATCATTGTTGACTCTAGTCGGGATTTTAAATTTGTCCACAAACGGAATAGAAATTCATTGGAACTCTTCCAATATACTCTGAGATGTGGTGACTAGAAACTTAACTCGCTCTCTAAGAATCTCAAAATCAGTAGTGGTATGTGACAGAGCAAAAGTACGTCGTGTCCGACCCAGACTATAGAAATACTCATAAAGATGAACTTTTCCTTTGTAGTAAGTACAAAAATATGTAGACTTAGGCCAACTTCGGTTCACTTTTCTTGGACGAACTCTCTTTTAATTTTTAGGTGGGTGGCCATATGGATTTGTAATAAACTCGAGAATCGATTCTAATGTCATATGGGACGTGATAGCACCATCAAAACCTTTTCCTGGCCTCTCACCTAAACCTAAAACAGGGGCGAGGAACATCTTTCCCATCTTACCAGATCGGTCCTCAATTCTTACCTTGACTTCCCAGTCTCTCTCAAGGCCCTGAGTGAGTTGGGCTACAAGGGGTTCTAGTTTCTTTCGAGCGTCCAAGGAGGAATGGAGCTCACTCGTTAAATCAGCCACTTGCTTAGTCAAGTCCCCTTTTTCTTTCGTAAAAATACATTCTCTCTATCCAAATACTCTCTCTCTCAACACAGGCGACCTATCTCTCTTTTAACGCAGTGGACATGGAGGTCTCTCTCTCTCTCTCTCTCTCTCTCTCTCTCATCTCTCCTAACTCATTATCTAGAGACACTATACTAAGAGCTGACGTTTGGTTACGCTTTTTGGTCTTAAAAGTATCAGCATATAAATTAGCGTACGCGCGTCAGGGATCACTCTCGCTCTCACTTGCTTCTTCCTCCCCTTCGCTCACACTGCTATCTCTCTCGAGGTATACCTGTGAGCTTACATCCTCATCGTCATGAGGAGCACTATTAGTACTCACATGAATATCTATGAATGAGGTGAAGTTATATTCATGCGGTGACTCGTCTGCAGAATCCACCGACTCGACCTCGCTATCGTCACTAAGGATGGTGTTTAACGCAAATTTGGTTTGTTCTTGACGTTTCAACCTAGTTGCACACTCAAACCCCCTATGACCTATACCGCCGAACTCAAAACATCTCTCACTTTCTTTCTTAGAGATGTCCTTTTTATCTTTCTCAAATTTCTTTTTAGATTTTTTTTCTCAAATTTTTTTTTATCTTTAAAATTTCCATTTTTCTTTAATTTGAGAAATTTCTTGAAATTTTTAGCAAATAGGACCAAATTATCTAAGTCAAAATCAAAATCAGAATCAAACATCTCTTCCTCTCTTTTCTTAGACGACTCACCTCTCTTTGACCCCTCACTCTTTCTGGTTTGGGCTTTAAGTGCTATCCCTTTGTATTTTGATTTTATCGTGTTAGGGAACATGTTAATTCATAGGTTTGTAGGTCTCCAACTAACTCTTCTAATTTCAGCCTACTCAAATTACCTAATGAATTTAACACAGTAACTTTGGGGATAAATCTATTAGGCA
The DNA here is from genome assembly GCA_949130495.1 of Sambucus nigra. NCBI lineage: Eukaryota > Viridiplantae > Streptophyta > Magnoliopsida > Dipsacales > Adoxaceae > Sambucus > Sambucus nigra. The sequence continues at coordinate 25,173,283 of OX422211.1, forward strand.
GTGGCCTCAAAATTTTCTTAACTAATCTAGCATCAGGAATGTGTTCACCTAAGTTGAAACTAGTGTTCACGATATCAGATAAGCGTGTACAAAATTCATCGAAACACTCATTTTCATGCATGGAGATAGTTTCAAACTGTGTAGTTAAGTTTTGCAATTTAGATTCTTTCACTGCATTTGTGCCTTCATGGGTAAGTTTCAGAACATCCCATGCCTTTTTAGACGTGGTACACTTCATAATGCGTCGAAACTCGTCAGGTGCGACGATTCCAGAAATGGCACTAATCCAACATGAGTTATATGTGCTCCATTTATATTCATCCTCTGTTCATGCAGTCACATATTTTATGGTAGTTATGTTATCTACAGTGACAATGGGAGGCGTCTACCCTCTTTTACACAGAACCCAAACACGTTCGTCTATGGCCTTTAAGTGAGATTTCATACGGGCTTTCCAATATGCATAATTTGACCCATCAAAAATTGGGACTCTACTATATAAGTTCTCCATCGAATTTGCGCTTTTTCAAAGATAAATTTTTAGAACAAAATTGATATCCAGAAAATTTTTACGGAACAATTACACGATAAATTTGTGTAAATGGCTCTGATACCAATTTGAGAGTGCGCCAGCAATCAATGTCGAACTTATTTAATTAAATTCTAATTTTAGTCTCAACAAGTCTTAACTCTAGCAAACAAATGTGATTGGATAAAGAAATAATCTAAGCATGCGAGACAATCACAATTGAGGAAAAATCCCCCACAGGGTAAAAACTATCTTATTTTCACTATAATTTGTAAAGTTCGGTTTACACGGATTACAATGAAAATACAAGCAGTGACATAAGAAATACCCGCAGGCGTCGATTTCGATGTCGTCGGCTAGAGTTCCCCAAGAGCTCCAAAAAGTCAGCAATGGAAAAGTTTCGTCTTCTCCACAAGTGTACTATAGATGAGGATTATAATCTTCCTTGAGGTTTAGAGGATTCACATAAAGGATTGGGAATTATTTGTGAATAAAAAAGGTATGAAAGCCTTAAAATATGAAGTCTGGAAAGTGGTACTATTTTGCAGAAACGGAGGTATGCAGACTTGGGAAAAACGTGAAGCATGAGCCCTATTTAAATAAGCGGGTTAAGGAGGTGGTCGTTCGAGCGACATGCGACGTCGTTTGAATGAGATGGTATCTCGTTCGAACCATATACGATGTCGTTCGAACGACATCAGTGACGTGCCTAAAAAAACCTCTTTAAAAAGATCTTGCGTGTTTATCATCTTCTAGGCTTCAAAATTTATTTAAAAAATATTCCCAACTATTTATGAAAATAAATAAAAACTCTAATTAAAAGTATTTTACCATAAGAACGTGGAGTAGTGGGAACGGTTGAAGTGTACGTTGCTTGACACATGATGCACGTACGAAAATGATGGATACATGAATTCAGATCAAGACCGTCGTGGATGATCATGGAGATGTGCCAAATGTATCGGCATCAGACATACTTAATTGAGATCTAGGACACTTGAAAAATTCCTAGATTCTACCCTGGTCATTTATAAAACATCTCCTAGGCTTTCGAGTGGGAAATTTGGCCTCTCTGGTGGAGGAGGTAGGAACTCTGTTGTGGTTCTTGAGCCCCCTTGTGGACTTATGGAACTTTAAACGCATGGTGGGAGGTTTATAATGACTTATTTTTAAGAGAAAATATTTATGATTGCTCATAGCTTAGGCTTAATTTTTGAGTTTTGGCATATCCCGTTACAAACTAATATCTCAAACAAAGAATTGAATCTACAAGATCATTCGAAGAGACACCAACATTTATGGTGGAATAAACTTATGGTTTTCATAGTCTTTTATGAACCATATTTTGGGATGTTAGTTTATAAAAAATTAAGGATTTTTATACAAAGGAATTTAAAAAATAAAAAGTCTTTTTAGTCTTGTTCAAATAAAATTTGATTTCGTTCGAACAAGATGAGGATATCGTTAGAACCTTTTTCAAATGAAGTTTAAATGAGAAATCTCTGCCTAGACAGGGATATGTCATTTGAAGATTGTTAGAAAGGCATTCAAGTGAGAATCACCTGTCATTAGAACGAGTTAAGATGTCGTTCGAACCAAATTGTTGTTTTCGATCGAACGAAGTCAATTTTCATTCGAATAACCCCACCGCCTCGAAATTTGTGATTTTTTTATAAATACCTATTTTGAGGAGATTGTTTAACAAAACTTTGACAAAAATGATTTCTGCATATCTGTTCCAAAGTTTTTTATTTTTCATTTTTCAAAGCACTTTTATTTTCATAAATCTTTCATCCCCATATATGATTTGTCAGATTTATGAAACCCCAGTTTCAAACCATCTTTTGTAAAACCTTGTGAAGTTCAATATCTATGGATGACTTGTGGAGCCGAGGTTTCACTACCTAAAAAGATGAAGGTTGATCAACGAATACCGAGGGAAACTCGATTCTTGTGGACAACTCTGGATTGATCGTATTTGTAGAAGGAATTGAAGACTCTGGGCGTCATACTTAGTATGTTTAAGCATCTTGTAAATCGATTGTCTATTAATTACTTTATAGTTTCGAATATAGGGTTTTCCCTTTTAAAGTATTTTTCCTTATTTTCTTTGCTTGTGTATTTTGACCGTGTGATTAGTTTGCTGAAGAAAAATTTGGACCACACCTTTGCATGAACACTTAATTAATAATCAAGATAAAATTGATTAAAATTGAATTTGTGTGTGGAAAAATAATTTAAGGATCATCTATAGAATCCCATTTTCTCATTATTATTTTCTTTCATGGAAATATTGTAACACCCAGAGATTTCTTTTAGTTGGCAAACACCTCTCCCACTCCTTTGGGGGTCGGGAAACTCATCACCAACCTTTATGTTGAGATAATCGTATCTAAATCATTGAGAGATGGTCTGGACAAGATCACGTTGTAAGCTGAGGGATGGTCAATTACTATTAACTTATTTCAGATAGTTGTGTAGAAATCTGTGGAACCAATGGTGAGGGGAGAGTGACATATCCCAGGGAATAGATCCATTATCACTTGAATTTGATTAGAGGAGTGATAATATATTGCATTTTCTTGTAATCGAGGCCCATGTCCTCGAAAGTATCCAAAAATAGGAAGTTCGATTAGCTCTCAATGTCGATCAAGATCCTCTTTATGTTAGCATTCCCCATGATCACTATAATAACAAAGGGGTCGTCATGAGGCACACGTACCCGTCTGAGGTATGTTTTTGGGAAAACCCTCATTGGGACCTCATTTGTGGATTGATGTGGTGGGAAACATTGTTGTCTTATACTGATTCGCATTGAAATCTCTTAAGGTAAGATTTTTTTAACTATGGTCGAGAGTCCACCTCTGATGAAGCCTCCTCAAATATTTTTCATCAACCAAAGGGATCTCATTTTTTAAATGTTGTTGTAGTGACCTTGTATTACGTCCTTAGACACAAACTCCTTAAGGTAGCTCCTTTTTATCACCCATTCGATGGCTTTTTTAAGACTAAACCACTCATCGCTATTATGTCTATGGTACCTATGGAACTTACAATACCCGGTTTCATCCCTCAGATTATCTGTGGCCTTCATAGGCTTAGGCGGTGATTGGAGATCCTGAGTTGCAAAAACCTCTTAAATGGTGGTTGTGAGTGGAGTGAAGTTCTTGGCTTCTTAAGTCTCATTATTTCTACCTACGACTTTCTTCTTTTTTGACTCTGTCACCTCAGAGTTATTCCCAAGATGAAAGAAAACATCTTTCCTCTTTCCTTGATAGGGGAGGCTATAGTTAACCTTTATAAAATTTTATCCTTAAAATTCATATACTTCTGATTCGTTTCAAGTAGTTCAGTCATCGACTTGGAGGCTTCTTACTAAAATATCTGAGTAAGTCCTCTGAGGTGGCATTTAAAATGAAGGCACCTATACATATCGTGTCATTTAGATCATTAGCTTGGAGAGCCTATTAGTTGAATCTCTTATCATATTCTTTAAGAGCTTTTTAAGTCTTTTGTTTCAAATGGATGAGAGAAGTGACAATCTTCCTCATCTTCCAAGCTTTTATAAAATGTCTTAAAAAGTACTTGGCTAACTCAATGAATATCCCAATGGTCCCAGATTTAAGCTTGGAAATAGTGCCTAACCATTCCCTTAAGATTAGCGAATAAGACCTTATTTGGGGTGTCTTGAAAGAACATGGGATATCAACAGGTCTTTAGGTGATCAATGGGATCTTTTTTATCCATTAAGTGCTTTACTACTAGGCATCTTCCACTTTGGGGGAAGAGCATAGTGTTAGACATTATTATAGAATGGAGATAATGTCTTCTGGAGAGATAAATCAATTGTGTTGGGAGTTTTCACCTTGTATTGGATGAGGAAATTCCCCAACTAGTCATACATCTTTTTCATCTTTTTGTCCCAGGGCCTGGGCACCCTGGAACCACCGTGGGATTTATTTACAGGGACTAATATCATGTCCTTGAAAGTATGAGAGTCATAGATCGCTGGAGGACTCCAGTTCCACTATGATCTGATCTAGCAGGTTCCTCTATCACAGATAGCAATGGAAGCCTTTCAAAAAAGTAAATAAGTTTCTCTTGTAGCTCTTTTTATTGAGCTTCCACATCTTTGAAAGAGCAAAAAATATGATATTGGTTGTCATCTTGAAAAGATTAAGACGTGTATATAAGATAAAATGAACTTTTCGTTCCCACAAATGACACCAAACTAGTGGGTAGTAAAATTATAAGTGACCTCATACCCAACATGTGAACCACTCAAGACCTTATAGAGGGAAAATGAGGAGGAGTGTCAAAGTGAAATACAAATATTTAAAGTGGTTTGGACATCAGCTGAAGATCCTACATCCACTGTCAAAGGGTGTTGTATTATTTATTAGTTCATAAAAAGAGTTACTACAATCTATTATACCACTTAAAATTAGGGAAAGAGAGGTTAAGGTCCTTGCGACTTTTGTCAAGAATCAAGAAAATGTTAGAAAATAACTGATAAACTTCTCTAAGGGTCTTGTAAAGACCCCACTTTTATATGTTCATATATAGTTTGTTTTAAATATTTTATTATTAAACATGAGACATGGGCAATGGGTTATAATGGATAATATTAATTTATTATTTTTAGTCCAATCCTCCCTTCATAAATTATGAAAAATCAAATTAGTTACAAACGTAAAATTTTAAAGTTTTTAGTAGGAATGTTCATATTAGAGACTAGTTTTAACCATTATAATATAACATATGACTTGAGGTAAAAACAATAGAGTATTATATATATGAATTAGGTTTGTAACACAACAAACAGTGTGTTAAACAGAGGTTCGAGCAAGAAGTTATGTTGAAGTTACGAAATAAGGGCAAATTTGTCCATCCTTTAAGTTGTATTTTGTCCTATTACCACACCATGTGTAATATTTTGCTTGGTTGAAGGGGAGGCTGGTTTGTCCGACTTAAACACTTTGAAATAACCTCCTTCTTCATCAAAATTGATTAAATTAAAGTCTTATGGCATATCCTAAGCTAAATGATAAGTTATGGGGTAGAAAATATAAATTTATAAAACTTTATGGACTTGAATTTTAAATAAAGAAAGTTTCAAGGACTAAAAGGAAAATATAAAAGGACAATTTTGTAAATAAAGTATTTTCAACGATCTCTAAGAAATATTGAAAATGTATGGTATAAAATTACTAAAATACCCTTTATGTGTAAAATGACCCTTATACCCTTAATAACTTTACACCTCGTGCTATACTTTTTCCACCACACCTTACACGTGTCATCCATATAAATAAGGACAAAACACATGTCATGCATTTAATTAAGGCTACAACACGTGTCGCAGTTCGATGAGTTCAGACTACAAGATCGCTCTGTTATGCGACACGTAAACGCTGACTCGCCATTGTAAAAGCTTGGTCAGCTAGACACGTGTCAACACCCTAATATCTTTGGAAAACTATAAAAAATGCATTTATGATCATTATTACACGAAATTCATTCAAAATATCATAGAGAAATAGTGAGAGAAAGTACAGGAAAATTTAAGAAGAAGTTTCGTCTTAGTGATTCAAGACTCGATATCTGTATCTTCGTACTTTTATTTTAGGTGAGTACTTTAACATTACTTGTGCATTTTAATTATATGATATTGTGCAAACTATATATATTTTGTGAGCTTCTTTTATTCTCAAAATTCATCTGATACTGATGATTGATTCCTTGTGATATGTTTCGTATAGACATACCGATTAAAAAGAGTTTTGAAAATGATATTGAATATTAGAAATATGATTCGGCCTAAGGGACCTCCTTACTGACTGACCTTCCCAGCTGGGTTATCGCTGGTGTGCCTTCAATAAGGCGTTGTGATGAACAAGTTTGATTGACCCTCAACTATCGGGGAATAATACGGTAGAAGAATACGGTATTAGAGTGTACTTGGCCATTAAAATGATATGATTGAAAGAAAAGATATTGCAATTGATTTATCGTATATGTTCTATTCTGTGCCATTCATTTCTATATACTGTCATCTTAAATTTTATACAACAAATTCCTATCCATATATGTATATGTCTACTTTTGGATTTGAATAGGTATCAATTTTCTAAACAAAACCTTGGAATGTCTGTAGATTGAACCTCACTCGGCTTTTAGCTAATGTTGTATAACTAACCATTTTTCAGGAAATAAGTAGGCTTGAGGGGAACATAAAAGGACTATATGGAAGATTTAGCTTTTAAAGCTCTTTTTGTTAGCATTTAGAGCACGTTCGTATATCTTGTCATAATTTTTAAATTTTGTCTCAAGTTGTAACTCGTTGATAATTATAATATATGAAGTTTCCTTTCTCTATTTTTCGATTTATACCCATGTGATTGTATTTTCGTTGCATTTAATTAAGGAAACAATTCAAGTCATAATATTTGTTGCCTCGATGGCATGTGAAGATGCTCGTTCCCCCCTAAAATTTTATGACAAGGTCGTGACAGAGGTGGTATCAGAGCATAGGTTACGAACCCGTAGAATACTGAACATAAGTTTCCAACATTATTGATTTTAGGTCTCCATACATAGGATGTAGGATTAAATATCCGATTTATGTGATAACCCTCCATATGTCCTACAGTCTGCATATAATTATTTATATATAATTGTTCTTCTAATTTGCAATTTTGAGACAGTATAATACGTCTTATGTTTGGCCATGACTGTAGAAAATGACCAAGATGAGATCAACTTCTGGAACTAGTGGTTCAAATATGGAAGTATTGGAAGGTGCATACAAGACAATTGAAAGTTTAGCAAGAATTGTGGTGCATCAGGTGAATAATGGAGCACCAAGGAATACTGAACCAAGTAGTTGTACTATTGAACAGTTCAAGAAGTTGAATCCGCCATCTTTTAAAGGTACTCCTAACCCCATTGAAGCAGAAAATTGGGTGATGCAAATGGAAAAGATGTTCGATGTTTTTAAGTGTACAGATGAACAAAGGGTTTCATTTGGAACATTTATGTTAGAAGGTGAAGCCGAACATTGGTGGAGAATGACTAAGAGAATACACGGGGAAAGGAATAATTCCATAGGTTGGAATGACTTCTTGGTGATCTTTTATGAGAAATATTTCTCTGAAACGGTGAAGGATGAAATGGCAACTGAGTTTATGAGTCTAGTGCAAGGGAATATGACGGTTAGTCAATATGAGGCAAAGTTTACTGATTTATCCCATTTTGCACCTTATGTTGTGATAACTGATGTTTTAAAAGCCAAAAAGTTTGAACGTGGGCTGAGGTTGAATATTCATAGTCGAATTTCCTTCCTGAAGTTGACATCATATAATGATGTGGTGGCTAGGGCAATAATAGCTGAGAAGGATAGTGAAGAATATAATCAGGTTAGAGAGGGGAAGAGGAAGTTCGGAGAACAAAGAGGAAGAAACCACAATACAAAAACCTTTAGGACTATACCTAATATAGTACAACCTTTAGTAACTTTAATGTTGATAGATGCCAAAGATATGGTAATATTCATAGAGGGCAACCATGTTACTTGGAGACGGGAAGTTGCTTTGGGTGTGGCCAAAAGGGACATAAAATCAAAGATTTCCCTAACAAAGGGAAGGTGCCAACAAAGATCTTTAATGACAACAAGGATCATGGAAGACAAGGTAGAGTTTTTAATCTTTCTGATACAAAGGCTTCTAATGCAGTAGTGTCAAATACACTTTTTATATGTGCACAACCTTTCCAAGTTTTAATAGATCCTGGTTCTACCCATTCCTTTGTGTCCGTACGTTTTGTTAATCGATTTCCTAATATTTCTGAACCCTTGAATCATAGCATACACGTTTCTACTCCTTCGGGTGAGTTATTGATGGGAAACTTAGTATATAAGTCTTGCCCTATAGATGTTAGTAGTCATAAACTATTCGCTGATTTGATGGTTTTAGACATAAAAGACTTTGAAGTCATTTCGTGGATGGATTGGTTAACATCATAACATGCTAAGGTAGATTATTTTGAGAAGATAGTTACTTTCCATATACCTAACCAACCAGAATTCAATTTTGAAGGAACAGACATGCTATCTCCCATTCGTATTATCTCTGCAATGCAAGCTTGTAGTTTTCTTAAGAAGGGATGTTAAGGATTCCTTGAAAGTGTCATTGATTTGTAAAAAAAAGAGCCTATTTTAGAAGATATTCCTATAGCTAAACATTTTCCAGATGCTTTTCCTAATTATTTACCCAGTCTTCCTCCTAATAGAGAAATATAGTTTACGATTGACCTTATTCCTGGAACTATACCAATCTCGAAACCACCTTATCGTATGGCACCTTTAAAATTAAGGGAATTAAAAGTTCAATTACAAGATCTGTTAGACAAGGGTTTTATTAGACCAAGTGTATCCCCTTGGGGTGCTCCAGGGTTATTTGTAAAAATAAGGATGGGACGATGAGGTTATGTATAGATTATCGTGAACTAAATAAGGTGACCATTAAGAATAAATACCCCTTACCTTATATAGATGATTTGTTTGACCAACTTTAAGGTGCACAAGTATTTTTAAAGATTTACCTTAGGTCAGGCTATCACCAATTGAAGATTAAGGAAGATGATATTTCAAAATCACCTTTTCATACTATATATGGTCACTATGAATTTCTTGTGATGTCATTTGGATTGACTAACTCACCAACCACTTTTATGGATATGATGAATATGGTGTTTAGGAAGTATTTGGATCAGTGTGTGGTTATTTTCATTAATGACATCCTTATTTATTCCAAAAGTATTGAAGAGCACGAAAAGTATTTAGAGATGGTGTTACAAATCCTTAGGAAGGAGAAATTATATGCAAAATTAAAGAAGTGTGAGTTTTGGTTGCCTAGTGTCTCTTTTCTAGAACATGTCATTTCCAAGGAGGGAGTGTCCATTGACCCTCAAAAGATAAAAGCTATACTGGATTGGCATAGACCAACTAATGTCATAGAGATTCGTAGTTTTCTTAGATTAGCCGGTTATTATCGAAGATTTGTTGAAGGATTTTCTAGTATTGCCAAACCTCTATCTAGGTTAACCCAAAAGAAGGTGAAATATGAATGGTCTGAGGAAGTTGGGAATAGTTTTCAAGAACTTAAGAATCGATTAGTAACTCCCCCAATTTTAACTATTCCTTTTGGGACAGGGGGATTTATGATTGATAGCGATACGTCTAAAAATGGTTTGGGATGTGTGCTAATGAAAAATGGAAAAGTAGTAGCTTGTGACTCGAGACAGTTAAAAACCCATGAGAAGAATTATCCAACCCATGAACTAGAATTAGCAGTTGTAATTTTTGCTCTTAAGATTTGGAGACATTATTTGTATGGTGAGACTTGTGAGATTTATACCGATCATAAGAGTTTGAAATATATTTTTACCCAAAAAGAATTGAACATGAGATAAATTAGGTGGTTAGAATTGATGAAGGATTATGATGTAAGTATTCATTATCACCCGGGGAAAGATAATGTAGTAGCTAACGCTTTAAGTAGGAAGTCTACAACAAATTTAGCATGTCTCATTACAAATCATGAACCTTTACTAAGAGATTTAAGAAATATGGAAATAGATATACGTAATTATAACAAAGGAGGAATAATTGCAAACTTAGAAGTATAACCCATGTTGATGGAAATGATCAAATTTGCACAAGTAAATGACCCACAACTGAAGAAGATTAGAGAAAAAGTTATTGAAGGGAAGGGGATTAAATTTGTGATACGAGATGATATATTGATATTTGGAAACAGAGTGTGTATTCCATCTGATGCCCAACTAAAGAGGCAAATTTTGGAGGAAAGTCATTACTCGAGATTCACATTTCATCCCGGATGTATAAAGATGTATAGGGATCTTTGAGAAGTATTTTGGTGGAATAACATGAAAAGGGAGATAGCAAAATTTGTATCTTAGTTTTTGGTTTGTCAACAAGTAAAAGATGAACATAAGAAACCATCAGGATTACTCTAACCCCTACCTATCCCTAAGTGGAAATGAGAACATATTACTATGAATTTTGTGACAGGTTTACCGAGGAGTTCAAATGGTAATGATTCTATTTGGGTAATTATTGATAGGTTAACTAAATCTACTCATTTTCTTTCCATTAAGATTTAGAAAAGTTAGCTAAGTTGTATGTGCCGAAAATTACTAGGCTTCATGGAACCTTAATTTCAATTATTTCTGATCGTGGCTCTAGGTTTGTGTCTCGCTTTTGGAAAAGCCTACAAGCTACCATGGGAACACAATTGAATTTTAGCCCCGCTTTTCATCCTCAAACAGATGGACAATCTGAGAGAACCATTCAAACCTTAGAGGATATACTTAGGGAATGTGTACTTGATCTGAAGGGGAATTGGGATGATCATTTACCGTTAGTAGAATTTGTATATAATAATAGTTATCAAGACATTATTCAAATGGCTCTGTATGAGGCACTCTATGGAAGAAGGTGTCGTTCGCCTACATGTTGGGCAAAAGTTGGAGAAAGAAAATTATTGGGACCAGAATTGATCCAGATCACAACAGAGAAAGTTAAATTGATACAAGACCAACTTCGAATAGCTCAAAGCCGTCAAAAGAGTTATGTTGACAATCGTTGACGAGATTTGGAATTCCAAAGATGAGATTATGTGTTCTTACGAGTATCACCAACAAAGAGAATAATCCAATTTGGGAAGAAAAGGGAAGTTGAGTCCAAGATACATAGGACCTTTTGAAATCCTTGAAAGAATAGGATCTGTTGCATATAGAATAACCTTACCCCCTGAACTCTCTAGTGTGCATAATGTGTTTCATGTGTCAATGATGAATAAATACGTCCCAGATCCAACGCATATCCTATGTCATGAACCTCTTCAAGTTAGAGAAGATTTAACCTATATTGAGCATTCGATAGAAATTTTGGACCATAAAGATCAAATATTACGAACCAAGGTGATTTCGCTGGTCAAAGTGTTCTGGCGTAATCATTCCATTGAAGAAGAAACATGTGAGCGGTAAGATGAAATAAAGAAGAAATATCCCTACCTGTTTGGAAATTAATGTAAGTCAAGTTTGGGGACCAAACTTCTTATAAGGAGGGTAGGATGCAATGACCCCAATTTTATATGTTCATATACAGTCTGTTTTAAATCTTTTATTATTACATAGGAGATATGGATGATGGGTTATTATGGATAATATTAATTTATTATTTTTAGTCTAATCCTCGCTTCATAAATCATGAAATATCAAATTAGTTACAAACGTAAAATTTAAAGTTTTTGGTAGGAATGTTCATATTAGAGACTAGTTTTAACCATTATAATATAACAATTGATTTTAGGTAAAAACAATAAGGTTGTAGATATATGAATTAGTTTTGTAACACAATAAACAGTGTGTTAAACAGAAGTCCGAGCAAGAAGTTATGTCGAAATTACGAAATAAGGGAAAATTTGTCCATCCTTTAAGTTGTATTTTGTCCTATTACCACACCATGTGTAATATTTTGATTGGATGAAGGGGCGGCTGGTTTGACCAACTTAAACACTTTGAAATAACCTCATTCTTCATCAAAATTGATTAAATCAAAGTCTTATGGCATATCCTAAGCTAAATGATAAGTTATGGGGTAGAAAATATAAATTTATAAAACTTTAGGGACTTAATTTTTAAATAAAGAAAGTTTTAGGGACTAAAAGGAAAATATAAAAGGACCATTCTGTAAATAAAATATTTTCAAGGACCTCTAAGAAATATTGAAAATGTATGGTATAAAATTACTAAAATACCCTTCATGTGTAAAATGACCCTTATGCCCTTAATAACTTTACACCTCGTGCTATACTTTTGCCACCGCACCTTACACGTGTCATCCATATAAATAAAGATAAAAAACATGTCATGAATTTAAAGAAGGCTAAAACAGGTGTCGCAGTTCGGTGAGTTAAGACTGCAAGATTGCTCCGTTATGCGACACGTAAACACTGACTCGCCATTGTAAAAGCTTGGTTAGCTAGACACGGGTCAACACCCTAATATATTTGGAAAATTATAAATAATGCCTTTAGGATCATTATTACCCGAAATTCATTCAAAATACCAGAGAGAAATAGTGAGTGAAAGTACGAGAAAATTTAAGAAGAAGTTTCGTTTGAGATATTTAAGACCCGATATCTGTAACTTCGTACTTCTATTTTAGGTGAGTACTCTGACATTCCTTGTGAATTTTAATTATATGATATTATGCAAACTATATATATTTTGTGAACTGCTTTTATTCTCAAAATTTATCTGATACTGATGATTGATTGCTTGTGATATGTTTATATTTGTCCGTATAGACATACCGATTAAAAAGAGTTTTGAAAATGATATTGAATATTGGAAATATGATTCGACCTAAGGGACCTCTTTACCGACTGACCTTCCCAGCTAGGTTATCGCTGGTGTACCTTAAATAAGGTGTTATGATGAACAAGTTCGATTAACCCTCAACTACCGGGGAATAATACGGTAGAAGAATATGGTATTAGAGTGTACTTGGCCATTAAAATGATATGATTGAAAGAAAAAGATATTGCAATTGATTTTTCGTATCTGTTCTATTCTGTGCTATTCATTTCTATATACTGTCATCTTAAATCTTATACAACAAATTCCTATCCATATATGTATATGTCTACTCTTTGGATTTGAATATGTATCAATTTTTTAAACAAAACCTTGGAATGTCTGAAGATTGAATCTCACTCTGCTTTTAGATGATGTTGTATAACTAACCATTTTTCAGGAAATAAGTAGGCTTGGAGGGAACATAAAAGGACTATATGGAAGATTCAACTTTTAGAGCTCTTTTTGTTATTTTAAATAAAATGTTTGTTTTATCATTTAGATCACGTTTGGATCTCTTGTAATAGGTTTTAAATTTTATCTCAAGTTGTAACTTATTGATAATTGTAATATATATGAAGTTTCCTTTAGAAGGTTCTGATGACGTAATTCCTTTAATTTCATTATTTTACGATTCATAACCATGTGATTGTATTTTCGTTGCATTTAATTAAGGAAACAATTTAAGTCAAAATATTTGTTGCCTCGGTGGCATGTCAAGATGCTCCTTCCCCTCTAAAATTTTGGGACGGGGTCACGACTGTTCTTGAGTATTAATTTTGGGATTCAAAGGGATACAATATGCAAGATAGCTAAATGTGATCCAAACTTTGGATTTATGCCCTCAATATTGGGTTGAGAGTGTGCAGAAAAATGAATAAACTATTGTACAAGGTAAGACTCTTGGTTTTATGGAAGTGTGATGATTTTTACTTATCTTCAAACTTTTTTATCCTCCCTTATATTTTCAAACTTGGAGAGAATATGAATGGACTATCACAACATGTCTATAGTGCCTTTGAAGTCTAACGGTTTTAGAAAAGAGGTGGAGTGTTGGCCAAAGGTTTTGCGGGTGGTGTGAGCCATCTGTTGAGTGCATTTAATGAGGATGGGATCTATCAATGGAAGGGGAGTTAATTTGTGGTGGTAGGTGAGACAACACTGTCCTTTTCACCTACCATCTAGACGAGTTGTAAATAATTAGTCAGAGGCTTGGGAGGTATGAAAACATCACGAGTCTACCTCAGGATGTCTTGGAGGCAAGTTTCCATGATATACCTTAGTGATGAATGTTTCATGACCTTAATATCCTTTTTCTCTTCAGACTGAAATCTGCTGTGTATGTCAGACTGGGGCATAGTCTAGTGTTGTGGTCTATAAGATTGGTTAAAGACACATATTGTAATAATAGAACACTTTGGGAGGTCATGAAGGTATCTGAGGTCTGCTACAATACCATGGTCCTTTCTTAAGAATTATAGAGGTCTTGGTTACTTAATAGTTGACTGGTAGAGGTTTAAAGTTTACCCTAAGACCCAAGTCCTTGTATGAGCGAAGATGAGGGGGTTTGATAACTCTTGGAATACCAAGTTTAAGACATGACATTAGAAAATGTCTTAAATACTTGATTAAATGGAACAAATAAGTAATATACTTAATGGTTTAGATGAGGGAAGCCTCATGAATTCTATATATTGTCTTTAAAAACCAAAATCTTCCATGCCTTCAGCATAATAGTCTTGTATGTTTTAGGCACAAAGACTAGTTTTTCAATAAGATAAGGATTCAAAGTTTTCTATCTCGTAATATGTGTTAACTCTCACTTTAGAGATAACTAAAGAGGCTAGATGGCTCGGTTACTTTCTAAGTAACTTAGTTAAGGTTCCTTCAAGTGCGATTCACTATAACAATTTTAATGTTCATAGCAATACGATTATAAATTCAAGAGAACCCGTAACCCATAAAAGGGCTAAGCACATTGGGTGTAGGTTTCACCTAGTTCAAGATATCGAATGGAATTGATAAATAATTATATCCTATGGTTGTATTAGATTATACCCAATTATTCCTTCTACCAATGCATAACAAACTGTCGTGTATATGAGTTAGGAGTTAGATAGTGGTATATTATTGAGGTTTTATTATTAAAACCACATATTATGTTTACTTTTGAGTAAATGTGTGTCCGTTCATTTTGAAATAAGATCCATGGTTATGAGAATTTCTTATATTTGTTTTAAATAAATTACAAAAACATTAGACAATAGAGCTTAGTAGGAATTCAAGTGACTCGGCTTTGAGTTGATCACAAGGAGATCAAAAATTGAATTATAGCACTAATAAGAATTTCATAACCTAGATGGAGAGTTGGTATCCTATTAGAATGGTTGAGATGCAATCCTAGTAGTTTATCTCAAACTACGGGAACCTATTTGATATTTTTAGAACTTGTTCGATAGTTCAAGAGAGGATTGTGATTGGTACATCTAAGGAATGTATTGAACATGGCTGCTCGTGATATTTGAGTCTAAGGGATGTCTTGATTAGACTAGATAAATCTTACACCATTTGCAAAGGGTTCATATATTATTAATCTCAAATTGTGAAGATTGGAATTCTTATATAAATATCACTTTATTTTCTATGGGTGCAATATGATTTTATATCTGGTCAAATGATCTCCTTATATTAGGTGACAGTTGTGTGAGTAGGTATGAGATCATAATTCGGAGAAATCCATATCCAAGGGATATTGTGGATTGTAATACCCCACCTTGATAGATTTATACATTTTTGTCCACCAAGTATGTAGGAGGGTATTGAGACTGGGGCCTATGAATATCTGGAAAGGGTGAGGCGTGACCCAATCCAATGGACACTGCTTGCAAGGTATTCAAGGTTTTCTGGTGAAACTTCTTAAGAAACCTTCTCTTTCTGGTAACAATGAAACTCACGCTTCAACTCACTCCCTGCAAGAAGATGAACTTTCACAATAATAATAGTAATTTTTTCGAGAAGATCTCTGGAGAATGATGGCTGTCAGTGAGGAGTGAAAAAATAAGACACTTAGCACTAGAGAGAGAGCAGGGAGATAATACTAGAGAGGTTCTAGTGTTATTTTGACAGAGTGATGGTGCTGTTGAGTTTTTCTATATTTTATGACCTTGCCAGGGGTCCTATTTATACTTGGGCACTAGGGCTGGGTTGGAACTTTTGGTGCCAAAACATAAAAGGTTGGTGAGGGACAAAGTCTGTAGTGTACTATTTGTCCCTACCTGCAGGCAGCTCTGCCTGTCCCCTCTGGCAAGTGCCACTTGGTGCCAACCAAAATCAAAATGCAAATATGATGGAGACAAAATATTTGATTTTCTAAATATCATTTGAAACGATAACTTTTGGTACAAACTTTGTAAACTTGAGGGGGGTCTCGAGGACCACCTCCTCTAAAATATTTGTAAGCTTGAGGGGGTCTTGAGGGCCCCTTCTAAAATCATTTTTCTTGAGAGGGGCCTAGAGAACCCTCTCCTTTAAAATCATTTTATGAACAGTTCTTTTCTTATGAGCATCCAGCCTTTGGCTGCTCACTTCACTTGTGACTAAGTGTGAGGTATGTGTAATCTTGAGTGACTTCTGGGTCTTCCTACTAGTATTCTCTCAATCCTATAGTGCTAAGTGGTTGAGTTTTCTTAACATACCTTGTTCCTCAGTCGCCAAGCTAAAACTCCCAAGAGATCCCAACTGGCCTACTTGAGCCCTGCTTGCTCAACTAGGCAACCTGTACAAAAAAATAAGTGTTAGAACTTTTGTTATTTTTTCATGATGAGGGGTTGCTTATGGTAGACACCCCATCATCCTAACTTGGTTTTCTAGGAGCTGAGGGATAAAGAACTTGCGGGTCCCTCCTCCCATGTAAGTTTCTGCTGTTGAGGAACCCTAGTGGGGGGTTCCTTCTCAAATGTCATTTTTATAGGGACCCTGGGGGAGTCCTTCTCAACCCGGGCTTCTGCCGCCATCTAAGCGAAGTTCCTTCTCCCCATGAGTTTTTGCAGGGACCTTGGGGGAAGTCCCTCTTAACAACGGTTCATTCTCAACTTGAGTTCCTGCAGGGACCCTTGCGGGGGCCCTCTCAACTTGGGCTTCTGCTGCTACTTAGGTGGGTTCCCTCTCAACTTGAGTTTCTGTAGGGACCCTCGCGGTGTCCCTTCTCAACTTGGGCTTCTGCTACTACCTAGGTGGGTTCCCTATAAACTTAAGTTTCTACAGTGACCCTTGCGGGGGACCTTCTCAACATAGGCTAGGTGGGTTTCCTCTCAACTTGAGTTTCTGTAGGGACCCTTGCGGGGGCCCCACTCAACTTGGGCTTCTAGAGTGACCCTTGCGGGGGCCCTTCTCGACATAGGCTTCTGCTGCTACCTTGGTGGGTTCCTTCAAAATTTGAGTTTCTGCAGGGACCCTTGAGGGGGACCCTCTCAACTTGGGCTTCTGCAGTGACCCTTGCGAGGCCCCTTCTCAATATAGGCTTCTGCTGCTACCTAGGTGGGTTCCCTCTCAACTTGAGTTTCTGCACGGACCCTTATGGGGGCCACTCTTAAATTGGGCTTCTGATACTACCTAGGTGGGTTCCCTCTTAACTTGGGTTTTTGCAGTGACCCTTGCGGGGACCTCTCTCAATATGGGATTCTGTTGCTACCTAGGTGAGGTTTCTTCTCAATTTGGGTTTTTATAGGGACCTTAGAAGGAGCCCCTCTTGACATGGGCTTCTGTCGCCACCTATGTGAGGTTTCTTCTCAACTTGGGTTTCTGTAGGGACTTTATAAAAAAGTATTTTGGGAATACACCCTTCTATATTAGCCCCTCGTGCAAAGTCTTTTGTGTTGGGAAGAACAAAAGGATTTGTAAGCCATAAATTCAATTTTCAATGTTGAGTTACTCTAGGGTTCCTTCATCATTCCCCTTAGGGTCATTAAATGTTCTGTCACTTCATCCTAAGTTTTGTAGATGAGGCCACTTATGGTGGACCTCCTTATCTGGGTATAAACTTTGGCGGAAGGGTTACTCACGGTGAGCCCCTCATTCTCGACCTTCTTCTATGTCCTTCTACTTTGTTTAGAGGGGTTGTTCATGGTGAGCCCCTCATCATTGGACTTTTTCTGTTGCCTTCTATCTTGGGTAGAAGGGTTGCTCACTCTGACCCCTTGCCTTTGTACTTCTTCTATGGCCTTCCATTTTGGGTAGAGGGATTGCTTACGGTGATCCCCTCTCCCTTGGCCTTCTTCTATAGCCTTATTTCTTGGGCAGAGGGGTTGCCCGGAGTGAGCCCCTCATCTTTAGCCTTCTTCTACAGCCTTCTATCTTGGGTAGAGGGATTGCTCGCGGTGATCCCCTCGCGCTTGGCCTTCTTCTGTGGCCTTCTATCTTTGGCAGAGGGGTTTCTCGCGGTGATCCCCTCACCCTTGGCCTTCTTCTATGGACTTCTTTCTTGGGCGGAGGGGTTTCTCGCGGTGAGCCCCTCACCCTTAGCCTTCTCCTATGGCCTTCTATCTTGGACATAGGGGTTGCTCGCGGTGAGCCCCTCACCCTTGTCCTTCTTCTATGGCCTTCTGTCTTAGGCGGAGGGGTTGCTCGCGATGATCCCCTCGCCTTGGCCTTCTTATGTGGCCTTCCATCTTGGGCATAGGGGTTGCTCACGGTGAGCCCCTCGCCCTTGGCCTTCTTCTGTGGCCTTATATTATCTTTGGCAGAATAGTTGCTCGTGGTGATCCCCTCGCCCTTGGCCTTCTTCTGTGGCCTTCTATCTTTGGTAGAGGGGTTGCTCGCGGTGATCCCCTCGCCCTTGGATTCTTCTGTGTCCTTATATCTTGGGCGGAGAGGTTGCTCATGGTGAGCCCCTCGCCCTTGGCCTTCTGTCTTGGGCGGAGGGGTTGCTCGTGGTGAGCCCCTCACCCTTGGCCTTCTTCTGTGGCCTTGTATCTTTTACAGAGGGGTTGCTCGCGGTGATCCCCTCACCCCTGGCCTTATTTTGTGGCCTTCTAGCTTGGGTATAAGGGTTACTCGTGGTGAGCCCCTCGCCCTTGGCTATTTTCTGTCAACTTGCAATCTTTGGTAGGTGGAGCCACTCTAAATGGATCCCCATACTCCAGGCTATTTTACTATTTATTCACTGGCTTGAGGACTTCTCAATATTAGCCCCCTCCTGCATAAGTGTCTTTTAGTGTCGAGAGACTTGTGCATGAAATTGTCGTACCTTTTATTTATGGGCTCTTCAATGCCCTTGGAGCCCCAGGTACTAAACTGTCGTATCTTTTGTTTATACTTGACAGTTGCTCAATACTGTGAGCGCTTCGGGGCCCTTGGAGCCTTATGTACTAAAATGTCTTACCTTATATTTATACTTGGCAGTCGCTCAATATGATGAGCTCTCCGTTGCCCTTGGAGCCTGAGGTACTAAACTATCATACCTTATACTTATACTTAGCAATTGCTCAATTCTTGTGAGCGCTCCGGTTCCTTGGAGCCTTAGGCACTAAACTATCATACCTTATATTTATATTTGGTAGTTGCTCAATATGATGAGCGCTCCGTTGCCCTTGGATCATGAGGTACTAAACTGCCGTACGTTATATTTATACTTGGCAATTGCTTAATACTGTGAGCGCTCCGGTGCCCTTGGAGCCTTAGGTACTAAACTGTCGTGCCTTATATTTATATTTGGCAGTTGCTCCATATGATGAGTGCTTCGATGCCATTGGAGCCTTAGGTACTAAACCGTCATACCTTATATTTATATTTGGCAGTTCTTCAATATGATGAGCGCTGTGTTGCCCTTGGAGCATGAGGTACTAAATTTTCGTACCTTACATTTATGTTTGACAGTTGCTCAATATGATGAGCGCTCCGATGCCCTTGGATCCTTAGCTACTAAACTATAATACATTATATTTATATTTGGTAGTTGCTCAATATAATGAGTGCTTCATTGCCCTTGGAGCCTTAGGTGCTAAACTGTCGCAGCTTATATTTATACTTGGCAGTTGCTCAAGACTGTGAGCGCTCCGGTGCCCTTGGAGCCTTAGGTGCTAAACTTTTGCACCTTATATTTATACTTGGCACTTGCTCACGACTGTGAGCACTCCTATGCCCTTGGATCCCGAAGTACTGTGAGTTGCTGTACTTTCTGTGAGAATTTTGGGATTGAACTGCCCCGTAGTCTGTGGGGTACTTGCCTATGATCTGAGCAAGTTATCATTATCGAGTTGCCCCTCTAACTGTGGGAGTATTTGCATATGAGATGGGAAAGTTATCATTTTAGAGGTGTCCCTTCTAATTGCGAGGTACCGACATGAGGTATGAGCAAGTTATCTTTTCTGAAGCTCCCCCTCTAACTGTGGGGTACTTTCATATAGGCGAGCAGGTTAAAATTTTGGAGCTACCCCTCTAACTGCGGGGTACTTGCATACAACTTGGCAAGTTAAAATTTGGAAGTTTCCCCTCTAGCTGTGGGGTACTTGCATATAACTGAGCAAGTTAAAAATTTTGAAGTGGCCCCTCTAACTGCAGGGTACTTGCATATAACTGAGCAAGTTCAAATTTGGAAGCCGTCCCTCTAACTGCGGGGTACTTGCATATGATAGAGCAAGTTCAAATTTGGAAACTACCCCTCTAACTGCGGGGTACTTGCATATAACTGAGCAAGTTAATATTTTGAAACTTCCCCTATAACTGTGGGGTACTTGCACATAGTTGCTAAAGTTAAATTTTGAAGCTTCCCCTCTAACTGCGGGGCGCTTGGATATAACTGGGCAAGTAATATACATATCTTTTAGCGCAGCCCCGTGTGACTGTGCTGTACTTTTTAGTGCAACCCCGTGTGACTTTACGGTATATTTTTTATAGATCAACCCCATGTGACTGTGGGGTATTTTGTTATGCACATTCATTTCTTAGGGAGTAACTAGGAGGTGGGTTTAGCCCTTCTCCTTCCCACAAACTTTGAATAAAATTTCACATATATCATAAGTAAAAAAAAATTTATTTCTGTATACTAAAAATTTCCCTTGGTCTGCAGGGTCCTTGTTCCAAACTTTTATTAGGAACCTTTTTGTCTTGGAAAAATAACAAGTTTAGAGAGGGGGTAGACCCGCTTCTCCCTATTTTCTGAAAACTGGTCAATTACATATTTTTCTTGAGAACAGAGATTATGACTTGTTCTTTAGGCTATAAATCTATATGGAATAATAATAAAAAAATGTAGTGAATTTATTTATTTATTATTATTATTATTACTAGGAGGATAACCCCCTACTGGTCTGTCCTTTACCACCAAAAATATCTGTTATGCTATAAGGACTTTGCTCAGTATACTTTCTGAAAAGGAGAGGCCCCCAATTTTAAAAAATTATTTTACTACAAAAAGATAATTTCCTTTTATAGATATGTGCGGAAGCGTGAGATGGTTCAAATTAAAACAAATTCAAATTTTAATTTCTTTTCAAATTAAAATTAAACACAACTTAAAGTGAACTTAAATTAATAAACAAATGATTTTTTTTTCACTTTAACAAATTTAACCCAAGTCCTAGAAATTTGCCTAACAAAATATTTAATCCATTTTAGAAAATTTAGGCGAAACCAATTTTATCAAATTAAAATAAATGACTTGAATTAAATTAACATGAACATTACCCAAATTAATGTTAGCACCAAATTAAGTAAGTAGTGATTTAAACCAATTTTATCTTTTTACCTAAGCATGCATTCTAGGTGAGTTTTGCAAAAGATAAAATAAACAAAGAAACCACTACACCGCGATGTACGAGGAAAAACCCACAACGGGAAAAAAACCTCGGACGGCCCTAGCCACAAATCCACTAACTATGGTTTTACAAATACAAGACAACAAGACTTACAACACTCGACTCGATCCCTTTCAAGTCCCGATGCTCCTTCTTGTATACACCTCCGCCTAGCGAATAACCACGGAGCTCCACCGCGATCTCAGAATTCACCGATCGGACTTTGTTGGTCACCGTCACCCAAACTAGGATCCTTTCTCCAAATGGATATGGCAACGTAAACAATCTTCTTCTTTGTGGGATTTAAAAGCAAATCCAAACTTCTCTTCAAACGGTAGAGATAAAAAACTGGTGCCAAACTCCAAGCAAAGTATATATATATATGGATGCACTTGGATAAACAAACTTTGGGTGTAAAACAAGTGTTTAAAATATTTTTCTTGAAAAGCAACAACATTAAACAATTAACTTTTTTCTTTTGGAATTATGCTCTCAAACTCTCTCTTAGAGATGGAATAGTATGAAAAAGTTGAAAAGAAAAAGTTGGTTTCCACACTTAATTAATCAGATAAAACGTTAGTGGGAAAAGAAGTGAGAAAGTGGGAAAAACTGCTAAAAAGCTGCCAATTAACTGTTCCCGTCAAAACTCGTTCGAACGAGCCTTCTAACGAAGTTCCAGTGTGAACTCGTTATAAATCTCGTTGGAAATCTCGTTTGAACATCATTCTCGTTCGAACGACACTTCGAACGACATTCTAGTGGCCAGTATGGGAACTCGTTGGCATACCTCGTTCGAATGACATTCTAGTTCGAACGAAAAACTCGTTCCAACGAACTTCCAGAAAGCTGAAAAAATTGAGATTTAACCCAGAAAATTTATATAGCTTATATTAAAGTTTTAAGTAAATCTTTATGAAAATTAACAACAGTTTAAAATAATTTTACAATAAAAATTCACCCAATGAAAAATGTTCCAAGCTCCTATATGTATATATTCAAAATGCATTCATACCTTAGGAGCAATGGAACCAATGATGTTGACGTAGAAACGAGGCACATTAAACTCGACATTTGATGAAGCTTTAATATCTTGGCCGCTACGTCTTCAACAAACACGTCATAGGCTTGAATGGATAAACTTGAATTCTATCCTATGACTCAAATGTTTTTGTCCGGAATTGAGCCAAAACTACAAAGGACTCAATTGGAAATTCGTGTCCTTACAAATATCCCTCTTTGGCTATTCCGGGACAAAAACAAAACAAAAATCCTAAAGGGCCGTCAAGCTCCCTAAACTCAAAAAACATCCCACCCAATACTTGACATAAGACCTAAGGATCAAAATCTTTGCCAATGAAAGTTTCCACTTAGAATATAATTCCTGCACACTTAAGCAAACACATTAAACGCATAGGGAATATCAATAATATTAAATGCATAAAATAAATACTCTCCCTAAATTAATTCTCCCCTTTATCAAACAAATGACCTACTTATAAAGACGTCTCCCCCTAAAATAAATCTCCCCCAAACTAAGATACGATTATAATAGGAATATATACCATTTCTCCCCCTGTCATTCTCTCCCTTTTTGTTAAGGAATAGACAAAAAGGGGAGACTTTGATACCAATTTGAAGAAGCGAAGCTTTTCTCAATCAATGATCTGATACTAATTTGAAAAGGAGAGGCCCCCAATTTTAAATAATTCTTTTAGTACAAAAAGATAATTTCGTTTTATAGATATGTGCGGAAGCGTGAGATGGTTCAAATTAAAACAAATTCAAATTTTAATTTCTTTTCAAATTAAAATTAAACACAACTTATAGTGAACTTAAATTAATTAGCAAATGAATTTTTTTTTTCACTTTAACAAATTTAACCCAAGTCCTAGAAATTTGTCTAACAAAATATTTAATCCATTTTAGAAAATTTAGGCCAAACCAATTTTATCAAATTAAATTAAATGACTTGAATTAAATTAACATGAAGATTACCAAATTAATGTTAAAACCAAATTAAGTAAGTAGTGATTTAAACCAATTTTATCTTTTTACCTAAGCATGCGTTCTAGGTGAGTTTTGCAAAAGATAAAATAAACAAAGAAACCAATACGCCACGATGTATGAGGAAAAACTCACAACGGGAAACAAATCTCGAACAACCCTAGCCACAAATTCACTAAGTATGATTTTACAAATACAAGACAGTAAGACTTACAACACTCGGCTCGATCCCTTTCAAGCCCCGATGCTCCTTCCCTCCGCCTAGTGAATAACCACGGAGCTCCACCGCGGTCTCGAAATCCACCGATCGGACTTTGTTGGTCACCGTCACCCAAACTAGGAGCCTTTCTCCAAGTGGGTATGGCAATGCAAACAATCTTCTTATTTGTGGGATTTAGAATCAAACCCAAACTTCTCTCCAAACGGTAGAGATAAAAAACCGATGCCAAACTCCAAGAAATATATATATATATATATATATATATATATATATATATATACATATGGATGAACTTGGATAAATAAACTTTGGGTGTAAAACAAGTGTTTAAAAGATTTTTCTTGAAAAGCAACAACACTTAGATAATTAACTTTTTCCTTTTGGAATTATGCTCTCAAACTCCCTCTTAGAGATGGAATAGTATGAAAAAGTTGAAAAGAAAAATTTGGTTTTCGCACTTAATTAACCAGATAAAAGTTAGTGGGAAAAGAAGTGGGAAAGTGAGAAAAACTGCTCAAAAACTGTTCCCGCCAAAACTCGTTCGAACGAGATTTTCGTTCGAACGAAGTCTCGTTCGAACGAGCCTTCTAAGGAAGTTCCAGTGTGAACTCGTTAGAAATCTCGTTCGAACATCATTTTTGTTCGAACGACACTTTGAACGACATTCCAGTGGCTAGTATGGGAACTCGTTGCCATACCTCGTTCAAACGACATTCTAGTTCGAACGAAAAACTCGTTCGAACGAACTTCCAGAAAGCTAAAAAAATTGAGTTTAGCCCAGAAACTTTGTTTAGTTTATCTTAAAGTTTTAAATAAATCTTTCTGAAAATAAGTAACAGTTTAAAATAATTTTACAATAAAAATTCACCGAATGAAAAAAGTTCCAAGCTCCTATATATATATTCAAAATGCATTCATACCTTAGGAGCAATGGAACCAATGAAGTTGACGTAGAAACGAGGCACATTAAAGTCGGCATTTGATGAAGCTTTAATATCTTGGCCGCTATGTCTTCAACAAACACATCATAGGCTTGAATGGATAAACTTGAACTCTATCCTATGACTCAAATATTTTTGTCCGAAATTGAGCCAAAACTATAAAAGACTCAATTGGAAATTTGTGTCCTTACACTTTTTCCTTGGGACGGGTATTCCTCAAAGTATAATGAGGAAAGACCTTCATGTCATGGACTCTCTTCTAATATAGTATAGGTTCTACTATTCTATTAAGAAAGAGAAAACATTAGTCCGGTGTACATTTTGTGGCGCGATTCTAGGCCTTTCTGTCTATATTCCGTCCACATCTATTTTTTTTTAGTTTATAAGGGAAGTTCTCCATCTAGGATTCCGACCATACAGGGTTCCTCGCTTGGGATCTGTACCCTTGGGGTTTCCTCGTCAAAGGCATCACATAATTTTGGTTCCTCGCCCATAGCAGCTGCTGGTGGTGATTCCTTGCGAAAAACATCTATGGCAGGGGGATTATTTTCTAATGAGAGTGTAACAACCCGCGTAATTTTGGGCTATTTTAATTAATTTTTGGAAAATGGAGGAAAATAAAGTTTTTGATAAAATTATTTTTATTGCTCAAATATGTTGAATATTATTTTTAAAGGCGAGAATTTCAAACGGTTTCTAAATCGGAGTTAAAACGAATTTTAAAATGATTTTTAACTCTTGAAGTTGTTTTAACTTCCAACTCTTCATTTATTTGCCTTATTTAAAGGAGTCTTTTGGATTCCAACTCTTCATTTCTTTGCATTATAAAAAGAAGTCGCGGGCAAGCCTTTTAACATACTTTGGCATAAATTTTGGCAGCAAATATATTTTATATTCCTCTTCTTTTTATATACACATTGGTCCTTGAGATTTGTGAGTTCCAACCTTAGATTAGAGGTGTTCTTGGGGCTATTTTGTTGAAGGTTCTTGGAGGAGATTTTGTAGATCTTTTGTGTTGATCTTGAGGATTTGATCGTTGGTTTCTCATCATGATTTGAAGTATGGGGTTTTACACAATATGCTCCTTAAATCTCGCGAGTGTCATTCTCTTTGAATTCTTGTTAATTGAACTCATATTTGAATTGATAAATTCATTGAAATCTGGAAAATAATTGTTGAAATTATTTTGATTCATGTGGTATCATTATATTGTTGATGAGCACGTTGTCATGAGATTTTAATATGGCACGGATGTTGGGCACCCGCCAAAATTCCTGTTTTTGGGCTATGGCTTGATAAAGCATATACAGATGTGGTGAGGCCTGGTGACCCGATTAAAGTGTTGTTGAGAAATTATATTGATAAATGCTTTGAGATTTGCATTTGATTTGTATATTCGTACTCTTGTTGTTACGCTTTATTGCTAATATATTTATTGAGCATCTTTCCTGTCGTATTGTATACTTCCCCATATTTTCTTTTAGTGGCAGGTGAGCGCGAATTTTTGGGTGCTATGGAGATTGATTTTAGCGAGGATTGTTTGGGAAAGATTTGTATTATTTTGATGTATAGAGCTTTGGAGATTTGTATTTTATTCTCGAGTTAGTTATTGTAATTTTAATTCAAGAGACTTGTTGTAATTGAAGAGAATTGAGATTAGTGGATTTATATTATTATGGGTTTATTTAGATGCTCTATACCTTGTCACTTGTGGATTTGAATTTATTTTATCGCATTAGCGCTCCGTTCGCTCTCCCTGGGCGGGCGGGGTGTTACAAATGGTGTCAGAGCTTAGGTATACGGCAACCCTCGGGTCTTGGGTTTTGGGTTCATTGCGTGGTTAGCAATTTTTGGAGGTTTTTCACCTAATGGGGAGATTAGGAAATCAGCAGCCATCACAAATCTAAGCCTAGGGCTTAAGAGGAAAATTGGGGGAAAGCTTAACAAAAGCCAAATTGAGGATTTTGGAGCCAAATCGAGGGACTACGCCAATGGAATCAGACACTACGAACACTTTCAGGCAAGTGGTTAACTGTTTTGATCCTTAAAGCATGATAATAAATTCATATCATAGTGATGTGGGTATGAAAATTCATTTTTGGGTGTTACAAATGGTATCAGAGCTTAGGTATACGGCAACCCTCGGGTCTTGGGTTTTGGGTTCATTGCGTGGTTAGAAATTTTTGGAGATAGAAAATTTTAGGTGATATTCTTGATAGGTTTCGAGATTAGATGTGAGGAATTTATTTTTGGAGACGAGATTATTTTTGGAGATTGTTAGCCTGATTTTTTAGAGTTAGGCATTCGGCGAATTTCGAGGGCGAAATTCCATTGTTAGTGGGGAAGTGTAACAACCCGCGTAATTTTGGGCTATTTTAATTAATTTTTGGAAAATGGAGGAAAATAAAGTTTTTGATAAAATTATTTTTATTGCTCAAATATGTTGAATATTATTTTTAAAGGCGAGAATTTCAAACGGTTTCTAAATCGGAGTTAAAACGGATTTTAAAATGATTTTTAACTCTTGAAGTTGTTTTAACTTCCAACTCTTCATTTATTTGCCTTATTTAAAGGAGTCTTTTGGATTCCAACTCTTAATTTCTTTGCATTATAAAAAGAAGTCGTAGGCAAGCCTTTTAACATATTTTTGGCATAAATTTTGGCAGCAAATATATTTTATATTCCTCTTCTTTTTATATACACACTGGTCCTTGAGATTTGTGAGTTCCAACCTTAGATTAGAGGTGTTCTTGGGGATATTTTGTTGAAGGTTCTTGGAGGAGATTTTGTAGATCTTTTGTTTTGATCTTGAGGATTTGATCGTTGGTTTCTCATCATGGTTTGAAGTATGGGGTTTTACACAATATGCTCCTTAAATCTCGCGAGTGTCATTCTCTTTGAATTCTTGTTAATTGAACTCATATTTGAATTGATAAATTCCTTGAAATCTGGAAAATAATTGTTGAAATTATTTTGATTCATGTGGTATCATTATATTGTTGATGAGCACGTTGTCATGAGATTTTAATATGGCACGGATGTTGGGCACCCGCCAAAATTCCTGTTTGGGCTATGGCTTGATAAAGCATATACAGATGTGGTGAGGCCTGGTGACCCGGTTAAAGTGTTGTTGAGAAATTATATTGATAAATTCTTTGAGATTTGCATTTGATTTGAATATTCGTACTCGTGTTGTTACGCTTTATTGCTAATATATTTGTTGAGCATCTTTCCTGTCGTATTGTGTACTTCCCCATATTTTCTTTTAGTGGCAGGTTAACGCGGATTTTGGGGCGCTATGGAGATTGATTTTAGCGAGGATTGCTTGGGAAAGATTTGTATTATTTTGATGTATAGAGATTTGGATATTTGTATTTTATTCTCGAGTTAGTTATTGTAATTTTAATTCAAGAAACTTGTTGTAATTGAAGAGAATTGAGATTAGTGGATTTATATTATTATGGGTTTATTTAGATGCTCTACACCTTGTCACTTGTCACTTGTGGATTTGGATTTATTTTATCGTATTAGCGCTCCTTTTGCTCTCCCTGGGAGGTCGGGGTGTTACAGAGAGTTCCTCTCTTGATGTCCCCAAGCCCTTTCTTCATTGGGTTCCTCATTGGAACATAGAGCTACTGGTAGTTCCTCATGCGAGGGGCTACCCATGGGTATTTATTCACCTGGAGATTGTGCCCATGGGTTCTGAGGGAAAAAATTCAGATAAGGGTTCCTCGTGTGCCGCTGTCGTTGATGAGGCATTTTATTTTGAGTTGGGTCCCTCGCGCACTGCTGGATCCAATCTTATCGCGGGTTCCTTGACCGTTGACTTTATGAGGTGTGTCTCTCGTGGAGAATATATATATATATACTTTACCCCCGTCTTGCATAAGATACTGCTGGTGGGGAGAATAATTTCGAAACGCCAACAGGGATGAGTTCCTTATTGAGGATCGTGATGGGTAAGGGATCCTCGTCCGTGGTAGTTGCTAGTACTGTTTGAGGTTCCTCTAATTTTGGGACTTCATTACTTTTGGGTTCCTCAACCGTGGGTATCTCATCTAGAGAGATAATTATTGATCCCAAATCTTTAGGAGCCACTATTGGTGATACATGATGGACTAGGGTCCCTCGTCGGAGGACGCTGTTGATGTCGTCCTGATTTCATCACAATTTGGGGATTCATTTTTTTTAGGTTCCTCGACCGGGGGTACCACATCTATAGGAACATATTTTGTTCCCAAATCTTTCGGGTCCACTATTAGTGAAACCTTTGGTTTTTGAACATTATCTGGCATGGGTTCCTCATTAAGGGGTGTAACTAGGGAGGGGGTAATATCTGATTTAGTTCCTCATCGCATGTCTTTTTACAATCAAGGGTTTCGTTAGTTCAGGAGGTGGTGCCTTGCTAAAATTATTTTCAAACAGAGGCTTTTCTTGGGCCACTGCCAACGAGGCCTCTGACTTTGAGCTCGAGGAAGGGAGTAAAATTGTTACCAGTTTGAATTTTGGGGCTAGGACCGTATAGGGTTCCTCGCCACTAGCTGGAGTGAGAGGCGAACATTTGCATGGGGGTTCTGATCTGGCCTCGGGTTCCTCGCATTTGGTTATTTTGACAGCCTTTGATTCTTCGTCTGAGTATTCAAACATGAGGGGTACCTCGTCAGAATATTTCGCTACTGTAAGTTCCTTATTTGCTACTTAATTTTGAGGGGTTCCTCTCATCACCCACCAACCATGGGTTCCTCCCCTGCGGTTTTAGATATCGAGGGTTCCTCGCGACTACAAGATGGTGGCGAGGGTTCGATGCGTGGTTATGTTGAAACTCTGAGCTCTTCTCTCGGGGTATTGAGCATGGGGTTTCTTAACGACTATTTTTACTTTGGGGGGAGCATTGTCGGCCAAGGGTTCCTTGTGACCCCCTTGTTGGTGAGTTCCTTGTGCGTTGATGGTTCCTCGCGTGTTGGGTTCCTCGTCGCTAGTGAGGGTCCCTCGTTTGTGCACGCCCCATTAATATATATGGGTTGCTCATTGGACAAAACTTTCACTATAGGACCCACTGCCAAGGGTCCCTCACTGATATCTACTGCTGCAATGGGTTCCTCTAGTGAAATTTTAAACACAAGTAATTTTCCATTTGCTCTTTTGTCCTCGAGGAGTTCCTCGCCAATAGCTAATATTACCAAGGGTTCCTTGCGATCCATCAAAGTTGGTGGGATAGATTTCTAGTCTGACTTGGTTAAAATGTCTGATGGATTGATTTTTTGGGATGAGGATCCATATGGGTTCCTCGCCACTGACTGAAATAGGGGAGGGCTCCTCGCAACCAACTTTAGTTGAAGAGGGTTCCTCGGGTGGGCACTTTGCAACTGTGGGTGCCTCTCCTGAGATATTGAACATGGTTGGTTCCTCATTTGAGCCTTCTGCGACTTTGGTATCCTTACTGTAACCAAAGGACGTTGGCAGTTCTTTCACCACCTCATCTTCTTCTCAAGCTTGGGAAGCCTATATACGCACTTGTGGGTAGGGGTCCCGTAACTCATCATAACGATAAGGACCCTCCCTCTGAGAAGATGAGAGAAACTTCCTAGCCTCATTTATAGTAACAATTTTGTAGGGTGATTCCTCCAAACCCATACCCTTGGCTGCTGATGAACTTGACGGCACCACTACTTTCTCCGACACCACATTTCGCGGCGCAACTATTTCTGCCGAAATCATTGTAGATGTGGCTGCCCCACCAGAGGGGGCAACTACTGGTCTTACAGAGCCTTGACCCAAATTTTCCATGTTTACATTATTTTTTTTTAAAAACTCAAAACACATGCTCATAAGGTTGATACCTGTCATCGAAGCTGCTGCTGGTGAACTTGTTTTCCCTCCCTGAGGAGCAGGTACTCTAGCTCCGATCACCACGACATCCTCCCGAGTGGTCTTGTCTCTTTGATCTCCATTCCCAGACGGAATATCTTCAAACACTAGCTTCTTAATAACATTAAATCCTTCTTTGTCCATGGAAGTGAGGATACCTCCCTAGCGGAGTCGCCAAATGTTGGAAGGTAGTGAGACTGGGGTCTATGAATATCTGGAAAGGGTGAGGCATGACCCACTCCAATGGACACTGCCTGCAAGATCTTCAAGGTCTTCTGGTGCGAATTCTTAAGCAACCTTCTATTTTTGGTAGAAATGGAACTCAAGTTTCAAATCACTCCTTGCATGAAGATGAACTTTCACTATAATCATAGTAATTTTCTCAAGAAGATCTCCTGAGAATGATGGCTGTCAGTGAGGAGTGAAAGAAAAAGGTACTTAGCACTAGAGAGAGAGCAGGGAGAGAATACTAGAGAGGTTCTGGTGTGATTTTGACAGAATAATGGTGCTGTTGAGTTTTTCTATATTTTATGACCTTACCCAGGGGTCCTATTTATACTTGGGCACTAGGACTGGGTTGGCACTTTTGGGGCCAAAACTTAGAGGGTTGGTGAGGGACAAAGTCTACAGTATACTATTTGTCCCTACCTGTAGGCAGCTCTGCCTGTCCCCTCTGGCAGGTGCCATCCAAAATCAAAAAGCAAATATGTCTTCTAATGGAGACAAAATATCTAATTTGCTAAATATCTTTTGATATGGTAACTTTTGGTATAAACTTTGTAAACTTGAGGGGGGTCTCGAGGACCACCTCCTCTAAAATCTTTATAAGCTTGAGGGGTATCTTGAGGGACCCTTCTAAAATCATTTTTCTTGAGAGGGGCCTAGAGTACCCTCTCCTTTACAATCATTTTATGAACAGTTCTTTTCTTATGAGCAGCCAGCCCTTTGGCTGCTCAATTCACTTGGGACTAAGTGTGAGGTATCTGTAGTCTTGAGTGACTTCTGGGTCTTCCTACTAGTATTCCCTCAATCCTATAGTGCTAAGTGGTTGAGATTTCTCAACATACCTTATCCCTCAGCCGCTAAGCCAAAACTCCCAAGAGATCCCAACTGGCCTACTTGAGCCCTGCTTGCTCAACTAGGCAACCTGTACAAGAAAATAAGTGTTAGCACTTCTATTCTTTTTTCATGATGAGGGGTTGCTTATGGTAGACACCCCATCATCCTAACTTTATTTTCTGGGAGTTGAGTGGTAAGGACCTTGCGGGTCCCTCTTCCCATGTAAGTTTTTGCTGTTGAGGAACCCTATTGGGGGGGGGGGGGTCCTTCTCAAAAGTCATTTCTGCAGGGACCTTGAGGGAGTCCTTCTCAACTTGGGCTTCTGCCGCCATCTAAGCGAAGTTCCTTCTCAACGCGAGTTTCTGCAGGGACCCTTGCGGGGGCCCTCTCAACGTAGGATTCTTCTGCCACCTTGGTGGGGTTCCTCTCATCATGAATTTCTGCGGAGACCTTGGGGGAAGTCCCTCTTAACAACAGTTCCTTCTCAACTTGAGTTCCTACAAGGACCCTTGCGGGGGCCCTCTCAACTTGGGATTCCGCTTCTACCTAGGTGGGTTCCTTCTCAACTTGGGTTTCTGCAGTGACCCTTATGGGGGCCCTTGTAAACATAGGCTTCTGCTGCTACCTAGGTGGGTTCCCTCTCAACTTGAGTTTCTGTAGGGATCCTTGCGGGGGCCCCTCTCAACTTGGGCTTCTGCAGTGACCCTTGTGGGAGCCCTTCTCAACATAGGCTTCTGTTGCTACCTAGGTGGGTTGCCTTTCAACTTGAGTTTCTACAGTGACCTTTGCGGGGGCCCCTCTTAACTTGGTCTTCTACAGTGACCCTTGCGAGGGCCCTTCTCAATATAGGCTTCTGCTACTACCTAGGTGGGTTCCCTGTTTACTTAAGTTTCTGCAGGGACCCTTCCCCTATCAACTTGGGCTTCTATTACTACCTAGGTGGGTTCCCTCTCAACTTGGGTTTCTGCAGTGACCCTTGCGGGGGCCTCTATTAATATGGACTTCTACCGCTACCTAGGTGAGGTTTCTTCTCAACTTGGGTTTCTACAGGGACCCTGGAATGAGCTCCTCTTGACATGGGCTTTTGTCTCCACCTAGGTGATGTTTTTTCTCAACTTGGGTTTCTGTAGGGACTTTCCAAAAAAAATATTTTGGGAAGACACCCTTCTACCCTTCTACAAAGTAAAACACTACAGGTGGATTATTTTATAATATTAGTTGAATAGCAAATAAGTTAAGTTTGAGAATCATGGGGATTTATTGGATGTTCGTTAAAATTGATTCTTGAAATTTTGAGTTGAGCAATCAGGTACCAGACACTTGACGTGGGGAATCACATAATATACCATAATCAACTTGAAAATAAGACTTAGAGATAATTAAACTGGAGTGGTGTCATGAATATATAGTGGAATTAAGTGTGATTAAATAAGGAAAGGAAATTATGTCGGTAATTATAATTGAGATTTTTGAGTATTTATGGGGAAGCCAATTTAATTATTTATTTTGGGTCTTTGGTATAGTCGCCCAAGTAGTAGTCCGAAAAATCTCTAAAAGCCCAGTTTGACTAAAGACCATAGCCCATACCTATATGTATTGGTGCAGGATAAGGTTTTAGGTTTAGGATCCATTAGGGCATTTTAGATAGGGAGAGAAAAAAACACTATTCACATTTTTGTGAAAGGGTGAAACGAGAGAAGGTCAATTCTCTCATATTTCACTATGGTGTTATCTCTAAAGGTGCCCACACACAAGAATTTTATATTCTTAACCTTTGCCTCCTCATACGAATCACAACATGATTCGGTATGGTATTGAATTCTTGAAAATATAGGTTTAATCTTTAAAACTTGTTATTAATTTCTTTTCTGTGAACTATTAAACGAAGATCTTCAAAGATGTTTTTTTGCATTTTAAATGTAAATCTGAAGTTATTTTTCCCAACAATTGGTATCAGAGCCCCGATTGAGATTGACCGTGTATTAAAAGGTCCATATTGTCCACCCTTTATTTTTGAAATTTGTATGATTGTACAATCTTGTGT
Source organism: Sambucus nigra (assembly GCA_949130495.1). Taxonomy (NCBI): domain Eukaryota; kingdom Viridiplantae; phylum Streptophyta; class Magnoliopsida; order Dipsacales; family Adoxaceae; genus Sambucus; species Sambucus nigra. The sequence continues at coordinate 25,207,184 of OX422211.1, forward strand.
ATGGTATCACACTAAATGGTTGTATAGAGATTCTAAGTTTGTATCCCTTCCACCATATGGATGGCAACGGGTCGGTTCGGGGTCGAGTTTTAACTCCCCATCCCCGTCCTCCTTAGAAAAACCATTCCCCGTACCCACCCTATTACCCTTTATAACGGGTTCGAGGATCCCCATTCCCGTTCAAAACGGGTATCGGGTTCCCCGCGGGGAACCCGTTTTGATTTTTTTTAAGCACCTAAGTAAAAGTTACTTTTAAATTACATCTCAATTAGAAATGATTAAACACAACTAAAGTGCAACTCTAAAATCTCCAACATAGTTTATAGTGTGTGTATATATATATATATATATATATATATATATATATATATATATATATATTTATATATATCCATTTAAAAACATGAAAACATATGCAACCTAAATTTACTTAGTCTAAGTCAATACCAATAATGTATAGACTAACAAACACATGAGAAAAATTAGCAGTTCCTAATAAGCAACTGTTTATGGTTGCTGAGAAAAGAAATAGGGATTGGGGTCTATAGATATTAAATAGATATTAAATGGTAAGATTAATATCCTCTGTAACAAAAGATTTATCCATATAATTTGGCCCTGGAAATTTTCAAGTGATTTTTTTGGCCGAATCCTCTTTGATCAAAGGTGTTAAAAAAAATACAATAATGGCCTGGCAAAAAAAAATACAATACAGGGACAACAGAATCTCTATTTATTCATTAGTTTAATTAGGATGTAAAGAAAACATGAAAACATATGAGATTAAATAGAGATTAGTGGATTACCGGCGTGATGAAGGCTGAGGGGCAGGCGTGACGGCGTCGGCGTGAGGCAGGGGCAGGGGCAGGGGCAGGGGCAGGGGTAGGGGCAAGCATGACGGTGTCGGCGTGATGGCGTGAGAGAGAGAGAGAGAGAGGAGAGGGAGGGTTAATGGGGAGTGACCGTGAGGGTGTGAGAGAGAGGAGAGTCTGAGATCTCAGATCGTGAGGGTCTAAGACAGTGAGAGGCAATACAACGTGAGTGTAAAGAGAGACTGAGAGTAAAGAGTTATAAGGGTTTCTTTTTTTAGATATTCATATACTAATATAAATATATTGGGTATCCCTGTGGAGACCTGAGGGCATACCCGAAATCGACCTGAAATTTTTCGAAGATTTTTCGGGGATTTTTTTCGGGTAACCGCGGAGACCCGAAATTTCGGCGAAAATTGGCATCCCTATTCCATCATGGTCACATATGTTTATTTTGTTTGATTGGCTTCTAAGGTGGTTTATTCGTAGTATTTTTTTTTCCTAGATTCGATATGGTTATAATAATTAGTTTTTTGTAATTATTTCATTATCATTGTATTTGGAAATGACTGTGAGGAGACGAACTGTTTTTTACTATTAGAATCATGTACATACATGGACTTAAGTGTGGGATAAAGTTTCGTTATGGACATTATTTCATGGTTTTGCGAAGTTGGGACAAAATTGTCAACACAGAAGATTCAAAACGATCCAAACCAGAATCGGGTCATTCCGTAGGAGGAATTAGATTAACCTGGAATCCATGTTAGATCTATATAATGGGGAATAATGTGACTGGTGCTTTTGGTTGGTGGTTTTTTCTAATCAATTTTTGTGGTGGTTCTTCCTCCTTAATCCTTCCACACGAGAGAAGATAAATTTCATAGGTTCAATGCATGAAGAGCTCCTTGATTAGAAGAGGGTTACTTCGAGGAGGATTCTTGTCCAAGAATAAGTCTACTTCGAGTGAATTTCTTGTTCTTCAAGATTTCTACATGAAGAAGTATTCTAAGCCATGATGGATAATGGAGTTTTTGTCCTTATATTTCCTTATGCAATTATTTTATATTAGCATGTTTGTCTTTTTATTATTATGTTACATATTTTGGTGTGATAATTGGATTAATTAGGAACACCCTTTTTATGGACAATATGGATTTAATTTTGAGACCAACCTACATCACCATTTAAAAAAAAATCTCTCTTATTTATTATTTTCTAAATATAATCAAATCCGTGTAATTCATTTTAAGGTATAAATTAAATTTTGATCTCAAGGTTTTATTTTAATTTTAATATAGTTTTATTTTTGTAAAAGTAAAATATTGAAATTGGGTAATTTAATTTGTATAAGTAAATTAAAAATTACCAAGGATTTAAATTTGGTCTTTTAGAATTTAATGAATAGTTTTTTAAAAAACTCCAAGTTTTAAAATACTAAGTAGAAGAAGGGTTTAAAAATAAACCCCATGATCTCCATCAGTGTTTTATGAATCGGATGTGATTAATTTCTCGCATTAGCTTTGATTTGATCCTCAACGCATGAAATTAATTAGAGCATCAAGGATTCATTAAAAATCTTAAGTGATATTTTCGAGATTTAGAATGTTAGAGAGTTCGATCCCCCCAAACAGGGAAGTCCATCACGAGCGCCTTATATATCAATGAATTGGTGATATATACTTAGACCAAACTTTTAATATCCTACCCAACAGAGTCATTATCATCAGGAGTGGGAGCAGTGATTAGTAACTTCCAGCACTATCTCCCTAATGATTTCACTTTGATCATTCATTATTTCTTCTGGACAATACCCTTGTATCATTCTTAAGGTGATGAAGCCATATTACTTCCTAACCCACTGATGATCCATAGCCATTAAAACTATTTTATCCTAAATATGCCTTAGCGATATCCCGCACACAATTAATCTAGCATATATTTCTTATTGAGACAATAAAACCACATAAAACCACATATGCACTAGAAATCCACTTAAGACTCATTTCTCTACGTCTCCTTAACAACCAACAATCTATAGAACATTCACTCAACGAGATTTGCAATATATCACCTCCAAACCCTTGGTCCTCATTTCCATATTATAGTCGATGCATATCTAACTTCTTAATCACACAACGAAGCTATCTATGGAGAAACACTACCTCGATGTAAACATTTGTTATTATAATTAGTCTTACACAATGATGTATTTTGCTCCAAGTCACCTATTGATTCCCAATAAGGAATCACTAGGCTTTCACTGCACTCCTCTGATTTCCAATCTATAATTATCACCTTTTCCCCAAGGCATTTACTGTTGACCATAATAGACTTTGTTCAATCCTAAGAATCATTAACACATCCTAGCTACACGACATTGGACATCACTCATTCACTAGGAACGCTAATGTTACTGCACATTTCTAATACTCCCACATGTTAGTCTAACTTAGGATGCTTCCCAAAAATTAGGTTGATGGGTGGAAATCTTTTAAGATGAAAGCCCCTGCTTGTGATTGAGATATGGTTTTCTTTCTTTATCCATCTTCAAAAAATGTGGATAGTGATTTCTCTCACCCCCCTCAAACCTTAATGATCAATAATCATGATTAATACCCTTCCCATACCTTTATATACAAGTATACAAGGTGGTCTTGGGCCAAACTTGATTTCTTGAGAGAATGAGCCTAACTTCTTGGGTATATGGCTACACGAGAGACCAAATACAAATAACTAAATTAGCTCCAAATAAATACTCGAAAATCCCAATTATAATATTATAATTATTTTCTTTCTTTATTTAATCGCAAATTAACTCCTCTAAATAATCACGATCGTACTCCAATTTAATTATCTAAAAAATCACTCGGATATAATGATGTCTCATTTCCAAAGTTGATTCTGGTATGTAGTATAATTCCCCATGTTAAGTGTATGATACCCTCTTGGTTAAATTAATTTACTGCTAATTAATTTTAACTGACATCTAATCAATTCCTTGATTTTCAGACATAACTTATTTGCTACTCCACCAGATTATACAATAATCCACTGAGCAAGTTTTACTTAGTGTAAAAATACACACACAAGTCTATCAAGGGTGATATTACAATCCACGATATCTATGGACGTCAATTCCTTCGAATTATGATCTCAGACCTACTCACACAAATATCACCCAATATGTGGAGATCACTTGACCTGATATAAAATCAGATAGCACCCATAGCAATCAAAGTGACATTTACAAAAACATCCCAATCCTCATAACTCTAGGGATTAATAATATATACACTCTTTGCAAATGGTGTGAGATTGACCAAGTCTAATCAAGATAACCTTTTACTCAAATCTCACAGGTGATCCTATTTAATACATTCTTGGGATGTACAAATCACAATAATCTATCGAACTATCAGACAAGTTCTTGAATTATTAAATATGTTCCCATAATTTTAGATAACCTACTAGGATTTCATCGTAACCATTCCTATAAGATGGAAAATCCCTATCTAGGTTGTGAATGTTTCAATTGCTTTAAAACCAGAATTTCGATCTCCTAGTGATCAACCCGAAGTCGACACATCAGAATTCATACTAAAAACTATTGACCAAAATGTCTAAAATATATTTAAATCAAATATAAGACAATCTTGTAACCATGATTCTTATTTCAAAACGAACTGACACATCTTTACTCAAAAGAAAATTTGAGAATAAAACCCCCCAAACTATCTAGGAACAAAAATATGCAAATAAAGCATCATAAAAGTAGAATGGGCCAAGGAACAAGATACGTGTTCTAGGATGTCCTACGTATAAGGTGAAACCTTATAATTATTAGATGTTGGAGGTATCAAAAAATGACCTGGTCTATTTTTTAAGTCTAACTTATGAAAATGATTATTCCTAATCCATAGTTATCAAGTTAAATAAAATCGGGAGTAGGTTGAACCGTGGGCGTATTATAATGTTTTGCCTACTTTACTATAAACATGACGAGGATGCTCATGTGGTTTTGTCAAAACGTTATTCGTATCAAATCTATAATTCTTCCAAGCATGGTAAAAGTTTGAGGTTGATCCAAGAAAGTAACAAAGTCTCTCAAATGTCTTTTCCTGTTATAATAATAACATTAATAAATCTTAGGATGATACATAAGAGAAGAAGTATTTGGAGCAACCCTTTTAAAATGTTGAACCTTTTTTAACTTAAAGAAAAAATATTTATGATGACCATTTTTTATGACAATAAGAACAAATAAAATTTCCAATAGGGTTTTTATCATTATGATTGTGATCTTTGCAAATGCGAGGAGACATATTGCAATCCTATTTCAAATTTTCAACCAATCATGTTTTTTAGGATTATGATGTTTTGGAAAACATGATAAAAAGTAAATGAATGATTTGACATTGAAGGTTTGTCATTCAAAGTTTTTCCTCCCATAAGTTCACAATAGTTTGAATCTAGTCCCAAATATAGATCTTTAACTTTATTTAAAGTTTTTCACTATGAACAAGACTATTTTGAAATTCCACTTTCAAAGTATCCACAAGGATGGTTAAATAAACAATTTCCTTTTCAATGCGGAAACACAAATTTCCTTAATTAGAATTGACTTCTTATCTTCAACAAGTTCATCAAGTAATTCCCAAAATTCATTAATGTCTAAATCAAGAGCTTTAACTTTAGGATAGATGGATGAGCATGAGCATCAAAAGATTGAAAAAATTCAATATCTTTTTTAAGAAAAGTAAGCTCATTAAAAAGTTCATTTTCTCATTTTCATGGGATTTAATTTATCAAGAAAAATATCCCCATCAAAAAAATTAATCGATAATATTCTCGGTCTTCATTTTCTTTATGGTTTTTTCTTGCTCCAAATTTTTTACTCTTATAGAAAGTTTAGCATTGGTTTTTGATAATCCCTTGTTTTGAGAAACAACCGCATCAAAAGAAGAATATAAATTATTATATTCACAATCACTAACACAAATACTAGAAGTATTTGTTCTAGAGTGATTCAAAATATGAGACGAAGTGATAAGTTTGGGTTATATATGACCTTTCTTTATTCCCATTATTTCACGCATTTGGTCATATTCACACACACTTGAACTACTCCACGTGATAAAACCTAATAGAGAGAGGTCTAGCTATGGTACCAGTTAAGAGTGCATGTGCTCAAACTCAATATGGAAGAAAGGTACCCAATTAAATTCTCTTATAAAATTGTGATATGGTGTTATTATAAGTTCAAGTTAGGGTAACAAACACAAATCCTAATGCTCATGTGAAGAATTATGTACCATAGATTATATAAGATTTATCTTCAATAATTAGGTGACTTAATATGTAAATGCCGAAAGGTAAACAATATATCACAACATCAAGGTGTAAGGGGAAAAACCCACATCAAGAAAAAACCACAGGCCAATAGAATAAAAAATGTACAATGATAGAGTTTTACAACAGAAAACAAAGACTTACAACCTCACAATGCTATCTCCAACTGGGTACTCTTTTACTCCATATCCTCCGCAGAGAGGGCCGACAGCTAAAGAACACTATACAAATGCTACCAATTTTGGTTCATGACCAATGTTATTAAATCATTTGCCAACAAACTTATTAATTTAAAGTTTAAAGAAAACTTCGTGTTACAATTATTTGAACAAATATGAGAAACCTCTAATAAGTGTAGTGCCACTTTCTAGATATGAAGAGTATAAAGTGAAATTTTATTGGAAAGTAATAGTTTACTCACAAAATACATTTTTGGGATAAATGAAATATAAAAATGACAGCAGAACAAATTATAAAGAGATTTGTTCTAGATATAAAAAGATTTAAAAGCAATCAATTTTACTTCAAAATATTTTTAAATTTCAAAAGTACTTAAAATTAATATATCTCAGGAATATGTTAAGGAGAAAAATAAGATTTAATAACTTAGAAGAATATAAGATTTAACTAGAAAATAAGTTTTACCTTTCGAAGATTTTTCTCTCCTAAAACGATTATTTTGGCAAGAAAGATTTTACAAAGTATTTTCTCCATAAAGAGATCATAAAATCATACTTCTTTCATACAATTTTTTAATAATGAATTCTAACCCACTTACATATTGTAGACACCCCATTCTACTTCATAAAGGTAGCCGACCCTACCTAGGATTCATAAAGACCAAAAATCTAGCCCAAACTAATGAGAACATTCCTAAAATGTCCAAATACGTAAAACAACCCACAAATTTACCCAAAAGATTCAATCCTAATCCAAAATGGACCTAAAGTCCCGGGTGAAATGCAATCGATCAATCAGTTAAGAGCGTACAGTATCCACGACTAATCGACCATTTGCTTCAGATTTTTTCCTATAAAATTAGTCCTCCACCTACTAGTTGGGGGCATTAACTACGCTTCTTAAATGAAGAGAATTCTATCTAAAAGCATTTTTTTCTCCAAAACCTCTTCTACGCCTAAATCTAGAATTCTAATCACTAGCCCTAACTCCTCTTTCATCGCCTAAGCCTAAAAGAAACCATAAAACTCACTTTTACCCTTTCTATTTTCCCCATTTTCTTCTTTAAGGTACTTTTCTCTAAAGTGACCTTATATCCAACCCTAAAAGAGTTGTTTCAAACCTAGAAAGCTTCTAAAATAGAAAGGAACATGTGTAACTTTACAGATACTCCATCTCTCACTCTTTTATTTTGATGTTTTGATATAAAAGGGTGGTGTTGTGATGAAAACCATCCTTAACAACTTTATCTGTGTTTCTATGAGGTTTGATCTTTATCTAGAGGCCATGTCCAAACTACGTTGACTTTGGTTCTGCCTACAGAGGATACAAGGTGTATAAGAGAAACTGAATCTCTAAAAATCTAGTCAAATCATGTACATATTCATCCATTTTCATTTTTCTTCTTAAAAAAAAGAAAACACATAAACATCATGAAATATTCTTATATAGGTTAGAGGATCACTAGATATGAGGTTTTCGTCTACGATTTAATTCTTACTGTTTGATGTTTGGCCATTCTTCCATTACCGAATATTTTATGAGTGAATTAAGTTAGTTCAAGTTCTCTCATGAACATAAATCATGAATATTTTCATATCTACACCAGTTTCACTCTAAAAACATTTTAAATGGTCAAAGAAGGACTGGACTTTGAATCACCTCAGCGCGATTGCGTAGGCTCAATCGGATTGTCTTTCGAGTTAACAATCCTGACTTGATACATATTTATCCTTTGTCTATATATATACACACACCCATCTCACACTACACTGCCCTTTCAATGTATATACTAACTATTCTCACCTCATTATTTATTTTATTCAATAATATGCTGACACACACATATATTTTAAACCTAAATTTGATATCAAAAGGGCGAAGTAGGTGCCTAACACCTTCCCATTCAGTAACTTAGTCCCTGAACCTTTTGACACTCTGGTTAAATACGCACCATTTGCCATCACCAGGTCTCTATGGATTCCTACCCCTTTTTTTGTTTGTTTTTGGTAAAATTTATTAGTGACGCCATTTATTTCCAAAGAGAAAGAAACTATGACCACACATCATAACTATTTAGCCATGTTCTTCATATTTCGACCCGAAGTGATGCACACGTGCGCACGGTGGGAGGTAGGAGAGAGATGCACTGCTTCGGGTCTTGGGTTCTCACAATGGAGACTCTGATGGGGAGAAGATTTTAAGAGGAATGAAATCAATTTAATGTAGATCCATATTTATTTTAGTATGTTATTACTATGCATTTATGTATATTCTCTTCATTATTATTTATTATTATTCTTTTTTAGATACTTGACTAGGTAGAAAAACAATGGTATTACATGGTCCCATGGGGATAATTTTACAACCAAGGCATCCCTTGAACCTTATTTGTGACATGTATGCCAAGATACATAATAACCTCAAGTGAAAATGGCTCTCGCCAAAAACAAATAAAAGACTTTGAAAAAATACCACACGGCTACACTGCATAACATTTGCATAGCCTTGCATACCCTATTACTGGGGGAAACCTAGCTAGGGGATGGGGGTCTAAACAACATGTATTGGTGATAATTTCCACTCTTCTTGGCCTCTTACCCTCGATGTATATAGTGGTGTATGTTCTCTGTGAACATCACTCATATACCTTAAGTATTTTGAGTCATATACCCCATATACTGCCCCCATGAGGTATATCGAAAGGATCGAATCACGTAAAATTAAGGTATATAAAAAAATCTCTCTAACTCGCACCTTCGAGGTATAACCTGAGGAGTCATAGCAAAATAAAGGATCCTCTAACCTCAAAGAAAACCTTGCATAAACCATGTAGTAAATCTCTAGGACACAACCAAATAAACGAGACAAGAGATTCACCAAATGGTGATATCTCCCAAAAGAAGGTTTCGTATCCCCCAACAAAGTTTCCTAGTGTAGGATGGGACTCTATGATTATATCAACCCACTCACTTTTCACAATTCCAAACCAGGGGATGCAAGACAAGTGAGGAGTACTGAAGGAACTGGATCATCACCCGAGCACACCCCAAAATAAAGAATGTGTTTTAATTAAAATCGTGTTTGCTCCTCTAAGATAAAACACAAGGCAAAAATCTCCTAATTTCATAATTTTTATAACTTTATAGTCACCATCTTGGACAAGGGACAAATCCGCATCTCTTGAACTCTAGTATCTCATAACCCTGAAAACACAGTTGTGGACAATTCATGAGAGGTTCCAATGGATCTTGGACGCCTCAAAATGGAGTTATAAATACTCCAAATTTTTTTCGTAAGCTTTGACCTGCCGAAGACCCTCCAGACATCCAATATATATTTGTACCCTAATTCCAGATTATTGAACAATATCAAAATGATGGATATAAAAAACTTCACAGGAATGGGACCACCGATAGTCCATCTTAAAATTATACGTTCGAGCCATGCAAGAATTGAGGTCTAAAGAAGAAATTATGGATAAAATGTTCGGACACACCTTATTTGAGGGAGTTCTCAAGGGGTTATTATCCATTAATGATGAGAGAACAACTACCTGGAATGACATCTGTCATGAATTTGTGAAATAGTACAAGTACGATGATGAGTTAGAGATTACTTATCGAGACTTGCAAATGACAAAACTATAGATTAATGAACATCTGGGCACCTTCATAGCCTCTTGGAGAAATAAGGTTGCACACATGGTAAATCGACCTTAAGAGGAAGAGAAAATGGCCTCGTAAAAAATAATTTGATTCAACCCTACCAAGATGAGTATAAATGGGCGTGGGAGATAAACTAAAGGACAATCTCATGAATCAACTATCTAAGAAAGAAACTAACAATCTAAAAAATGTCCCTCCCTTCACAAGTATGAGGAATGACAAGCCAAATGCAACCCTTGCCATTGTTATTCAGACCCCGACATATGCACCTACACCCACACATTGGAATACTTAAAGGGTTCATTGAAAATTCCACCCCTTGTTTGGTCCTATAGGTACGGTCTACCAAACTCTAAAAAAGAAAGGATTTCTCAATCTCTGGGAAGGATCCCTAATTCGAATTCCACCATATGACTGAAAAAATCTTGAGGGATGTCGAGCCATAAAATTCTCCATCCAAGACTTGATAGATTAAGGAAAAATCATGTCTCCAACTAAGCCAAAGCCCAACTAAACCATGGCATGAGGGTAAACGCTCATATTATAAAAAATGAGTCTCTGGACCCATTCCTCTTAATTAAACCAATCCATTCAGTCATATAAAAGGAACAACTAAGCTTAAGAAGTACTTAAATCATATGTAGATCATACAAACCTATAAGGATCTTATGGTGCGAAAACTTGTGGCTTTAAAATCCATCGAATGTAATCTCTAGAAGCAATCCTATATCAAATAATGCATTTAGTGTTCCATAAAAATTCCAACCTTCTGTTATCAGATACATAGGAATTAGAACCTCTACTGAAATTGGGAGGCGATGTAAAATGAGTCATAATAAGTAACGAGACATATAAGAGGACCAGTGAACCGAAAAATCATCTTAACCGACTGGGATGCGGAATTTAAAATTGAAGAAAATAATGAATCATGGGTATAGTCATCGCAGGAGGATTCTACAATCGAATAATCTATTGAGGAAGACTTGATCTTGCACTTCGATGATCAACTTGCTTCCCCTCCATGGAAAGATTAAGGACATACATGCATTCTGAATTTTAACGAGATAATTTTTGAATTCCTAATTCTAGAATGGGAGTCCATAGAAGTTAAAAAGATAACTTACTCTAAAAGATTCTAGTTCTTTCTAGGATAAGGAAAGGAAAAAAAGGAAAAAGATGATCAAGGATAACACAATAGAGGATGTTGAGGAGAAGCTAGTCTTAGAATAGTTAAAGAAGATACAAGCCAACATTTCCATATGGGTATTTCTCATGTCCTCCCAGTCTCACCAATATTTTATCCTTAAATAATTATCTCAAAAATTTGTGCCCATCTCTTCCAGCCCCAAAGATCTCATGGATACTGTTGAGTGTTTAGACTTCATAAAAAGTATTTCCTTTGACAACACTAAGCTACCCAAGACATGATCGTGTCATAATATGGCCTTAAACATTATTATGAATGTCCTGGAGAAGTGAATCCACATGGTACTTACGGATAACGGTGCCACTTTGAACATTTGTCCACTAAGAACTGCTAAATTTTGGGGAATAAACATGAGGATCTCACTCCCACCACTCAGGCTATGAGGGATTATAAAAGTACCAGTCGAGAAATGATGGGATCTATAAAACTTAGTCTGGTAATTGGAATAATTTATAGAATAACTAAATTTCAAGTAACGACATACCCGTCTCTTCCTGGGAAGGCCATGGATCTACGAGATTGACAAAATTGCTTCGTCCTTGCACCCAACACTGTAATTCTTTTGTGGAGAGAACCTGTTCGTAGTATCCGGGGGTTCCAGCCTGCTCAAAGAGAAAATTCATCAAAAGAGTGGGAATATCTACATCAACGATTTCCAACTGGACCCTTTAATACAAACTATATCAGGTGACACAAAGGAACAAATCCCATCTCCATATTCTAAATATGGGTGTTGCAATACTACCCAAATTAAGAAGATAATGAAGTTTATATAGGAATGGGACTCGAAAAGAACCAACAAGGAATCATTGAACCCATCACAATAGCTCAAAAATCTAACACTAAGATATTGTGGTACAAATGAAAAGGTGGGGATATTCTCTCTAAAGATTTAAAATTCAAAATCCCAGAATTTAAAAAAATAAGAGTTGACCCCACAACCAGTCACACCAGCTTTGATGGTCACTTTGTGGCTTACCTTCTTACAAATTTCAAGAACCACGCATAGAAGCGCACATGGAAAGACAAATTCCATGATTGGAAATCTTATTTGAAGACCATCCCTCATAGATAGAAGAGGAAGTGCCCAAGACAACATATATGATCGGGAAACTAGACAAGCCCCCTGCTAACTGGGACCCTCTCAAGGATATGAAGTTTCTTGAACGTTCCAAGAAGTAATGGAATAATAATAATTCAAATTGGACGTTCTTCCACCTTCCACAAACGGATAACCCTTTCGAGGATGAGATTGCCTGTATGATTAAAGAAGACTACGTGTAACCTACCTTTTGAGGAGAGGCCCATTTAGGACAATTTCTTTGATGTACTTAACCATATCGATCCATTTATTGATGAAATACACTTTATTTTTCAGTATACTCATGTGAAAAATATTGATGATGATAAATGTCAAAATCAAATTAATGAATCAAATTTACATAATGAAGAACTAAAATACCACCTAAAGGAGGTTAACAATAAACAAAATGATCGCGCACAACCTGCCAACGAAATTATAATGGTTAACTTAGGGTGAAGGATAAGGGAAATCAAAATAGGAACCTCTTTAGATGATCTAGAAAGGTTCGAACTTATTCAAATCCTTAGAGAATACGTCTACATCTTTTCTTGGTCCTATGATGACATGTCGAGAATCGATAACGAGATTGTTGTTCATCAGATACCCACATATATAGAATATAGACTTATCAAGAAATTATTTAGGCCTGAATGATCCCTCAATGTTAAAGAGGAAGTCATGAAACTATAAGAGCAAGTTTCATAATTGCTCAATTTAGTTTTTATTTGTCTTATCCCTTTACACACCACTGCACCTTCATGACTACTTTCACGTATTCGAAGACAATAAGTTGAAGAAATTAGAAGATTAAAGATTGTTCATCTCAACATTATTCGAAAGTGTTATGAAGTGGTTTGGTAAAATCTTTATTTATCCAGGGGATTAATTATAGAAATAGTTTATTTTTAAAAAAATTCAAAATGTTAAGATATTTTTTTTTAAAAAACTCGCTACCTTGTCAGAACGAGTTTGATAAGTCATTGTAACGAGTTGCACAGTGTCATTAGAATAAGGTTTCATTGTTCAAACAAAATTTGGAACGTTGAATTCTTTGTTAGTTCAGTAATGTCATTTGAAGTCTTATTTGATATCATTCATACGAGATTGGGTATGTCGAATGAACGAGTTTCCCACGTTTGAACGAGATCTGATGTGATACCTTTTTGGTAAGCTCTGAAATGTCGTTTGAAGTTTCTTTGGAAACACGTTCGAACGAAAAAGGGTACGCTATTTAAATAAGGTATCGGGTCATTCTAATGAGTGAACGAGTTTTTATTTTATTTTTAAATACATATGATCTAAAGCTCTAATGCTTATCTCTTTATAACAACTTTCCCTATAAATAGACATACGAGATTAGACTTTTTCCCAAGCGTTTTTAGAGTCCGTTTGCTGATCAAACTCTATCAAATTTTCATACAAACCCTTTGGAACTTTGAAAATCACTTTGCCAAATCAAGAAGAACGTATTCCATGTTCAAGAAGCATTGTAGAGATTTTCTCTAGTGTCCATTCTTAGAGTCGAGGATCTACTATTGAAGAATAAGTTTAATCGATGGATATCGAGGGAAGATCTCTTCCTGTGGACAGTGCTAGACTGTGAGATATCCTGTAATAAATTTGAAGATGCCACGCATTATACTTAGTCGTGTTAAGTAGTATATAAATCGATTGTATCTGTCAAACACTTTATAATGCTAAATACTAGGTTTTGCCCGAAGGAGATTTTTCCTTACTTTTTCGCATGCTTGGTGTGCTTATGTGGTTTGGCTTATTTAATTTGGACTTCATCATTGTATGAACACATAATTAAATCAAGATAGAAAATTTTAAAAATAGATTTTGTGTGTGTTTAGCCTAAGATACGAATAAATCCATAGAAAAACCTGTCTTATTTTTTTAAATTCGTATCATAGCAGGTTACACTAAGTTTTTGTGTGATCCTTTAAAATGTGGGTCTTATGAATAATTTGTATTATAGGCTACCTATCTTCTATGGTTCTAATTATGCATACATGAAAGCTAAGATGAGGCCTGCTTTAAAATCTATTGATGAAAGAGTTTGGCTTGTTTGTGAAAGAAGGTGGACAACACCCAGTGACTAATGGCGATGTCATAGGTCTAATACCTGTCACTGGATGGACAAAAAATGAATTTAATTGGGGTAATTATAACTCATGCGATTTAAATGCCATTTCTGGAGCTATCACCCTTAACGAATTCTGCCGTATCATGATATGCACCATGTCTAAGGAAGCGTAGAATATCATCCAACTCACTCACGAGGGTATTAACAGTGTAAAAATTTCTAAGCTTCAAAATCTCACCACACAGTTTGCGACTATAACCATAACAGAGTCTGAGTCTTTGGATGAACTTTATTCATGGTTGTCCGATATCGTTAACTCTAGTTTTAATTTAGGTGAGAAAATTCATGAGACGCGCGTAGTTAAAAAGACTTTGAGATCCCTGCTAGCTCGTTATATCCCTAAAGTCACTGTCCTAAATTCATTGGGAATATTAAATACTCTTAGGTTAGATTTAATCGTAGGAGACCTTCAAACTTATGAAATTGACATGTTTCCCAAAACTTAAAAGAAAAAGGAAATAAGTATTGCTTTAAAATCTCAGTCCAAAAAGAAAAAGGAAAAGATTTTTTACTCTGACTCGGAGGTTGATTTTGATCTTGATGATCTTTCCTCATTTAAATTTTTTTTAAGAACTTCTCAAATTTAACTAAGAAAATTCTTCTAAAGAAAAGATTTTTGAGAAAAATGAAAATGAGAATTATGGCATGAATGTATGTGAGAAAGACGAAGTGAGATGCTATGAATGTTAAGGAAAAATGCACAAGGCAAATGAGTATCCCAATAGGATAAATTGACAAAGAAAAGGGAAAGTTTCACTAGAAGACACTCTTAGCGATAGTGACATCGAGTTGGTGGATTTCAGGGATGAATCATCATATGAACCATGTCTTACGTTCATGTCCAGTAACATGAGTACTTCTAGTTTGTCCCATACCAATGAGGACATTACTAAACATGAGAGCGTCGACGATGTTTTGAATAATTCTTGAGATAATGTGAGTGAGGGAGAAGGTGGACTCCAAAAAAGGTTTCATGATATTTATATAAAGACATTAAAAAAGAAAAATCTTAACAAAGATCTATCTCTTAGGTTTTTTGATTTAGATAAGGAAGTGAATGTTTTGAGAGAGTGTGAGGTGTCGGTGAGTCAATTAAAGAAGGTGAAATTTTATCACAACTCCAATTAATTATCGATAACCTATTAAGCTCGATGACAATTTTTAAAACTTATTAAATTGCCATTAATAAAATTCCATTCACCACGAATAATAATTGCATAATGAAAAACTGATCGAATAAACATTCGGTAATACTCCGATAGAATAATCCATCACACTGAAATAACTAAAAACAGAATAGGTAACTATCTGATGACGGGAGACATGCCCGAACCACCACTAAAATGGAAACCTATCTAGTACTCAAAGATAGATGCGACTAATCAAATCCCTGCATGCATCCATAACTGCTGCAACATCGCCTGATTAGAAGGAAGAATCATGCCCGGCGTCCTTATGGTTGGGCACCTAAAAATTTTGAAAATATTTTGATGCGGGTCAGAGACCAAAATCTTTTGAAAATATTTTTCAAGTGTTTAAAACGCAATAAAAAACATGCACTACAATATTCCATATATAAACTAGCGTTGGACTCCCATGAGATAATCCTCACCCTTAATCTATAGTGCGCACCTAACACATGTATTTTAAACACCATAGTTATGCTAGTCTGCCTAACTAGTACCAATGTTTGTCGTAGCCCATATGCCAAGCTTCTAGCCAAACTGTGTCATATGCATTTATTTTTGGCTTTAATTCTTATTTAGATACACATACGCTAAATCATTTTTGATCTCACTATTAGCCCATACAAATAACTTCAATTGAGTTATTAATTTAATATTCACACATTTATCTTATTCACCCGTATATATTTATCACATTTATATACGTATTTTCATATCACGTCACACACACACACACACACACACACACACACACACACACACACACACACACATATATATATATATATATATATATATATATATATATATATATATATATATATATATATATATATATATATATATATATATAGCTATCTAGATATGTATAACGGCAATCCATAAAGCATTACCTCTCGAATGCAATCTTTAGCATGTCATCAGGCTCCAGGGATATAACGTACCACACCTGGGCCACCGGGTCAGAATCTTGTCATCGAATCCAAATCGTAAACGCATAACCGGAGGCGATCATAGTAATACATCCATGGGTTGTAACCATACCACATTACCCCACTAGACTCAAAAATCACGTACAATGGTTGTGCGATAGACCTATTTCCTGGGGAGTCGATCCTACACCTGCTGTCAATGCCCGGGTGGACCGCATACTACGCGCAACCTCCACCAATAGGATCTCGAGAGTAGGTATGTTTCACATATAAAAATCACACAGTTATATTCATAAATATATATATACTATGTCTATACCGGTATATATATATACATACATTAAAATCGGTTAAACGTGCTTATGTCACTAGTAGCACTCACTTAATAATTTTCGAGTCTTACCCCGATTCTCGAATATATAAGTAATCCCTTACATAAATAAATTCACACATATAATATTTAATCTGGACACTAAACCATTCCCAACCAGCCCGTATCCTAATTCTAACCGAATTTCCAAACCAAATCCGTTAATCTATTTTTGAGTGCCGTTTGTCCTAAACACCCATAATTTCACATCCCAAATTTATCCTGATTATCCCTGGATAAAAATAATATTTTTAACTATTTTTCAGAAACCTTAATATCATTTACGAACATCCCAAAATAATCTGAATCCAAATCTATTAACGAAACAATTAAACAATAAGCATGGGGGAAATAGGGCAGCCGAACCGATTCTCCCCTGAGTGATGGCCTAGGCAGAGATGTTATGCTTGTTAAGAAATTTCACCCAAATTATCACCCCATAAGACTCCCAATCTTCATCCCAATACAAATTAACTGTCCCCTATTAACCTCAAACATAAGGGTAGATGTTTTTTTGCTTCAATTCATCCAAAAAATAATCTTAATAATAAGATTTAACATCATTTTTTCCAGAATTAATTCACACCTTAATTCTAATGCTAAAACACATAATTTCCAAATTTCAAATTCAACATAACATATTTTCATGATTCAATCTCATAATTATTTATCAAGATTGTATCTTTCATATAGGATTCAATTCTCAGATTCCTTATGATATAATCATTAATCAAATTCTATGAAATTATTTCCCCAAAATCCACTTTAACATGTGAATCCCACCCCAAATCATGTTTGTGTCACCTACTATGATATGAATTAATACACATACATATATTATTTATCAAGTTTAAACATTTTCCTTAAATTTATGCTAGAGTTGGAATTCCTTTTTGCGTGATGACCCTATCCTGAAAATAACTACCAAAACTCCTTCCCGAATTACCTTTTTGTGATCTCCCTTCATTTCTCCCTTATCCCTGCTCTTCTCTCTCACTTTTTTACGCTTAGAATGGCAGTGTGGCTACCCCTACTATTCCCCAGACATTCTTATAATCTTAAATCCGAAATTAGGTCATCACCTAGGTGTAAAATGACTCCAACAAGTCTAAAATCCTTCGAAACCCAATTACTATCCCTACGTACTTAATTTTGACTATTTTGACCCATTTTGGATCACTCGTGCACTAGAAATCATCATTCGAGTCACCTAAAATCCGTTTTAGTTCTAATTCCTAACACGACCCCATACCCGCGTCCCGAATGAGATACCACGAATCCCGTCGATTTTTCTCACGTATGACGTAAGACCATTTGACATAATTTTATTTATTTATTACACTAGTAAATATATTTCCACATATATATTAATCTTTTCTCCCAAATTAATATTTATTAAATTCTTGTTAATTATAATTTTATTTAAATTACGTGCACACATGCAAATTAAGTGCTAAAAATATGAATACTCAAAATTACAGGTGTTACATACTTCCCCCTTACAAAGGAATTTTATCCCCAAAATTTAGACATACCGGGTATAAAGAGCTCAGGATATTTCTCTCACATATCATCCTCCCACTCCCATGTCGACTCATCGGTGTTCGGATGCCCCCACTGAACACGAACTAAGGGTGCCATGTTAGGCTACAGCTTACGCTCACTACGATAAATGTCAGGTTGCAAATTAATCTCCTCTAGTGTAATGTGCTAATATTCCCTCTAACTCCCCTAGTAATTTTTCATTAATGAGACATAAAACACGTCATGAATTCACTACAGATGCTCTGAAATGCCGAGCCTACACACCACCGACACTATTCTCTCAATGATCAGGAAAGGCCCCATATACCTCGGTGCAAGCTTCCCCTTATTCCCAAATATCATAACTCCTTTCATAGGAGACAACCGTAATAATACATGGTCACCCATATCGAGCTCTACATGCCCATTAGTCTAATATTTGATTAACCCTCTCTATCTGCCCATTAGTCTGCAGATTATAAGTCGTACTCAATCGCTACTCAGTCCCATTGCCTCCTATAAACTATGCCAAAAATAGGACATAGAGATCTTGTATCCATTGAACACAATATTAATCGGTACATCATGTAGCCTCGCTATCTCGACTACAAAGAGCTGGGCATACTATCCCATTGTACAGTCCGTCTAAACTGGCAAAAAGTATGCCACCTTGTTCAGACGACTCACTATGACCCATATGGAATCGTGACCCATTTACGAGGTTGGTAACCCCATGATAACGTCCATCGATATACTCTCCCACTTCCACACCACAATCTCCAATGGATGTAACATCTCGGTTGGCCTATGGTGGTTTACCTTCATTAACTGATATGTGGCACACTTCGAGAGAAACTCAAAAATGTCCCACTTCATTCCAGACCATGAATACTGCTTATGCATATCCTATTACATCTTATCCCCATCATTATGTACCATAAATCTCGACCTGTGGGACTGTTTTCATGACAGCATGCCTCAAATCCCCATCCTTTGGGACTATAGGCCTTTGAAGTGTAACCCTCCCCTAGAACTGATCAAGTAAGACTCAACCCCCTTTGCCAATAATTGCCGTACCCTATCCTGGCAAAACTAATTTGTGTCATGCGACTTCAAAACCTGCATAATAATCTCGATTGTGATAGTCAACAGTAACATACATGCCCTAGTAACCGCATCATCTTGGCGAAGCTCACTCCACTTATCTTTTTAGACTTCCGCTAACTTCCTCGTAGGACATCGACTTAATGAATTTGCCACCATATTAGCCTTCCTCGGGTGGTACTGAATGTCAAACTGATAGTTCTCCATAAACTCCAACCATCTACACTGTCACATATTGAGACTTTCTAAGTGAACATATACAGCACTAACTTATGATCTATAAACAGACTAAGTTTCTCCCTCAGGAGATAGTGCCTCTAAATCCGCAAGGCAAAAACTACCGCATTAGCTCCAAATCGTGTGTGGGGTAATTCCTCTCATGGATCTTAAGCTAACGAGAAGCATAAGCTATAACCCGATCCTCCTACTATAGCACACTCCTAAGTCCCTTTAAGGATGCATTGGTAAATACAAGGTACTCCACTTCTCCCCTAGGCAGTGCGATCATAAGTGTTGAAGTCAATTTGTCTTTTTTCTCGTCAAAAAGTTAACTGACAGTAATCATCCCGCACAAATGACACACCATTGCGATTTAAATTCGTGAACAAACCTATAATCTTTGAAAAGCCCTTAGGAAAATGGCGATAATATCTTGTAATCCTAAGAAACTATGAATCTCTGTTGGTATTGTGGGGTGACCACGGTCCCTCACTATGGCAACCTTACTCATGTCCACTAATATGCCTCCTTTTGACACTATATGGCCTACGAACTTCACGTCATGCAACCAGATACCACGCTTCTCTAACTTAGCGTACAACTGATGGTCCCATAATGTCCGTAGAACCATACGCAAGTGCTTTGCGTGCTCACCCTTAGTCTAAGAATATACCAAAATGTTGTCTGTGAAAACAATCACAAACTAGTCCAAAAACTCTCTAAATACCCTATTCATGAGATTCATGAAGACTATCGGATCATTGGTTAGCCTAAATGGCATAACCCTGAACTCATATGACCCATATCGCGTCAGGAAAGCGATCTTAAGGACATCCTACTATATAATGCATGACTAGTTATAACCCGATATCAAGTCTATCTCTAAGAAGTAAGCTGCTCCTCTCAACTGTTCAAATAAGTCATCGATTCGAGGAAATAAATTTTTATTCCGAATAGTGACCTTATTCAACTTCCTATAATCGATACAATGTCAAAGTTAACCATCATTCTTCTTTATAAATAACACTAGAGCAACCCATGATGATGTAATCCTCCGAATAAATCCCTGCCCTAGGAGCTGCTGAATCTGATCTCGCAATTATCGCATCTCTAAAAGGGACTATATGATATGATGTTCATGCAACCGTCCTAGTCCCATGCCCTAAATCGATAAATAACTATATCTTTCGAGTTGGCGGTAAACCCGGTACTTCCTAAAATACATCCGTAAACTTTCTAACCACTGGGATTTAGTCTAATGATATAACCACCTCTTGCGAGGTCTCCTCCTCAATATAGTATAGGTGAATGCTCTACCCTCCCTCAGGAAGAGACACCACGACCAAGAACATCTCCTATCCTGGAATGGCAAACATAATTATCCTATAAAAACAATCCACCATCTCCCAATACCCTGCCAACCAGTCCATACCCAGAATGATGTTATACCCAATTATGCCTACTACAAGTAAGTCGACTAATAAACACAATCTCTAGACATCTATCCCCACTCCTCTATAAATGGGGTGAATAAGGCCCCCATTACCCAAAGGTGAATCGACACACATAATAATACTTCCAGTTGTCTCTAATAAATCGTCAGTGTGTGAAAATCTAGTGGCAATAAAGAATGCGATGCCCCTGTATCAAATAACACCCGACATGTATGCCCACGGATAGGAAACGTACCCTTAACTGCTGGTGGTGCTTGCGTCACCTATGTCATCATCGCATTCTGGGCATTATAGACATGCCCATATTACATTTATTCCTGCTGCCGTGGGACTGTTAGAGCTGGTGGTGCTAGAGGTGGTACTACACCTGCTACCTTTGTTGGGCACCCTGTCGTTGGCCCCTATCTCGTTATGGGCAAGCCCTCTTCATGTGAGCCATCTCCCCATAGATAAAATAACGGCCTATAAGTTCCCCTTGCATCAGGCCCTGCTGGTCATATTTGGGTAATTCTTGTCATTCACCCTGGTGGCCTTGGCCTTAAGGAACACGTTGTCGCGGCTGGCCCTGCTTAAAACTACTTCTATCTAGTCTGAACCCCCCGACTAAAATCTCATAGCCGAATCTCCCTATTGGGAATCCCGCTCATGCTGCCTACCAGAATGCGACTGTTGTGCTCCACTGGAAACATTACCTCCAACCTTGCGTGACTGGCTAAACTCTCAATCTCTCTTGCTCTCCTTCATATGTAAGCGATGATCCTGAAAATGTAGTAATGCATTATTGACGATGTCTGTGCACGTCTTTCGACCATCCTGTTCAATATTAAAAATCTTCCTCCGCATCTCAATCTGAATCAACGAAGGAAAATAGTTGCGGTCAAACCGCACCTAGAAATTTATTATAGTCATCGTTTATCTCTCCTAAGACATAGTCACTGAATCCCACCACTATAATGTTGCTCCTATTAACGTAAACCTAGACAATATCTATTTTTGAGAGTCACTGAACTCAACTATGAAGAGATGACGTTGTATATCCTTCTTCCATTGATTAGTAACAACCACATCTATACTTCCCTGAAACCTTGGTGGATGCTTTTTTGAAAGGCCTCCCGAACCTTCTCCCACACTGATGGTCCCTGGTGGGCCTGGACGATTGGTGCCACCTGTTGTTGTGATTGAGTCTGAAGAAATTGCTGTGCCATAGCGATCATAGCAGCATTAACTGCCTGGGCAATGATATTAGCCACCTCTGCGGCTGTCATTGTTCCATGTGGCACCTATGTCTCCCGCTGAGCATTTCCTGCATTGGGCCCTATGGCGACCATGGCCTATCATACTATACTGGGTGACATCTGAAACTAGACCGAATTTGTATAAGTCCAATGTTAATACAATTTATAGAAGCACAAGAACGTAAATGCGTAAATGAATGCAACATTCCTAATAATAGGGATCTATATAAGAGAATGCTATGATGGAATATGCAGTAAGTCCACACAGGTTCTAGGGACACTAGAACCTGATGCTTTGACAACATCTGTAACACCCCGCTTATTAAAATAGAACGTAGCTCCCTTTATTCAAATAAAATAGGAATCTCATCTGGCTCATTCTTGACATCACTGTAAAAAATTCAGTCAATTACTAACAACCAATTAAGTCCGGTGTTAATTTTTAAAACTTATTAAATTGCAATTAATGAAATTCCATTGGCCACAAACCATTCAATAATGAATTCATTCACCACGAATAATAACTGCATAATTAAATAATAATAATAATAATAATAATAATAATAATAATAATAATAATAATAATAATAATAATAATAATAATAATAATAATCCAACTGACCAAATAAACATCCATTAATACTCCAATACAATAATCCATCAAATTGAATTGAAAAAAAACAGAATGGATAACTATTTGATAACGGGGGACATGTTTCAACCACCACTGAAATGCAAACCTATCTAGTACTCAAAGATATATGTCACCAATCAAATCCCTACAAGCATCCACAACTGCTGCATTACCGCCTAACTAGAAGGAATAATCATGCCTGACATCCTTATGGTTGGGCACCTAAAATTTTGACAATATTTTGATGCGGGTCAGAAGCCAAAACCTTTTGAAAATATTTTACAAGTGTTTGAAATGAAATAATAAATATGCAATGCAATCTTACATATAGTGAGAACGTGCGACAGACCCATAATTTAAAATATTCTTTCAATATAAAAAATAATTTCCTTTAAATGCGGAATAAAGATGGTTTAACACAACACACACAAATGACAAATTTTAATTTCTTAAAACAAATTAAAATTAAATACTACAAAGTGAATTAAAGTAAACACACACACACACACTTTAAATTCACTTAAACCAAATTAATTTAATTATCAAGTTTAAATAATTTAAGGAATAATATAATCCAATTAAATAAGTGCCAACTTGAATTAAATTAACTTAAAATAAACTTTATCCAAATAATTAAACATGTACCATTTTAAACAAGAGAGGTGAATTAAACCCAATTTGATCTTTTTACCCTAAACATGCGTTCTAGGTGATTTGCAAGATAAAATAAATTCACAACCACTACGCCGCAATGTACGAGGAAAAAATAAAAATGGAAAAAACCTCGGATGGCCCTAGACTTAAGTCCACTAAGTACGAAATTTTACAAGTACAAGGCAAATGACTTACTAACTCGGTTTGACTCCCTTCGAGCCCTTGACGCGTCTTCTTGTACCAACCTTTGCTTAGTCGACAATCACGAACTCCATCGAAACCTTGGAATCCACCAATAAAGCTATTGGAAGCCGTCAACCACACACGATTCCCTTCACCGTATGAGAGCACCGCAGCAAAAACCAAACTTCTTCTTTTATAGGAAATAAAAGAAAAATCCAAACTTCTCCTTCTTGTGGTAGAGATGAACCTGTGGTGCCAAACAACTCCAAGAAAATAATATATATATGAAGAAATACTTGGAATTGTAAACAAAATAATTTTATGGGTGTAAACACATGTGTATAAAAGGATTTTCAAAATAAATTTGACACATGAAAATAGGGACGTTTGTTTGAAAGGATTTGCTCTCAAAGAGCTCTCAAAGATGTTGCAAAAGTCTTCGAAAAAATATGTCCTGAAGTTGGTTTAAAACTGTCAAAAGATAGTGGGACAAAGTAGTGAAAAAATGGGTTAAAACTTCCAAAAATTTTCCCGCCCAGAAATCTTGTTCGAACGAAGTCTCGTTCGAACGACCATCTAACGATGTTCTAGAGGTCATAAAGGGAAATTCGTTGGCAAAATCATTCGAACAAAATTCTCGTTCGAACGACATTCTCGTTTGAATGACAATTTCGAACGAAATGTCAGAAGTCCAATTTTGCATATTAAGTCCCAAAACTTTTTATTCAAAGTTCTAAAGTAACCTTTTGAAAATAAAATTTATTTTAAAATAAAATTACACCCATTAAAAATTATTCCAAGTCTCCTTATATATAAAAATGCATTCATATCTTTTGGAGACTATGGAATTTTCAAAATGATGACGTAGAAACGAGGCACTAGAACTCGGCAATGAAAAAGCTTTACAAATTTGACCGTTATGTCTTCAACAAATACGTCATAGGCTTGGATGGATACACAAGAACTCTATCCTAACACTACATAAGACTCAATTAAAAATTTGTGTCCGTACAAATCTCCCCCTTTGGCTATTCCGGGATAAAAAATCGAACAAAAATCCTAAAGGGCCGTCAAGTTCAACTAGACTCAAAACATCCCATCCAAAATAAAAAATACAAGCTTGACTCAAAACCCAAGGATGAATAGCCTTGCCGATGAAGGGTTGCCGCTAAATAGAATTCCTGCACACTTAAGCAAACATTAAAAGCATAGGGAATATCAAAGATTTAAATGCAATGACATTACATAGTCCCCCTAAATTAATTCTCCTTCCATACTCCCCCTAAATTAATTCTCCTTTATCAATAATGATCAACCTAAAAAGATAGCGCTCTCCTCCTTAGTTAAATCTCTTAAACTAAGATATGATTATAATAGGATTATATACCATTTCTCCCCAATCATTCTCCCCTTTTTTGTTCAGGAATAAACAAAGGATAAAAGAACTAATTTAAACAAAATGAAGCATAAGGTGATAAGAGCATAAAAGCATATGGGCAACAAAATCATGACTAATCCATACAAATAATAAAGGATACCAACTAAGATAAAAAAAAAATGATACCAATTTGATACAAACGATACTAAACAGGTGATATCAAACAAAACATGCAAAAAGATAGATACCAATTATGAATTAGAAGCATGGATGGACTAGAATGCAAGGCAAAGAGAAAAAAATATAATATCATATATATGTATACACAATAGATATAAAATATACACAAGCACACATATATAGATATAAATACACAAATGACACAAAATATTATAATATGAGTTTTCCACACTCGTATGGCATAAATGTGTCATATGGAAACTGAAATGAAGGGGTGTGAACTAGATACTAAAGCATGTAAAACCCAATCACTTAAGCATGTTCACGGAGTTCGCATTTGATTGCAAAATTTATCAACTAGAATTTAGCCTTTATATGACAGGATAAAGTGAACTCATGAACAAACAAACACAATGCATACAAGCCTAGCATGTTGATGATTCTACAAACCAATAGAGTCAAGACATTTAAAGTACAACTAGGATAAACGGACATTGTGTAAACCGTTGATATAACATCCAAACTGCCTCAAAATAAGCATATTATTATTTTTGAATGAATATATCAAACTAAACAAATATTGGCCTTGGTAAATTATTTTTTCTTTTAATGCCATTTTTTTCTTTTAGGCCGTTGGACCACGTATTTCTTTTAGGTCCATCAAAAATGGTGGCTTACTCACAAAGGATAATATTTCCTTTCGGAGCCCTTCCTCGTGCACATATGTATATATCATTTTTTATCTCTCAATTCTCATGTGCAACGGATTTTAACATGCACTAGTCCTCCCAGGTTACAGTATGTAGATGACTAGATTGGTAGGAGAACGCCTCA
Source organism: Sambucus nigra (assembly GCA_949130495.1). Lineage (NCBI taxonomy): Eukaryota > Viridiplantae > Streptophyta > Magnoliopsida > Dipsacales > Adoxaceae > Sambucus > Sambucus nigra. The sequence continues at coordinate 25,233,521 of OX422211.1, forward strand.
CAAAGTTCAAATATAACATGTGAAGTTATGGATCAAAAAGCTCGTGCATGGGTATGAAAAAGGCATATAAAAGAGAATCCATTAAGCAAGTAAAACTTAAACTACCCCATGTAAGCATGATAAAGAACATTTTAACGATTACAATTTTAACCAAAAGTTCTAGACACATGGTAGCGGTATGAAGGATTCAAACACAAACATATGCCACAAAAGATGTGTAAAACCAAAATACACACAAAATAAATCTTTTTGATTTTTTTGAAATTTTTAATCCAAACAAACAAAAAAAATTCAAAAGACAAACAAAAATCATTTGTATTTTTCGTTAAGCCTAAATTACTAAGAAGGGTAAAGCACAAATGATAAACCAAAAATCTTTTTTTATTTTTCAATTAATGCAAACTAAAATTAATATAATACAAAAGTTAAACAAGTCATAATATCTAGTATGAGATACGAACTAAAGCAAATACTAGAAAATGACTAAACATGCATACACCTAGCAATGATATATAATATGAAGCACAAAAAGCTAGAGTATGCAAACAACTAACACATTCAAACTTTGGATTTAGCACGGGAGGTATCATGCGAAGGTAAACGAGAATAAAAAATCCTATCTTTCAAAGCTACCAAGTCGGATCTCCTAACCCAAACTAATTATGAGTGACTATCTCGGGATATAGGAATCTTGGCTACCTCGTTTGCCTTACGGTGGGATTTTCTAGGACCTCGTTTAAGATCAAAACAAATTTCCTAAGATGACCTTTTCGTCCACAATGTGAGCACCTAAAGACTCGACGAAAAGACTTACCTAAGGAATGATCTATAACAATGTTCCTAGAAGGTTTTCCTAAAATATTGGTTTTTTCTTTATGAGTAGACTCATTAAAAGTATCGAATCCTAAACCACACGTCTCATTTTTAATTTGAACCATTCCTAATATTTTATAAAATTTCTCTGAATGACACTCCAAATCAAATTTGACTTTACTAGAGTCTTCTAGTTTATTTTCTAAATCTAAAATGTGAGACTCTAGTAAAATATTGCGCTCTTCAAATGTGAGAAGCTCATCTTTCAAGGATTCCATTAAGCCCTTAAGGCTATTTCTCTCGCCTTCTACATACTCAAGCTTCTCTCGAAGAGATCTCTCTCGTGTCCTAAGGTTATCAACTAACGCACTCTCATCAACAACCTTAGCACGCTCCTTTATACTAGCTTCTAACTTCAAATTTCCCCTTTTTAGTTTTATAGATTCAGCATATAATTCCTGAATTGCAATTTGAAGTTCACTCACATCAACCTCATTTTCACTTCATTCTCTCTCTCTTCTCCACTCTCACTACCATTATCTTTTAGAGCTTCATTGGCAAAGGCCTCGGAAGTGTTATGTATTAAGATGTCATCATTGGATGATTTCTCACTATCACTTACATAACTAGCAATGAACACGATAAAGTTGCGCTCAATGGGGGAATTAGGACCCTCTTCCTTATCACTATCACTAAGGGTTGCATTGTAGGAAGTTGGTTGCTTACCCTATCTCCTTAGTTTAGTGGGGCACTCAAAAGACCTATGATCATACCCTTCACAACCATAACACCGATTTGACTCATCCCTATTTAAGTTTTCATGAAAAGTTTTAGGAATCTTTTCGGCTTTGTCATGCTTAGAATTTTTAAATTTCTTAAAATAATTTTTAAATTTATCTTTGTTAAATTTAAGAACCTTCCTAGCAAACGTGGCCATATCTTTCGAGTCACTATCACTCTCATCAACCACAACTTAGTTTTCCTCCTTTCGGGCTTTCAAAGGAATGCCCTTATCAATTTTATTTTCATTTTTGGAGGGAACATATCTAGTTCATAAGTTTACAAACCACCTACTAGTTCCTCAAGTTTGGTGGAGTGTAAGGTTGGTAAAGAATTTAAATCGGTCACTTTAGGGATAAATCTATCGGGTAGGGACCTAAGAATTTTCTTTACAACTCGGTCGTCGGGTATTTTCTCTCCTAAATTAAATGAATAATTTAATGTATCGGAGAGTCTAGCAAAAAACTCATCGAATGTTTCTTTTTCCTCCATTTCGATGGTTTCAAATTGAGTGGTGAGGTTTTGGCGTTTAGAAGCTTTTACGACACTTGTTCCCTCGTGAGTGAGTTATAATATATTCCAAGATTCTTTAGCGATTTCACACATTATGATACGATGGAATTCACCCGGTGTGACCGCACTAAACAAAGCATTTAAGCCTCGAGAATTAAAGTTAGCATGTTTAGATTCATTCTCACTCTATTTATCTGCGGATTTGGAAACACGCTCATTTTCTACTAAATATATGGGTGGGGACCACCCGTTAACTACTGACAACCAAACCCTCTCATCGATAGACTTTAGTGCCGATTTCATGCGCGCTTTCCAATACGCATAGTTAGAACCGTCAAAGATAGGAAATTTTGAAAATGGGGAAAATTCCATTTGTAAGGACATAAATTTTCAATTGAGCCCCTGTATTATTTTGACTTAATTTCGTGAACAAAACTGTGTTTGTAATATGTCATAGGGAGATTTTATTTTGTCACGATCCCAGTCGGTTGATGATGTATTGAAGAAATTGAAGACGTTGCGGGAAAGCTTCAAAGAATTAATCATGCCGAAGTTTAATTGTTGCAAATTTATTCATCTTCAAGTTAATTGCATTCCGAGATCACACAGGTGTAAGGACATTTTTGTCCATTAGCAATTTTTTATGTCGCACGCCGTTACACCGTTGAAGAAATTCAAGATTCATACATTCATCAACGGATCCGAATATCAAAAGAAGAAGAGGAATCAAAGTCTGACAGCCGGACCTGTCCGCCTACCTACCAGACCGATCCGCCAACGGACCGGTCCTCCCCTCAACAGGACCGATTTGCTTGCTGCAGATCCAGTATATTCTAGACCGCAAGCGAACCGATGAAGCCTGCAATAAAAGAACCGATCCGATCAATCGGACCGATCCGCCCCCAAGTCGGACCGGTCCGCCTGGGATAAACTCGAGCTGTTCCGTGAATTATTTTACCACTAATTTGTTTTTCCTATATATATACCTATTTCGGTGGTGTATGTTTTAAGACTTTTCAAGACGAATTTCAGAGTCCTAAATACTCTAATTCTTCACCTATTGAGCCCAAGACTCTAGGTTTTTTTATTCACACAATTGTCAATTCTTTGTGAATCTTTTTGGTAACCCAAGAACACAACTCTTTAGTTTGTTCAAACCTTTGTGGAGAGATCTTTACAACCGAGGGCTGCGTGTCATTGCTGAGGGAGTCTCTACAAAGTTTTATGGCTACGTGTCATTGAGGAGTGCTGCGGTTCTTCCTTTGTTGGTTGGACCGAGGTTCATGTGGGTTCGCTGCGTGTGGATTCATTGCTGACGACACCGACCGACGCCTGCGGGTATTCGTGTGTCACTGTATTTCATTGTAATCCGTGTAAGTTGCGATTTACTTATTATAGTGAAATAAAAGGTTTTGCCCTGCGGGGATTTTTCCTTAAACTTGTTTCGCATATTTGTTTATGGGATTGACACACGCACTGTAGATGGATGTTTAGGGGCTGAATTTATTTGATTTAAAAGTACACTCTAATTAAATAAGGGTTACTTGAAAACTTGCGTATTTAATTTAAATCGATATTACACGCGTTCTCAAATTGGTATCAGAGCGGGTTACGCTAATTTATCGCGTATTCCTATTTTCCGCAAAATCGTGTGATACTGATTTTTTTTGAAAAATCAATTTTGTGAAAAATCGCAATTTTTCAATGGAACGCCTGTTTAATGAGGAGCCTATTTTTGAAAAAGTTCACGACCATGCTAAAAATTTAAAAAGTTTGAATTTGAAACTTTGCAAAAGAATTAAAGTTTTGGAAAAAGAAAATTCTCATTTTAAATCCGCGATGGATCTTTTGCAAACGGTTCAAAATCAAAGAGATTTTTATCGTGAAAAAGTTGTTTCCTTGGACCATGACTTTGTTTCTTTAAAATTGTCCAAGAAGGAGAGTGTTGAAAGGGTCCTATTTTTAGAGAAAGAATTGGAGGACCTTAAAAATTCAATGGTTTGTGTTTGTGCCAAAGAGGAGAAAAATATTTTAGTCAATAAGTTTGTGGCACGTGAAAAGACTCTTAGAAAAAAGTTTTCTTTAATTGAGGGAGAGAGAGATACACTTTTAGGAATTATTGAAAACTTGAAAAAGGCGTCCCTTAATTTGGAAGAGTCTAATTCTTTGCTGGAGTCAAAAATTTTGAAGTTAAAAAATAATTTGACAGACTCAAGTAGGTTTGATAGTGATGGTAATGTCTCATCTTGTTCTCATGCTTCTAGTGCTAAAGCCAAAAACATATTTTCTTTTAGAGGGTCAATTAATCCCAAGGACATTAGAAAAGATCACACTTTAGGTAACATTCCTCCCGTTTACACATGTTCACATTGTGGTAGGAAATGTCACCTTAGGAGATTTTGTTTTGATCTTGGAAGAAGTCCTAGGATGTCGAAGTCTAGTGTCACCTGTGACAACCCGCTATCCGAAATAAAGGGTGGCCAGCCCTATACCTCGATAAAATAGGAATTCATGGATAATATCATCCTCAGCATCACAACAATATACAAAGCATAAGGAATAACCACACTATATTCCAGAAAAATGGGTTATCAAAAACTTTGGTTTTGAAATAAAAAGAAAACATTTTCAACAACCCATAATAGAAATAGAGGGTGGATGCCCCCACATGCATACATATGAAACCCAAAAGAAAAAAAAAAGGACCGAATGAAACGTCGGTCAATAGTAACCAAACAACATACAAATAGTACCAAGTGTTACATAATAGATCCATTATACAATTACAACAGTTTGGGCAACATGCCCGAATATACTGATCGTAACTAGAAAACATAAACGGAGGCGACTACACAAACATCCCGTGAAACCCGCACAATGTCACGGCTCCTCAAAACATGTGGAAGGGAAGGTCATTACGGGCGACCGTGCGGCGGAACACCTGAACGGATTATATATATATACATATACAACAAGAAAGGAAAACCGGTCAGGGCCGGGTATATGTGATCAATAGATAAATGACAGGTATGACAAGGATGCACAGTTCAGCAAGGATGATAGTCTAGCATGGTAACATCATATAAGGAACTAAAACTGATAAAGGACTACATGGAGTGAGATTCATATTAAAACAGAATTAAAAGTACTTATGAGCCTTTATCATCCTTCATCATATTTCAATTTTAATCTTCTTTGATTTTCCTTATCAGGAATACAAGTATCATCATGTGCTCTTTATGTCACTAATCTCAATAGCATGCTCTTTGTGGCATAAATTTGCTCTTTAAGGCATTCATGTTCCACCGAGTCCAACTCGATAATTAGAATAGTCATAAATATAAATATAACGATTCTAAGACCGCCCGTCCGGGTTTCCCCACTGTTCGCGTCCCTAAATAACCATCATCTTCAAGGGCCTAACATAAGACAACCTGGGATCCTATCGAAATCGTCGGGAAGCGGCCATATGCCTGCGGGGTAGTCAAGACCACACCCAGAATCTCCTACCCATCGCAGAAAAAATAAAACAAGCGCTCATATGGCCTAGGACTATATCCACCCTGCATTCATTAGCCAGGGGGCTTCACCTCTCGCACGGACTTCCCTTAAGATGGTATTTAGAGAGGTGTGTAACATCCATTTTATTAATTGCCATTACATGATTTAGTAATTTATCATTTACCTTATCAACTTCCCATTTTTAATAAATGTATAAGCTAAATCGGGACTATACGTATTACGTACCGTCATAACATCCTCGATAAGAAATTCAGACTCCAAAGTTATTTCCAAAGCCTCTTTTAGGCTTTAACATAAACCCTCAAGTCAAATCTAACTCAAGTTGAATTCTAAAGTCTCCAAATTGACCTTAAAGTATTCTAGACCCTTATAAAACTACAAGACGAAAGTAATGCTCAAGCATCACTTTAAATTCCCCCTTAAAAGAACCCTAGATGAACCCTTTCGAGTCTAGGATGTCGACCCAACTCAACTAATACTCTAAACCCTATGTTTACTTCATTTAAGAAGGTCCCTAATTACTAATCCTAAAGAAAAAGGGTTAAAATTTAAAAGAAATTTTTTGAAAAAATGCAGGGCTACCGAATCGATTCGCCCCCTTGGCCGAATCGATTCGGCCAGAAAATTTGGGTTTCTGCATAACTGCCGAATCGATTCGGATAAATTTCGAATCGATTCGGTTCACAAAACCTGAACACTGGACTTAACCGAATCGATTCGCCCAGGGGGCCGAATCGATTCGGGCCTGCGATTTTGCCAAGAATTGGCTATGGAGTCTTGGACTCCATTTTCTACCCCAACTCAAATTTCTTCAAACCAAACTTATATACCAACATCAAGATAACATCAATGATACTATTGACCCTCTTAGACCTCATAAATCATCTCAATCATCTTTGAGTGAATCAAAACCCATAAATACATAAGAAAACCCTAAGTTTGCTAAACCAAAATCAATACATCATTATCACAACAAATCATCTATCTCAAGACACAAATAGCAAGTAAAAACTTGCCTTGATTCAGCAACTTTGCAGATTTCTTGGTGTAGTAGCAAAATCCTTCTCAATCTCCAAATCTCCAAAGCTTTCTTTCTACTTTTCTCTTTCTCTCTTTGGTTTTGGAAGGAAAATTTGGGTAATTAGAAGACTTAATAGGCTTAAGTCATGGATTAAGGAAAATGTCCCACTTAATTAACTAATAGTGCGATAAAATAATACGCAAATGTATAATTTAGGTACAATCAGTCAAAAATGCCCAAAACTTTAAAATACAATATGGTGCATTATCTGACTATTTCGCACGTTCCGGAATCAACTGCAACCTCCAAATTATCATTTGGACATTTTAAAAATTCAATTTAGGTTCCGGTCTCATAATTAAGCCAAATATCATTTTGAATTCAGATGATATTAATAAGCATGACATAGCAATATTTACCCACGATATGATATGTATGCAAACTCACAATAAATATCCACTTTCTACATTGAATTAACATTCAAATCATAACCCAACACTTGTCTCCAATTACTATACTAAGTAATTACTATAAAATACGGTCTCATAAGCGAGGGTTATTACATACTCCCCCCCTTATGAGGGAATTTTGCCCCCAAAATTCAGGCGTACCTCATAAGAAAAGATGTGGGTATTTCTCCCGCATCTCATCCTCACGTTCCCAAGTTGATTCGTTGGCATGATGATGACTCCAATGAACTCTCACTAGGGTCACCACACGAGATCTTAACTTTCGCTCCCCAAACTCAAGGATAGCAACCGGTTGTTCTTCATAAGAGACATCGGGCTGCAAATCTATATCTTCAAAAGGAATGTGCCAAAGGGCACCTTCACACCTTCTGTACTTCTTCAAAGAGGAGACATGAAATACATCATGGATTTGTTGTAAAGGTTCCGGCAAGGCAAGTTGGTATGCCACGGGACCAACCTTTGCAATCACCGGGAAAGGTCCAACAAAACGGGGTGCAAGCTTTCATTTCTTCCCAAAATGTTTAATACCCTTCATCGGGGACACTCGCACTAACACTTGGTCTCCAACCTCCAATTCCATATGTCTCCTACCCGCATCGGCATAGCTCTTTTGACGATATTGGGCTATCCGTATGCGATTTCGAATAAGCTCAATCTTCGAAGAAGTGTCTTGGATCATTTCAGGTCCAAGGAACTTGTTCTCACCCACTTCCAACCAACAAGCGGGCGACCTACAAGGCCTGCCATACAGAGCTTCATAGGGTGCCATTCCGATAGTAAATTGGTAAGAGTTATTATAAGCAAACTCAACCAATGGAAGATATTGCTCCCAACTGCCCTTAAAATCGAGTATGCACATACGAAGCATATCCTCCAACATCTGGTTTACCCTTTCGGTCTGACCGTCTGTTTGAGGATGATAGGAAGAGCTTAACTTCAACTCGGTCCCCATAGCTCCCTGGAAACTCTGCCAAAAGTGGGACACAAATATTTTATCCCGGTCGGAGATAATGTTCAAAGGTACCTCGTGGAGTCTGACGATCTCCTCGATGAACAACTGGGCATAACGAGCGGTATCATAATCGGTGCGCACGGGCAAGAAGTGTGCCGACTTGGTCAAACGGTCGACAATCACCCAAATTGAGTCGTGACCCTTTTACGATCTAGGCAAGCCCGTAACAAAGTCCATCGAAATGCTCTCCCATTTCCATACGGGAATCTCGAGTGGTTGTAACAAACCTGTCGGTCGCTGGTGGTCAATCTTAACCAACTGACAAGTAGTGCATTGAGACACAAACTCGGAGATATTCCTCTTCATACCCGCCCACCAATACAAACGACGCATATCTTGGTACATCTTGTCCCCGCCTGGATGCACCGTGAACTTGGACCCGTGGGATTCCGCCATTACTGCACGTCTCAAATCTCCATCGTCGGGAACCACAAGTCTTCCATGGAAGCGTAGTCCACCCTCAGAACCAATTGAGTACGACTCTGCTCCCTCAGACAACAACTGGCGTGTATGGTCTTGACAAACTTTATCTCTTTTATGAGCTTCCACAATCTTTGCTATGATCGTGGGAGTAACCGTCATCACAGAAAGGAATGCTCTCACCCCTGCATCCTCCAGGCTGAGTTCTTTCCACTTAGCTTTCCACACCTCAGCTAAGTCTCCATCAGGCTTTCTACTCAAGGCATCTGCTACCACATTCGCCTTTCCGGGGTGATAATGAATATCAAATTGGTAGTATTTCACAAACTCCAACCAACGACGCTGGCGCATGTTCAAATCCTTCTGGGAGAATAAGTATTGCAGCGATTTGTGGTCGGTGAAAAGACTAAACTTTTCCCCTAAGAGATAATGCCTCCATATCTTCAAGGCAAATACAACGGCGGCAAATTCCAAGTCATGTACCTGATAGTTCCTCTCGTGAGGCTTCAACTTACGAGAAGCGTACGTAATAGGTTGTCTCTCTTGTTGAAGAACACCTCCTAACCCCAGAAGAGATGCATCAGTGAAGACGAGATATTCCAATCCCGGCTTTGGCAATGCCAGGACTGGAGCCGAAGTTAGTCTATCCTTGAGCTCATCAAAAGCCGCTTGACATGTACTGTCCCATACAAATCTTACTCCTTTCCGGGTTAAATTCGTCAATGGGCTAGCAACCTTGGAAAAGCCCTTAATGAATCGACGGTAATAACCCGCCAAGCAAAGAAAACTACGAACTTCAGTGGGCGTCGGGGCCTGACCCCACTCCTTTACCGCGATTACTTTACCCGGATCCACAGACACGCCTTGGGATGACACCACATGCCCCAGAAACTGAACTTCCTTCAACCAGAAGCCACACTTCTCAAACTTTGCATACAATTGATGATCCCTCAATCTCTGCAGGACCAGCCGCAAGTGAGCAGCGTGATCCGACTCTGTCTGAGAATAGACTAGGATGTCATCGATGAAGACAATGACAAACTGGTCAAGGAAATCCCGAAACACCCTGTTCATAAGATCCATAAACACTGCAGGGGCATTGGTTAGCCCAAAGGGCATAACCAAGAATTCATAAGATCCATAACGGGTCAGAAAGGCCGTCTTGGATACATCTTGCTCTCGTATCCTCAATTGGTGATACCCCGTCCTCAAATCGATCTTGGAGAAGTAGGAAGCTCCCCTAAGTTTATCAAACAAGTCGTCGATGCGAGGTAGAGGGTATTTATTCCGGATGGTGACTTTATTCAACTCTCTATAGTCCACGAATAACCGGAGAGAACCGTCTCTCTTCTTCACAAATAATACCGGAGCGCCCCACGGTGAGGTACTACGCCTAATAAAGCCCTGCTCCAGTAGCTTCTGAATCTGATCTCTCAGCTCCCTCATCTCCACAGGAGCCATTCGATAAGGAGCTTTGGCGATCGGTCGAGTTCCCGACATTAAGTCAATCACAAACTCTATTTCCCGACTTGGAGGTAATCCCGGTATCTCCCGAAAAATATCTTCAAAATCTCTAACGATTGGAAGAGAATTTAGGGGAACCACGACATCTCTCGATGCATCTTCCGCAATACAATATAGATAAGCACTCGTGCTCCCTTCCATGCAAGGCATAACTACCAGGAACATCTCTTGTCCCGGAACCGCAAAAACTATACTCTTCTTGAAACAATTTACTATAGCACGGTACTTCACTAGCCAATCCATACCCAAAATTACATCGTACCCGACCATATCAAGGACGAGTAAGTCAGCCTCAAAACACAAATCACCAAGGTTAATTCCTACGTTTTTACATACGAAGAAAATCAATGAGCCATCGCCCATAGAGGATTCAACGCTAGTGAAGGTACTTTCAGCAGATTTTATAAAACCTGTAGTCTGGGGAAAACTTCTAGAAATAAAGGAGTGTGTAGCACCCGTATCAACTAGGATTCGACCCATATGCCCATGTATGAGAAACTTACCCTCGATCGCTGGTGGTGCCGGAGGAGCTGGAGGGAGTAGAGCCTCCTGAATATGGTAAACCCTTCCGTACTGCAATTGCCCCGGTTGAGGAGGAGCAACCGGATTAGGCGCTTGGGGCGGAAACTGTACATACGGCTGCTGTGGGGCCCTAGGAAGATGCCCTCCTACCAACTGAGGACACGCCCTTTTAAAATGGCCCAGCTCCCCACACTGGAAACATTTATTCGCCGCATTATCCTGATTCCTGCCTTGGTTATTTCGAAATTGCCCCGCACCTCGGCCCTGTTGGCCTCTACCTCCATTTCCACCTCTACCACCCTGTGGTTGCTGACCACCTTGACCCTGCCTGTTATTATTGTTGTTGCCACCAGCATTAAACCCACCGAAACGTTGACGCTTGGACGAATCCCCCTGCTGAGGATCCCTCTCCACCTGCTTGTTCCCCGAGGATTGGGATGAAGAAGATGTTCCTCCTCCGCTCCCAGTTCCTCCCTGTCTCACTGTTTGCCCCGCAACCACAACCTGCTTCTTGTTTTGAACAAACAATCTATGCTCTTGACAGTGAAGTAAAGCAGCATTCATCACATCACCAAAGGTCACTAGAGATGGATTTCCAAGCAAATGTTGTTTTATTCGCCAATGCAAACCTCCCACAAACTTGGAGATCCTCTTCGCTTTTGGAGTTACTTCATCCGGTATAAAACTTGCTAACCGGGTAAACTCCTCCTCGTACTCGGCAATCGATCTCTCCCCTTGTACCAAATCCTGAAGCTTCCTCTGCATTTCCCTCTGAACTGCAGGAGGGAAATACTTTCCATCAAACAAGGCCCAGAAATTTGTAATGGACGTAGTATCCCTTTGTTCGGGTGTCGTCATTGACTCCCACCAGTGTAAGGCCGGTCCGACAAGCTTGAAAGTAACGAGAATTTGCTTTTTCTCCTCACTACATTCCACCATCCTAAGATGGCGTTGCATATCTCTCTTCCACTGGTTCGCCTTGATAACATCCGAACCTCCCTCGAATTCCGGGGGATGTCCCTTAAGGAAAGACTCCCTCACCCGTTCCCACTGAGAAGGTCCCGTAGGAACTAGTGCTCCTTGTCCCCTCATTTGAGCTTGTGGCATTTGTTGGGCCACAGCAGTCATCGCGGCGTTGACAGCTTGGGCCACAATATTTGCCACTTCAGCGGCACTGATATTCCCCTGCTGCGGTGGAGGGACAAACTCATCCTCAACAACCCTATTACGTCTAGCGGGACGTCCTCTCTTCGGCGGCATCTGAGATAAAGACGAGATAGAGTTAAAATATAATATAAGACAATCTATTTAGCAGAAGATCGCATACATAGGCAGCAAAACAATCCTAACATTAAGTTCTATATCAAAGAACGCTACGGTAGAACGTGACAAGTCCGCATAGATCCTAAAGACTCTAGAACCTGATGCTCTGATACCATCTGTGACAACCCGCTATCCGAAATAAAGGGTGGCCAGCCCTATACCTCTATAAAATAGGAAATCATGGATAATATCATCCTCAGCATCACAACAATATACAAAGCATAAGGAATAACCACACTATATTCCAGAAAAACGGGTTATCAAAAACTTTGGTTTTGAAATAAAAAGAAAACATTTTCAACAACCCATAATAAAAATAGAGGGTGGATACCCCCATATGCATACATATGAAACCCAAAAGATAAAAAAAAGGACCGAATGAAACGGCGGTCAATAGTAACCAAACAACATACAAATAGTACCAAGTGTTACATAATAGATCCATTATACAATAACAACGGTTTGGGAAACATGCCCGAATATACTGATCGTAACTAGAAAACATAAACGGAGGCGACTACACAAACATCCCGTGAAACCCGAACAATGTCACGGCTCCTCAAAACATGTGGAAGGGAAGGTCATTACGGGCGACCGTGTGACGGAACACCTGAACGGATTATATATATATACATATACAACAAGAAAGGAAAACCGGTCAGGGCCGGGTATATGTGATCAATAGATAAATGACAGGTATGACAAGGATGCACAGTTCAGCAAGGATGATAGTCTAGCATGGTAACATCATATAAGGAACTAAAACTGATAAAGGACTACATGGAGTGAGATTCATATTAAAACAGAATTAAAAGTACTTATGAGCCTTTATCATCCTTCATCATATTTCAATTTTAATCTTCTTTGATTTTCCTTATCAGGAATACAAGTATCATCATGTGCTCTTTATGTCACTAATCTCAATAGCATGCTCTTTGTGGCATAAATTTTCTCTTTAAGGCATTAATGTTCCACCGAGTCCAACTCGATAATTAGAATAGTCATAAATATAAATATAACGATTCTAAGACCGCCCGTCCGGGTTTCCCCACTGTGCGCGTCCCTAAATAACCATCATCTTCCAGGGCCTAACATAAGACAACCTGGGATCCTATCGAAATCGCCGGGCAGCGGCCATATGCCTGCGGGGTAGTCAAGACCACACCCAGAATCTCCTACCCATCGCAGAAAAAATAAAACAAGCGCTCATATGGCCTAGGACTATATCCACCCTGCATTCATTAGCCAGGAGGCTTCACCTCTCGCACGGACTTCCCTTAAGATGGTATTTAGAGAGGTGTGTAACATCCATTTTATTAATTGCCATTACATGATTTAGTAATTTATCATTTACCTTATCAACTTCCCATTTTTAATAAATGTATAAGCTAAATCAGGACTATACGTATTACGTACCGTCATAACATCCTCGATAAGAAATTCAGACTCCAAAGTTATTTCCAAAGCCTCTTTTAGGCTTTAACATAAACCCTCAAGTCAAATCTAACTCAAGTTGAATTCTAAAGTCTCCAAATTGACCTTAAAGTATTCTATACCCTTATAAAACTACAAGACGAAAGTAATGCTCAAGCATCACTTTAAATTCCCCCTTAAAAGAACCCTAGATGAACCCTTTCGAGTCTAGGATGTCGACCCAACTCAACTAATACTCTAAACCCTATGTTTACTTCATTTAAGAAGGTCCCTAATTACTAATCCTAAAGAAAAAGGGTTAAAATTTAAAAGAAATTTTTTGAAAAAATACAGGGCTACCGAATCGATTCGCCCCCTTGGCCGAATCGATTCGGTCAGAAAATTTGGGTTTCTGCATAACTGCCGAATCGATTCGGATAAATTTCGAATCGATTCGGTTCACAAAACCTGAACACTGGACTTAACCGAATCGATTCGCCCAGGGGGCCGAATCGATTCGGGCCTGCGATTTTGCCAAGAATTGGCTATGGAGTCTTGGACTCCATTTTCTACCCCAACTCAAATTTCTTCAAACCAAACTTATATACCAACATCAAGATAACATCAATGATACTATTGACCCTCTTAGACCTCATAAATCATCTCAATCATCTTTGAGTGAATCAAAACCCATAAATACATAAGAAAACCCTAAGTTTGCTAAACGAAAATCAATACATCATTATCACAACAAATCATTTATCTCAAGACACAAATAGCAAGTAAAAACTTGCCTTGATTCAGCAACTTTGCAGATTTCTTGGTGTAGTAGCAAACTCCTTCTCAATCTCCAAATCTCCAAAGCTTTCTTTCTACTCTTCTCTTTCTCTCTTTGGTTTTGGAAGGAAAATTTGGGTAATTAGAAGACTTAATAGGCTTAAGTCGTGTCTTAAGGCAAATGTCCTACTTAATTAACTAATAGTGCGATAAAATAATACGCAACTGTATAATTTAGGTACAATCAGTCAAAAATGCCCCAAACTTTAAAATACAATATGGTACATTATCTGACTATTTCGCACGTTCCGGAATCAACTGCAACCTCCAAATTATCATTTGGACATTTTAAAATTTTTTATTTAGGTTCCGGTCTCATAATTAAGCCAAATATCATTTTGAATTCAGATGATATTAATAAGCATGACATAGCAATATTTACCCACGATATGATATGTATGCAAACTCACAATAAATATCCACTTTCTACATTGAATTAACATTCAAATCATAACCCAACACTTGTCTCCAATTACTATACTAAGTAATTACTATAAGATACGGTCTCATAAGCGAGGGTTATTACATTACCTTGGTTCCTAAATCCACCACACGTTGTTTCACATCTATTTGGGTTAGGAAATCACTTTTGGATACACTAGATTTTAGACAAGTTGATTCTCGTTTGCTTGCACATGATTCTTCTCTTGCCATATCATATAGATGATTGTGTTCGCATGTGTGTCATACGCTAGTTATGCTTTTTGATATATATTTGCTAGCATTGTGACATGTACTTTTTGTATAGATTTTTTATTTTTGGAAATATTTTGAAAAATACAAAAAGATTTTATTTTGATAAAATTTTGAGAAAATCCAAAAAGATTTTTGTATTTTGTTTGCACCGTTTATGGATGAACACATTAGAGGACCGAGTCACAACTTCATTCCATTATTTCCATGTGACTATTTGATAGTGTTTTGAGACAATAGGTCAATTCATCCATGTGCTTTATAATGTTTGGAGTCATTAAGATGCATTTAAGTGTTACTTCCTACATGTTTGACTCATAATTTCCTT
This sequence comes from Sambucus nigra, assembly GCA_949130495.1. NCBI lineage: Eukaryota > Viridiplantae > Streptophyta > Magnoliopsida > Dipsacales > Adoxaceae > Sambucus > Sambucus nigra. The sequence goes on from OX422211.1 coordinate 25,248,712, forward strand.
TATTGCACACATGCACGAATTTTTTTGATTATTGTGCTTGTCTTATCACATGTTGGTTGGGTGTTTTCACTTCAATCCTGTCCTTAAAACGAACCAAGCGCGATAAATTTTTATAAGGAAATTGTGCATATAAAAACCGTTTTGTGAGTTTGTGTGATTTGTTTGAAAACGGGGAGGGGCTGCGAAAGGTAATCATCTATCCTTTGCGCAAAATCCACTGTTAAAAATGACCTAAACAATTGAGGAATTTTATTATCCGAGGTCCAAAGAGGTTAAAAGAGGCCGAAAAAAATTTAAAGGCAATAAAAAGATATTCATGCAAAAAAGGGGCCATTTAGGTTTTTGCACCAATTCTCCAAAGTTTGAGAATTTAGATTACCTCTAAAGAATATATATATGAGGGAGTTTGGTTGGAGAATTAAAACGGGTTTGCACGTCCCTGAAATGCTTGAAAAATGCGCTACATAGTTTTGGACGTTATTGGGGTGGAAATCATTTTGACTTTGATTCCTCTTCTTCTTTTTGAGAACGCGTGTAATATCGATTGAAATTAAATTCGCAAGTTTTCAAGTAACCCTTATTTAATTACAGTCTACTTTTAGATCAAATAAATTCAGCCCCTAAACATCCATCTACAGTGCGTGTGTCAATCCCATAAACAAATATGCGAAACAAGTTTAAGAAAAAATCCCCGCAGGGCAAAACCTTTTATTTCACTATAATAAGTAAATCGCAACTTACACGGATTACAATGAAATACAGTGACACACGAATACCCGCAGGCGTCGGTCGGTGTCGTCAGTAATGAATCCACACGCAGCAAACCCACATGAACCTCAGTCCAATTAACAAAAGAAGAACCGCAGCACTTTTCAATGACACGCAGCCATAAAATTTTGTAGAGACTCCCTCAGCAATGACACGCAGCCCTCTGTTGCAAAGATCTCTCCACAAAGGTTTGAATAAAATAAAGAGTTGTGTTCTTGGGTTGACAAAAAGATTCACAAAGAATTGGCAATTATGTGAATAAAAAAACCTAGAGTCTTGGGCTCAATAGGTGAAGACTTAGAGTATTTAGGACTCTGAAATTCATCTTGAAAAGTCTTAAAAAATACACCACCGAAATAGGTATATACATAGGAAAAAAAATTAGTGGTAAAACAATTCACGAAACAGCTCGAGTTTATCCCAGGCGGACCGGTCAGGGTTGGGGTCGGATCGATCCGATTGAACGGATCGGTTCTTTTATTGCAGGCTTCATCGGTTCGCTTGCGGTCTGTGGTATACTGGATCTGCAGCAAGCGGATCGGTCCGGTTCAGGGGCGGACCGGTCCGTTGGCGGATCGGTTCGGTAGGTAGGCAGACCGGTCCGGCTGTGAGACTTTGATTCCTCTTCTTCTTTTGATATTCGGATCCGTTGATGAATGTATGAATCTTGAATTTCTTCAACGGTGTAACGGTGTGCGACATAATAAATTGCTAATGGACAAAAATGTCCTTACAAATCTCCCCCTATGTCTATGCCGGTACATACATAAAAACAAAACATCCGAATTATCAAACAACTAAAATTGCCTATACAAATATACCCTTCCATGAACCCAAAACTGGAAAGATACAATTGAATAAGACTACAACGTTTGTTCTTCAATTCTTTAGGAATCTCAACACTTTTCTCATCAGGGTGTGCAATACAATGATAATCCATGTAGTACCTACACACATGAGAAAAAGCAAACTACCAAGTGACATATCGAGTTTGAAATGAGATAATATATGATAAAAACATAAGCAACATCTCAAAAACTCCCCCAAAATTCAAACTCCCCCATAATATGATAATTCTTTCTCCCCCTTTTTATGATGTCCCCAAATAGACAAATGAGAAGAATGAATCAAATAAGCAAAATTGGGGTGTCACGGTATACAAAACTGGGCATCAAACAATATGGTAAACGTGCTCTTGCAAGGAGATGCTCAAACAAAACTTCACAAACTATTTTTGAATTTTTCAAATTTTTTCGAACAAAGATAGGATACCAATATGAACAAATATGATACAAAAATCACACCATGGATTTCGACTCAAACAACCAAGTCATAGAAATGGAATGAATGGGTGTGAACACATTCGATAGGTAAATCAACTCAATCAATCATATGTTCACGATGCATATGTGTACCCCTAACGAATGAACATCAAAAGTATCCTTAGGTGAAAATATTGTTGAATTTCGATGACATTGTCTTATGCAAATAAACAAATCAAAGTCAAAATGATTTCCACCCCAATAACGTCCAAAACTATGTAGCGCATTTTTCAAGCATTTCAAGGACGTGCAAACCCGTTTTAATTCTCCAACCAAACTCCCTCACATATATATTCTTTTAGAGGTAATCTAAATTCTCAAACTTTGGAGAATTGGTGCAAAAATCTAAATGGCCCCTTTTTGGCATGAATATCTTTTTATTGCCTTTAAATTTTTTTCGGGCTCTTTTAACCTCTTTGGACCTCGGATAATAAAATTCCTCAATTGTTTAGGTCCTTTTTAACGGTGGCTTTTGCGCAAAGGATAAATGATTACCTTTAGTAGCCCCTCCCCGTTTTCAAACAAATCACACAAACTCACAAAACGGTTTTTATATGCATAATTTCCTTATAAAAATTTATCGCGCTTGGTTCGTTTTAAGGACAGGATTGAAGTGAAAACACCCAACCAACATGTGATAGGACAAGCACAATAATCAAAAAAATTCGTGCATGTGTGAAATAAAGGAAATTATGAGTCAAACATGTAGGAAGTAACACTTAAATGCATCTTAATGACTCCAAACATTATAAAGAACATGGATGAATTGACCTATTGTCTCAAAACACTATCAAATAGTCACATGAAAATAATGGAATGAAGTTGTGACTCGGTCCTCCAATGTGTTCATCCATAAACGGTGCAAACAAAATACAAAAATCTTTTTGGATTTTCTCAAAATTTTCTTTTTGTATTTTTCAAAATATTTCCAAAAATAAAAAATCTATACAAAAAGTTCATGTCACAAATGAAAGCGTATAATTAATGGTGCTCGGAATAATTTTTATAAAAGGCTAAAGATGAATTTTTATAAGGAAAATATTTTTAAATGTTTTCAAAAGTGTTTTAAATGTTTTACACTTTGTTTTATTCTGATAAGCACAAAAAAGAGTTTGACTTAATTGGGTCTCTTTTGAAGAAACATTTTAAAGAAAAAGTCAAACTGACACGCGTATCATTCTAACGATAAAAGATCTCATTCGAGCGAGATGGCTATATCGTGCGAACGAGTAGCCAATCTCATTCGAGTGACACAATTTTCGAGGCGGTTGTGTTTTCCTATTTAAAGCGTGGTTTCATCAAAATTTAAGGTTGTGCATTCTGGAAAAACAGTTTACGATCCAGAAACCTGTTTGCACATGTTTTTCTAAGGTTTCAAAGCTTAAACACATCCTTAGAGTTTGCAAAGATCCGAGTTCTCGTTACTATATGTTTATATGATCTTGCTGCACCAAGACAGTTTGTTCTATACTTGAACATTTGGGTTTTGCGGTAAAGAAAAGAGAAGGACTTCTTGTTCGACATCGTAGACGTATCAAAGCCATTCGGTGGACACCAAGACATACATGGACGCGTATGTCGTAGAAAGGTATCGTGGAAGAAGGAATTTCTGCGTGGGCACTGTGAGAGAAGTGGTTGAAGATCATAAGTGCGTCAAGACCCATGGGGATTGAGTCGTTGGGTGAGTTTTTTGTCTGTTCGTTTTAGTTCCACATTGATAGTGATTGTCTAGCTTGGGCCGTTCGAGGTTTTTTTCGTCTTGGGTTTTTCGTTGTACATCGTGTGTTGTGAGTATTCTTTACTTTACTATACTTGCTTTAATCACTAGATGCATATTTAGGATTAATCAAGATAAAACTAGTTTAAAGTAAAAATTATTTTTTCACAACTTGGTTTGGTGCAAATTAAAAGTTGGATAATTTTTGGCGAAAATTGGTTTGATTTGAAACACACTTGTAGGTCCACTCTTTACCATTTTTAATCAAAAATATTTAAAAGGACCTTAACGCAGTAAATTAGTGCTCCGGCTCTGATACCAATTTGAGTAGGTGCGAGGGACCCCCAATTTAAAATATTCTTTCAATGTAAAAAATAATTTCCTTTAAATGCAGAATAAAGATGGTTTAACACAACACACACAAATGACAAATTTTAATTTCTTAAAACAAATTAAAATTAAACACTACAAAGTGAATTAAAGTAAACACACACACACACACACACACACACACACACACACACACACTTTAAATTCACTTAAACTAAATTAATTTAATTATCAAGTTTAAACAATTTATCTAAGAATATAATCCAACTAAATAAGTGTCAACTTGAATTAAATTAACTTAAAATAAAATTTACCCAAATAATTAAACATGTACCCTTTTAAACAAGAGAAGTTAATTAAACACAATTTTATCTTTTTACCCTAAACATACGTTCTAGGTGATTTGCAGGATAAAATAAATCCACAACGACTACGCCGCGATGTACGAGGAAAAATCCAAAATGGGAAAAAACTTCGGACGGCCCTAGCCTTAAGTCCACAAGGTACAGAATTTTACAAGTACAAGACAAATGACTTACTCAACTCGACTCGACTCCCTTTAAGATCTTAACGCGTCTTCTTGTACTAACCTCTGCTTAGTCGACAATCCTGAACTCCACCGAAACCTTGGAATCAACCAATAAAGCTATTGGAACCTGTCAACCACACAAGATGCCTTTCACCGTATGAAAACGCCGTAGCAAAAACCAACTTCTTCTTTTATGGGAAATAGAAGCAAAATCCAAACTTCTCCTTCTTGTGGTAGAGATGAATTAGTGGTGCCAAACAACTCCAAGCAAATAGTTTATATATATGAAGAAATACTTTGAATTGCAAACAAAACAATTTTATGGGTGTAAACACATGTGTATAAAAGAATTTTCTAAATAAATTTGACACATGAAAACAAGGACTTTTGTTTGAAAGGATTTGCTCTAAAAAATCTCTTAAAGATGTTGCAAAATTCTTCGAAAAAATATTTCCCGAAGTTAGTTTAAAACTGTCAAAAGATAGTGGGACAAAGTAGTGAAAAAATGGGTTAAAACTGCCAAAAATTTTCCCGCCCAGAAATCTTGTTCGAACGAGATTTTCGTTTGAACGAAGTGTCGTTCAAACGACCATCTAATGATGTTCCAGAAGCCAGAAAGGGAAATTTATTTGCAAACTCGTTCGAACAAAATTCTCGTTCGAATGACATTCTCATTCGAACGATAATTTCGAACGAAATGTGAGAAGTCCAATTTTGCATATTAAGCCCAAATTTTTTTTATTCAAAGTTCTAAAGTAACCTTATGAAAATAAAATTTATTTTAAAATAAAATTACACTCATTAAAAATTATTCCAAGTCTCCTTATATATAAAAATGCATTCGTACCTTTTAGAGACTATGGAATCTTCAGGTTGATGATGTAGAAACGAGGCACTAGAAACTCGGCAATGATGAAGCTTTACAAATCGGGCTACTACATCTTCAATAAACATGTCATAGGCTTGGATGGATACACAATAAATCTATCCTATGACTCAAGTGTTTTTGTCCGGAATTGAGCCAACACTAAATAAGACTCAATTAAAAATTTGTGTCCTTACATAGAGTATATCATATACCGCTACAACCGTCGAGAGAAGCTCATAATCATTTGTTCAAGACGATGGATTCGAATATCAAGTTCAACAATGGACATCTACAAGATTGATTTTGGAAAGGATTTTGTTTAAGTTTCGAGATTGGTTTTCGATAGTATTGGGATATTTTTTGAAATTATTTTTTTTTTATCAAAATGAGGCATTTTTCTTAGTCAAAATAATTTTTGGAAGACTTGTAGGAGAGCTTCTTAAAGTATTAATTTTTTGCTTCTGTCGTTTAAATGAAAAAGCAATGTCATTCAAAAGACCACTTTGAATGACATCACACGTCATGAGATAGGTCGTTCCTTTTGTGCTTCAAATGACCCTACACTGTTTTGTTTTTTTAAGGTTGTTTTTAGAGTCGTTCAAACGACATCTAATGTCGTTCTAACGATATGGCAATGTCGTTCAAACGACATGCACTGCCTCAAGTATTTTTCTTTGCTATAAATACCTGTTTTAGAAGATTTTTCATTAAGACTCTTGCCAAACTAAAACTGCAAATCTTTAGAATTTTAGTCTTCACTTTTAGGGCACAAACCCTAGCTTTTGATTAAAAAAATCATCCCATATACTTTGGTTAATCATTTTACAACTCAAAACACTTCTTGTCGAAGTTTCTCTTGTAGAGAAGGAGATCTCTACTATTAGATTGCTAGTTCTCGTGGGGACTATTTGCTGATGATTGTGGTCATTAGGGATACTCGAGGGTATTCAATACTGAAGGAGGATCTACGATTTTTGAGGTTCTCGAGGGAATCTTTACTGGTTCTAGGCTAAGGTGTTTATGAATTTTCTATGGGAAATTCATTGCAAATTTCATTATGTAATTTTAAGTTGCGATTTGCGCTAGATAATGAAATAAAAGGTTTTACTCGAAAGGTTTTTTTCTTGAATCTTGCTTATTTCTTGATTTGTGGTTGGATATTTAATATATTCACATAGATGCATGATTAGGGTTTAATTAATTTCAATTGAATATTGACTCTAATTGAATAAGTTTAAAATTGGAGATTTGCGAATCCCATAAATAATTAATATCACGCATTCTCAAATTGGTATCAGAGCGGGTTTCACCAAATTACCATGAGATCCTTTTTTCGCAAATTGTTTTTTATATTAATTTCTTTTTAAAAAAATGATTTTGAAACATTTTGCAATATTTTCGATTCATAACTTATATAATCGGATGCCCATCTTTGATGGCCCAAATTATGCCTATTGGAAAGCCCGCATGAGATCTTATTTAAAGTCTATTGATGAACGTGTTTGACTTGTTTGTGAGAGAGGGTGAACTCCTCCCACTCTCACCGTTAAGAGTGTCACCCATCCCAAACCTATGTCTGACTGGATAAATGATGATTACAAATGGAGTACCTATAAATCCCGTGGCCTTAGTGCTATTTCTGGAGCCATCATCCTTGACGAGTCCCATCGTATTATGAGTTGTACCATGTCTAAAGAGGCATGAGATATCCTCCAATTAACACATGAGTGTACCCCCGCGATTAAGGTGTCTAAGTTACAAAAATTTACCACCCAGTTTGAGACAATCACCATGTCAGAGTTCAAGTGTTTTGATGAGTTTTATGGTAGGTTGTCGGACATAGTCAATACAAGTTTTAATTTGGGTGAGAAAATTGCGGAGATGCGAGTTGTTAAAAAGATTTTGACGTCACTCCCATCCCATTTTATTCCTAAGGTCACTGTTTTAAATTCTTTAGGGATATTAGATACACTTAGGTTAGAAGAACTCGTAGGAGACCTTCAAACTTATGAGATCGACATGTTTCCCCAAACCATTAATCCTAAGGATAAGAGGATTGCATTTAGGGAACAATATAGAAAAGAGAGAGTGTGTGAGTTCGAGTGAGAGGGGGAGTTTAATTTTAATGATGTGGCCATGTTTGCAAATTTCATAAAGTTTCTCAAATTTTCCAAAGAAAATTTTTCTAATAAAAATATGTCTGAGAAAAATAAAAAGAAAGAAGAGGCCAAATAGAGCGGTGAGAAAGAGGAAGAGGCGAGATGTTTTGAGTACGAGTTCAAAGGGAACAAAGAATTTGAATGTCTCACTATTCTAAATAGAAAGGGCAAGAAAATTGCTATTCCAGCCACTCTTACCGATAGTGACGTCGATGTGAATGATTTCGTGGATGAATCATCACATGTTATGTGTGTTTCCTTTTTGGCTAGTCAAGTGATCACATCTAGTTTGTCTCACGATGATGAGTAAACTTGTATACATGAGAGCCCTGATGATGTTTTGAGTTTTTTAGGTGAGTATGAGTGAGAATGAAAGTGAGGGTGAAAGCCATCTCCAAAAGGCATTTATAGATTTATATGCCAAGACCTTAAAGACGAAGACATTGAATAAAGAGTTATGCCTTAAGGTGTTAGATTGGGGGAGAGAGATATAAGTTTTGAAGGGATGTGAGGCGTCGATGAGTTAACTTGTGTAGGTGAAGGTTTCTTTAAGTGAACAGTTGATTGTCTTAGGCCGATAAAAAAAGAGTGAACTTGAATCCTGTGTGTACCAACTCGAGAGAGATCTCAAACGTGCCCAGGAGGTTGCGGTTACTATAGAGGATACATTTAAGAAGGTTGGAAAGATGCTACTCGGTCCCACTTTGGGTAATGTTGAGAGATTAGGAATAGGTTACGACGGTGCGTCTACTTCCCATGTTGCACCCGAGACGATTCCTAAGTATGTGATAGATCCATATAGCTCTCGACCTAACTCACCTAGGTGTCCATTACCACGTAGGAGAGCGCATCCTAATAGTTTTGAGAGAGGTGTTCCTAGACCCATTTATGTTTGTTCCCATATCAATAAAAGATGACACCATAGGAAATTTTGCTTTAAGTTGGGTCGTGTGTCTCATAGGTTTTTACCTCGTTATGCTACTACATGTGTTACCACACGCACACCACACATGATACTTCACATGCTCCTGCACATCGCATGGAAGATTTTGATAATTTTTTAGAGCAAGTTGAGTGTCTAGTCAAAACTTCACATAATTTGATGGATTTTTTTTTGATAAGGAATAAATTCTTCCTAATTTATCCCTTAATTTAGTTACTTTTAGCACCTCGAACAACGTAATCAAGTTGACTTTATCTCATAATATTGCTACTGACTTGTCCTAGCGAGTACACCGAGTTTCTGGTATTTTGTATTGCTTTTATAGGTATTTGATGTCAAGAAACGAAAGAAGGAGACCGAAAGAATAAAGAAAGACAAGAAGGAAAGTCAAAAGGGCAAAAGCATAATTTTTACCCGGAATTCAGATGAGGTACCTAAAGAGAAGTTGAAGATATCTCATTCATGAGCACATAGGAAGAAACGACACCTCAATCGGAATCCCGAAAAAAAAGATATGAGCAGTCAAAGTTGAGAAAAAAGTCAAACAGGCAGACCGGTCCGCCCCTACCCTGGACCGGTCCGTTGTGAAAACCTCTAGAAGATCCTGGATCGAAAGAAAATCGAAGAAGGGTGAAAAATAAAAGAATCGGTCCGCCACAAAAATAATAGAACCGATCCGCTTGGGAGGCAGACCGGTCCGGCCATCGAGATTCTGAAATCTTATCCTCTGCTAAAGGGACTCCTAGTGCAGCTGAAACTCTGAAATTCTTGTAGGGTATAAAAACCCATTTTAATTTTCCATTCTCTTTCTGAAACCCTAGTTTAGATACAGTTTGTTCTTTTAATTCCAAGATTGAAGCTTTGATCCGATTTCAGTAATTACTAGTAATTCTAGCTAATACTTTGAGTGCTTTAGTAAGATTAGTAAGTAATTTCATCTTTTTAATTCTGTTTTACATCATTCTACCAATTTTCCATAGTTTAATCATGTTTTTCTGCAAATTAAATACTGTTTTCATCACTTTCAGCATGATAGGCTAGATTTTCTAAGGCTGGGATACATGAACCCATCCTGATGTGTTAATTGCATGTGTATAACATTAATCCTCTGAATTTAGTGATTGATTACGATCGTATTGCGTAGGAACACAACAATTGTAGATCTTTATATCTCGTTTGCCTCTGGGTAACCGGGATGATTTAAAATGCAATTTGAGTGTTGCTATCGCGATACCGATTTACTCATCCTCAGATTAAGTATGACGCGGGCTTGAACCTCGTATACGTAATGCCTGGGAGGACTAAAATCCGGGTCAGATTAATCAGTTAAATTTATGATTAGTATTATAACTGCAATACACTAGGGTTGGGGAATTGTATTCCCGTCCTGTTTTTCCCATCACATAGTTTAAAGTTTTAAATCAAGTTTTCATTAGCAGTTTAGGTAATTTGGTATAATTTCATCTTTTCATAATTTCACAATTTCATTTAGTTTAATCAATTCCAAAACCAAAACATTTTTTCCTTTCTTTTTAGAGTCAAAGTTAGGATTCCTTTGTCTTTTCCCGTCGTCACAACTTCGTTGTCTTAATTCCCTGAGGATCGATACCCTACTTATCGAATTATTACTTGAGCGACAGGCTTTCACTTGAGCCTAGAGTGAACGCACATTAGAGACACATTCTGAATCGCGTCATTTTTCATAGGATGTCACCACCTTTGGAAAACCGTTCGCACCTAATGGTTGAGGTTTAGACTTGTTTGCAAGCATAGGATGATATTCATGATGATATTTTATGCCTGTTGATAGTGTGTACCACTTTTGATATATATTTCAAAAAACCCAAAAAGATTTGTTTTTGAAAAATTTAAAAAAAATTAAAAATAATTTTTTATTTTTTTTACAAAAAAATTAAAAAAGCCAAAAAGATTTTATTTTGATCAAATTTTGGAAAAAGACAAAAAGATTTTTTTGTATTTTTTACACCGTTTAAGACTGGACATTTAGATGACCAAGTCACAACATCATTCCATATCCATGTAACTATTTGATAGTTTTTTGAGACGATACATCATTTCATCTGTTGCTTTAAAATGTTTGCAGTCATTAAGATGAGATTTGAGATTACTTTCTACATGCTTGGCTCACAATTTCCTTCAGTGCACACTTGCACGGATTTATTTTATTATTGTTCTTGTCTATCACATGTTGGTCGAAGTGTTTTCATCTCAATCATGTCTTTAAAACGAACCAAATGCGATAAAACTTTACAATGAAAGTAGTGCATGTAAGAATTTTTTCCTGTGAGGAATTTGTTTAATATAAAAAAATGATGAGTATAAACGGGAAAAGGCTACAAAAGGAGCAAATAACCTTTGCGTGAAATCTACTGTTTGAAAAAGCCAAAAAAGTGTGGCTTTGTAAAAAGTAGCCAAGGCCAAACTAGTTTATTTTGATATGATCATTCAAAAGAAAAGAATAGAAAAGAAAAATATGATCGTTATTATATATGAGGGAGTTTGTTTGGAAATAAATCAACGGGTTTGCACGTCCTGACAAAGCATTACATAGTTTTAGACGTTATTGGTGTGAAAATCATTTTAGACTTTGATTTGTTGATTAGATTGCGTCGATGTCATTTGAATTTAACAATTTTTACACCTAAGGACGATTTTGAGTTCATTCGTTAGGAGTATCCATATTCTTCGTGCACATATGTTATGAATGTTTGAGTTGATTTTCCTATCGAATTTGTTCACACCCATTCATTCTGTTTTCACGATTTGGTTATCTTTGAGTGTAAATTCACGGTGTGTGTTATTTTTGTAAATATCTTTGCTTGAAAAATTTGAAAAATCAAAAAAGATTGTGAAAGCCTTTTGAGTATATCCTTGCATGAGCGTCATTGTTATATACTTGCCATGCTTGTCGTGACACTCTGTATTTATTTTGTTTATTGTTTTCCTTGTCTGTTTCGGACAAATAAAAAGGGGGAGAACGAATTATGTATTATGGGGGAGTGAGAGTTTGAATTATGGGGGGGATTTGAGATTTGACTTGAGTTGATTTGATTTAATCATTAATTCATTTACTCTATTTGATTTATGCTTATCTTATTTCAAGCTCGATACATCAAGAAGATATTTTTTTGTTTATTGTGTGTAGGAATTTGATGATCATTTGAAAAGCACACAAAAGAGGCGCAAGGAAATCAAAGATATTCTATTTGAAGAGATTTAAAGTTGAAAATTTTTGAAGACTTACATTTTTTAGTATCTTTACACTTTTGGGTTCACAAGAGGATATTAGATATGTACAGGCATTCAAGTGATAGTTCAGATTGTTTTTATTTTGTACCGGCATAGACATAGGGGGATATTTTTAAGGACATAATTTCCATAGTCCTGATTTTACATAGAGTATGTCGTATACCGCTACAACTGTTGAGAGAAGCTCACGATCATTTGTTCAAGACGACGGATCCCGATATCAAGTTTCTTTAACAACAGACATCTACATGAATGATTTCGGTAAGGATTTTTTTAATTTTCGATAGTTTGAGATATTTTTCGAAACTATTTTTTTATCAAACTAAGGTATTTTTCTAAGTCAAAATAATATTTGGAAGACCTATCGACGAGATTTTTACAATATCAATTTTTTTCTTCTATTGTTCAAACAACAAAGCAATGTTGTTCGAACGACATTGATATGTCATTCAAATGACCACTTCGAATGAAATCATATGTCGCAAAATAGGTCGCTCCTTTTGAGATTCAAACGACCCTACACTTTTTATTTTTTTAAGGTTATTTTTAGAGTCATTCAAATGACATCTAATATCTTTCAAACGATATGACAATGTCATTCGAACGACATGCGCCGCCTCAAGCATTTTACTTTGCTATAAATACATGTTTTGAAGACTTTTTCATTAAGACCTTTGCCAAACAAAAACTCCAAATCTTTACAATTTTAGTCTTCACTTTTAGGGAACAAGCCCGTCTTTTTGATTCACAAAATCAACTCTTATATGCTCGTGAATCATTTTGGAACCCAAACCACTTCTTTTCGAAGTTTCTCTTTTAGTGAAGGAGATCTCTACTGCCAGATTGATAGTTCTTGCAGGGGCTATTTGCTGACGACAACGGGCATTGGTGAAACTCGAGGGTATTCACTGCTGAAGGAGGAGCTGTGGTTTTTGAGGTTCTAGAGGGAATCTTTGCTGGTGCTAGGCTGCGGTCTATGTGGATTTTTTGTGGGAAACTCATTATAGATTTCATTATATAATTTTAAGCTGCTATTTAAGTTAGATAGTGAAATAAAAGGATTTACCTGAATGGTTTTATCCCAAACAGGTATGGTCGTCCATGTGTCATTGGCTTTGGGTTTCTGACATTGATTTCTAATAGGGGACATACGTACTTAGCTGGACAATTAGATTTTGGCTGTTGAGTACACACACTTTGTTTACCCTTAGAGATATTTTTGAAAATATGTTCTTTCTGAGTATCTTAAACTTTCTGGCCTTACTTAACAAAAATAACATTTTCAGGGGAAACATCTTTACTAGTAATGACCTTTCCCCCAAAACCTAAGCCATATTTGTCTTCAGAATCAAACTTATTTCCTTCAACTATTTCTTCATAATATTTCAATTATGTTTCAAAATGTAACCATTTTTTGAAAACATATGAAGGTTTTTGTTTTGATTCTTCAAGTTCAAGAAGAACAGCTTTATATTTTTTCTCTAAAATATAATTTGTCTCAAACAAGTCTTTGATTTTTAAAGGAAATTCTTTTGTTTCAGTCTCATGGGCAATATATTGTGCTGTAAATTCTTCAACGTTCTTCCTAACAGTTTGGTGAAGTAAATATACACGTTCATTTAACAACTTCACCATTTTATCACGACGGGAACTTTTCTTAAGTGTTATTGTGTATAGCTCGTGAAGATTTTGAAAATCATTATCGTACTCATTATGTGTCCCATGTGTAGTGTCACCTATAGCGCTCATTTCTTCTTTGGTACTCACACAGACTTTGGATTTTTCTACAATGTTCTCATTTAGACAGACACCCGTATACTATCATTTTCAGTGTTATTTTTATCACCAACAAACACTATGTTATCATTTCCAGATATGGTAAGAACATTTTCAGACACAATAGGACCACGAGTAGTTAAAAATTCATCATCATCATGGTATACTATATTAGTAAAGAATGACATACAAGACTCATCATTATGGGTTGACTCAGTTTCATCTGAATTAGAATCACTGGAGTCGTCCCATATCTTACATGTATTTTCCCTATTATTCTTGTTCAAATTTATTTTGCATCCATTATCATAGTGTCTCATTCTACCACATCTATGATATTTCACATCTTTTAAGTCCATCACAGATTTATTTTTGTCATAGGGCTGTTTGTCATTGTGTCTTTCATGAGGTCTGCGATTTTGATTTCCTTGATAATTTAGTTTGCCTTATTTAGAGGCTATTGCATTTCTAAATTTGACAATCTTTTTAAATTGCTTTCTCATATGATCTATTTGATTGTCAAGGTGATCTAAATCACAGTCATCACTTAAGTCAAGTTCATAGTCTAAGGGAGTGACATCAGGAGAAGTCAATTGAGATGAAAACACAACATTAGAACCAATGGGTCTCTTATTTTGGATAGTCAATTGTTTCTTAAAATCTAACTCCATCTCAATAGTTCTAATTTTTCTACTTAGCAACTCAGGAGTCAGGTTTGGGTCGTCCATTTCTTCTATGGCATATCTCTTAGTGTCAAATTTAGCAGGTAATGACCTGAGAATCTTTCGAACGATTTCTTTTTTACTATAGGTTATACCGTTTGCATGTAATTTTGTAAAGATTTTAATTAACCTTATGTAGATATCATCAAAATATTCATTGTCATCCATGATAAATGTATTATACTTCTGGATTAACATTTGGGTTTTGCTAGCCTTAACACGTTAATCAACTTCGTGGACGGTGACAAAGGTGTCCCAGGCCTCCTTAGAAGTAGAACAACTATATATTCTTTAGAATTCGTGTTCGTTAATGGACATAAAGTTAGCGTTCTTGCCCTTATTAGGACATCTTTTTCCATGTCGTAGTAAATTCGCTAAGAAATTTCTTAGCCCTTGTGGGATCATTTTCAGATAAAGACTTAGTTGGATGTTTATACCCTTTTTAGTTATATCCTAGATATCATCACAATCATCACCAAGAGTTCCTTCAATGAATGAAACCATTCGTACTTTCCAGTAAAAAAAAGTTGTTTCCAATAAAGAGAGGTGGTCGGGAAAGGTTACCTAACTTCTCAAATCTTTCACCCATATCCAGAACTAAAAGATTACAAAAACAGTTTCTAGAGTTTCAGGATCAAAAGATATATGATAGACTCACTCTGATATCACTTGAAAATCTTGTTTACTAAGTTAATAACAAAATGTTATAGATTAACTAAACTCCAAAAATAAACTCCTTGGACAAAACTCTTTTTGAAATATAACACAAGATGTGTTGAACGGTTATCTGAATATGTTTTCTAGATTTGTTAGTTTAATTACCTTAGGTTTTTAAAATTAAAACCTATCAACAAGCCTCAAGTGAGAAACCATTCACACAAGAAATTAAGAACATTCAAGCAAAAGAACACAAAATTTTTAACGTGGTAAAATCCTGAAATAAGATAAACATCCACGCCCCCCTCTATGAAGCAGAACAAAAAAATCCACTAGAAACAGTCATAATACAAGTTACAAAACTAAACATGCAAGTCAAGATCCTAACTCTGAGTCAAGAAAATCTACCTACATGAGTTACTCCAGTCTCAAAAGCTTCTGACTTGATATGATTTTCCTCCA
Organism: Sambucus nigra; assembly: GCA_949130495.1. NCBI lineage: Eukaryota > Viridiplantae > Streptophyta > Magnoliopsida > Dipsacales > Adoxaceae > Sambucus > Sambucus nigra. Next base: position 25,264,235 of record OX422211.1, read on the forward strand.
GTAGCTTCCTTGCTTTTTCCTTGTCCACGGATTATAGCAGCTCTTACAACACCCAGTTTCTAAAAAAGAACCACTATACTAAGTGTTCGTGTAAGAGTGTAGGTGGCTGTGAAGTGAAATAAATGCAGAAATGCAACTCACACCTCTCAAAATAGTTATACTGATAAGATCGTACGAATAATAAACTTCTATATGACATGCAAGAACTATTTATGAAATTTAGACTTCTTTTTCAAATCAGGTCTGAAAAATAATCTTGTGTAAAAAATAACCAAGATCCTATATGTCTCAACTTTTATTTATATACAACTTTATTTCACAAAATGTTAAATATAAGAGACATAAACGTTCTTAAGATCTCTTTGAAAAAATCAGAAGTCTATTTTTCAAAAAACAGATTGAAAAAATAGAGAAGGATCTTTCAGAAAAATAACAACAGATATAAAGATCCAAGAGAGACAAAAACCTATAAATGGTGATATGGTATTCTCTTTTGAAAAACTCAAGATTTCTACAGAGAAACTCAAGTTTTTCTTAGAGATAGGTTATAAGAGAGACAAGTGGTTTTGAAGAGGTCTTCAATGCCAAAATAACCCAACATCCTTAGTCCCCTAAATCTAACACTCAAGTTAGGGTTTTCTGGTATATGAAACAAGAAGGTTTGGATGTATGGTTTTTAGGAGGAAAACACTGATTTTAACTTTGGACCAATAGGGTTTTATCGCTTCTGTCTATTTCTTTTGCCTTTTTTCTCTCTTCTCTGGTTGTTCTCTTAATTTAGACGGATGAACAAAAGTTCCCAAATGACATCCTTTTATACTGGCTGTGGAAGGATCGAGAACACCGACTCCAATTAATGGTTAAAATTAAGGCTGACTATTTGACTCTTAATCTAACGGTTAGATTGATGATTAGTCCATTTAGGTTAAATTGGATTAACTAAGGACGCTTGCAGAACGTTGATTAAAATGATCTTAAGGCTACGATTACTTCTGCAAACTGAGTTTTAAAAGAAACCTAAATCTAGCCGATATAAAGACAACACGTGTATGGCTAAGATGCAACATAAAATGCGTGTGTTTGTTTTATTAAAAAAATATGATTTTAACCCTAGAAGTCTCTAGCTCTTTCGGATTCTACCCTGAGCAAGTTTTTAGGAAAAATAATATTTGCAAATTAACCCCAAACAGTTAAAATCACAAATTAATTAATATTGAAAAATCAATTTTAATTTCCAAAAAATAGTTTAAGTGATTTAAAAATGTATAAAAATTTCCCAAAAATTAATACGACCTTTGTGCACACATAATATTAGTAATATGCAGTGTAGGTTTCCTAAAGTGGTCATGAGGTAGAAATAACTTCCCTTTTAGGTGGATCATGAGGTTCTTGGACTCGTTTCTTCTTTGATGCTTGGATAGAGAGAGAGCAACTCTTAAAAATATAACCTACTTTATCTCAATATCCAAATTAGATGGAACTCCTATATGATATAGACTCAAGTAAGTCAATCCTATAGTGTGTTCTCAATCTCCCTCTTTGGATATTAGACACAAAATTCCCTTGAGTAACCTGGACTCGTGGGTAAAACTAAAAAGTCCTAGATTTCTTATACGAAGTATCTAACTACCCTTTCCCATCCTAGAGCCTAAAATAAGAGAAAGAAAATACATCACTCAGCTACAATACATACCAATACCTTAATAAATATGACAAGCTATACAATCGGGTCTGAAAAATGTCTGAAACACATAAACACTCAATGTCACATTAGTTGAAGTAGTACACGATAAGATATAAGGTCTAAACCATGTACATATGTACAAAAAATATAATCCAAGTACTCAAGTTCCTCTCCCCTAATTTTGCTCAAATATACAATGGGGTAAAAGGATATAAAATAAGAGAATATGTACTTATGAAAATAACACAAGAAATAACATAATCAGATTTAAAGGGTATCCTACATTAAGTAAGAACTATCATACCAATGGCATTACGAAGATACTCAAATATAATATTATCAAGAGGCTTAGTAAAAAGATCAGCTAGCTATTTTTTGGTATTAAGATACTCAATGTCTAATTCTTTAGATTCTACAAGATCACGAATGAAATGATGTCTAATTTTTATATGCTTAGTTAGAGAGTACTGGACTGGATTTTTAAATATGTTTATGGCACTCTAGTTATCACAATATATTATCAATTTTTATTCAATGATACCGTAGTTACTAAGCATTTGCTTGATCCATAATAGTTGAGAACAACAACTATCGACTGCAATATATTAGGACTCAGCCGATGATAGAGAGATGAGATTATGTTTCTTACTACTCCAGACTACTAAATTATTTCCTACATAATAGCGGGAACTAGAAGTACTTTTACTATTGTCAGAACACCCTGCCCAATTAGCATCTGTGTAGCGTACAATGGCACTAGTGGTGTCTTTAGTGTACCAATTACCAGAATTTTGTGTACCTCAAACATATTTAATGATACGTTTGACACTTAACATGTGTGATTCTTTGGGTGCACATTGGTATCTTGCATGTACACAGACGGCGTAGGTAATATCAGGTCAACAAGTAGTAAGGTATAAGAGGCTCCCTATCATACTTTTATTAAGAGTTGGGTCAACATTTTTCCCATTTTCTTCTTTGGATAATTTAGTAGTTGTGCTCTTGGGAGTACGTGAAGGTTTAAAATGTTCTAACCCAAACTTCTTAATGAGATCAGAGGCATATTTGGATTGATTTATAAAAAGACCATCATCGAATTGTTCGACTTGAAGTTCTAAGAAACATTATAATTCACCAATTAACGACATATGAAATTCAGAATGTATTATCACAGAAAAATCTTTGACTTAATTAGGACAGGTTGAGCCGAAAATGATATCATCTATGAAAATTTGGGATATCAGGACACATTTGTCTGATTTCCAAACGAATAAGGTTGGATCATTTACATCTCGAATAAATCCACGGGAGACTAAAAATGTAGACATGTGTTCAAACCAAGCTTTAGGAGCTTGTTTCAAACCGTATAAGGTTTTCTTATGTCTAAACACGTGATCTGGATAAGAGGGATCGATGAAACCTTTAGGTTGTTCTACATATACTTCCTCAAATAAAATTCCATTTAAAAAGGAGGGCTTAACATCCATTTGAAAAAGTTTGAATTGTAAATGACATGATATAGCTAAAAGAAGACAAACTGACCCAAGACGAGTGACAGGGGCAAAATTCTCGTCAATTCAATTCCTTCTATCTAAGAGTATCCTTGTTCTAATAACCTTACCTTATTTCTAATTACCTCCCCATTTTCATTAGTTTTATTTTTGAAGATCCAACGAGTGCCGATAACCTTCTTATTTTCTAGCCTAGGAACGAGATACCAAACGTCATGACTCTAAAACTGGATAAGCTCTTATTGCATAGCATTAATCCAGAACGAGTCACAAAAAGCATCATTTACATTTTTCTATTCCACAAGAGAAATGAAACATTCAAAATGTGCAACTTTTTAAAGTTGGGATCTAATTCTAACTGGCTCAGTAGGATTACTAACAATTTTATTAATGGGATGGTCTTTAGAAACCCAGGTTGGTACAGAAGGAGTTTCAGGTGGCAGTGAATCAATTATCTCTGGAAAGTTAGGAATAAAATTGGGTATTTTTATCCAGGGCAACTGGTTGACTGTACTACTCTCAGCACTAGTATCATTTACAATTACGTTGAAAGATTCCATAATGACTTTGGTTCGATAATTAAAGACACGAAAAGCCTTACTGTTTTGAGAATATCCAAGAAATATTCCTTTTTCTCCTCAGGTGTCAAATTTTGAAAGATGTTCCCTGTCCTTACAAATATAATAGACACTACCGAAGGTTTTAAAATATTTTAAGTTAGGGTTTTTGTCGAACCAAAGTTTATATGAAGTTTGTTTGGAATTTTTCCTAAGGTAGATACGATTAATGATATGACAAGCGATTTAAACGGCTCTAACCAAAAAAATACTTAGGGAGATTTTTCGCATGTAACATCACTTGAGCCATCTCTTGTAGGTTTTTATTATTACGTTCAGTAATTCCATTATGCTATGGTGTCTTAGGTGAACTAAATTTGTGTTTATAACCATTGCCTGTACAGTATTCTGAAACACCGGAGTCTTTGAATTCTCCACCTCTGTCACTTATGATGCGACATACTTGGGTGTCCTTCCCGTTCTTATTTTTTAAATGAATTTTTAAGAACTCATCGATGGTATCGAATTTTCTTTTCATAAAAAGTCACCCATGTATATCGTGTGAAATTATCCATTATAACAAGAATATAACTATTACCACAGAAGCTGACATTTTTAGAAGGACCTATAAGGTCCATGTGGATTAATTCTAAAGGTTTTTTAGTTAAAACATCTTTAACTTTCTTGTGAGGAGGTTTACTTATTTTCCCTTCTTGATAAGGATCACAGATAGGATTAAAAGATTTTTTGATTTTTGATAATCCTCTAACTATTTCTAGAGAGCTTAACTTACGAAGATTATCAGAATTTATGCATCCCAATCGATTGTTCCATAGATCTGCATCTTCTAATCTAACAATGTTATAGGATTCAGAGTTAGGAATGACTGTGTAACATTAATCCTCATTTCTGTTTCTTATTACAATAGAGTTTCCCTTTTAATCAAGAATTTTGCAATCAGTTTTTGAAAAGGTAACAGTATGACTGGAATCACAAAATTGAGTTATACTTATTAAGTTAGCCCTGGGACCTTTCACTAAAAGAACATCATTTAATTTAGGAAGACCTTCCTCATGCAATGTTCCCTTACCTATGATCTTAGATGAAACCCCATTACCAAACAAAACACTACCTCCAGTGAAGTCGATTTTGTTTGTTAATTTGGTTTCATCCCCGGTCATATGTTTAAAACATCTGGAGTCTAGGTACCAACCAAGTGAAGTGCATTGTGCCTTAACAGCTGTTATGACAGCATTGCACTTGAGCTGGGGTAACAAGTCATCTTTTCAAATCCAAATGGTCCTGGTTTTTAAATATTTTTTTCCCTTTGATTTAGAAAAGTTTTATTTGGTCTTTCTAAATGGATTCTTTTTAGTTTTAGATCCTCCTTTATTTTTGTAGTTAGAGCTCTGTGTGGTCTGCCTTGGGAGAACAAAAGTATTCCTACTCTTCCTAGAATTGTTAAAATTTGAATAAGTAGGTGTATATTGTCTCTTTGGAAAACATTCGACAACAGTATGACCATAAACATCATAGTATGAGCATTACTATAGGGTGAATGAATTGAATTTACTGTTAAAGTTTTTGAAGATTGGTTCATCCCTAACAGGTATGGCCATTTGGGTGTCATTAGCTTTGGGGTTCTGACATTGAGTTCTAATAGGGGGACATATGTACTTAGCTGGACCATTAGCTTTTGGCTATTGAGTACACACACTTTGTTTACCCTCAAAGATATTTTTGAAAATATGTTCTTTATGAGTATCTTGAACTTTCTGGCCTTACTTAACAAAAATAACATTTTCAAGAGAAACATCTTTACTAGTAATGACGTTTTACCCAAAAACCTAAGCCATATTTTGCTTCAGAATCAAACTTACTTCCTTCAATAATTTCTTCATAAGATTTCAGTTGCGTTTAAAAATGTAAACATCTTTTGAAAACATTTGAAGTTTTTTGTTTTGATCTTCAAGTTCAAGAAGAGCAGCTTTATATTTTTACTCAAAACATAATTTTTCCTCAGACAAGTGTTTGATTTTTAAAGAAAATTCTTTTGTTTCAGTCTCATGGGCAACACATTGTGCTGTAAATTCTACAGCGGTCTTCCTAATAGTCTGATAAAGTAAATCTACAAGTTCATTTAATAGCTTCACCATTTTATCATTACGAATACTTTTCTTAAGTGTTTTTGTGTATAGCTTTTGAAGTTTTGGAAGATCATAGTCGGACTCACTATTTGTCTCGTGTGTAGTGTTACCTATAGCGCTCATTTCTTCTGTGGTACTCACACACACTTTAAATTTGTTTACAATGTTCTCATTCAGACACACCCGTATACTATCATTTTTAGTGTTATTTTTATCACCAACATACACTATATTATCATTTACAGACACAGTAAGATCATTATCGGACATAATAGGATCATTAGTAGTCAAACATTCATCATCATCATGGTATACTATCTTAGCAAATAATGACATACAAGACTCATCATTATGGGTTGACTAAGTTTCATCTGAATCAGAATCACTAGAGTCGTCCCATGTCTTACTTATATTTTCACTATTATTATTGTTCAAATTTGTTTTGCATCTTGAAAAATACGACTTTGTGATAATTGATTAAATTAAATTCGCAAGTTTCCAATCAACCTTTATTTAATTCAGTCCCTAAACATGCATCTATGGTGCGTGTGTCAACCCATAAATAAATAAAGCATGTGACACCAAAATATGCTGAGACACAGATTTCAGGAAAAAAACCCGTTCAAGTAAAACCTTTATTTCACATGAATATATAAATCGCAACTTACAATTACATAGAGAAATTTGCAATGGATCAACGCGCAGCCAACCCACAAAGACACGTAGTCTTGAACTCATCAAGAGAATACACGCAGCACCCTCCAAGGACTCGCAACTCAAAGTTCAACAAAGAATCTTCACGCAGCAAGATCCTCAATGACACGCAGTCATATGGTGTAGAGACGCACTCCACGAAAGATGAACAAAAGCAAGATGTTCTTGAACACCAAAATAATTCACTAAAGTATATGAGATTTTTGTGAATTGAAAACAAAAATGGATTAAAATCCTAAAGGAAGAGCCAAAAAGGATTATGCTTTTGCAGTATTTCTATTCGTCAAAACGCTGTGACTTCTTAATGAAAACGTTATCATTTAATGAGTATTTATATAAAAATGCACCGCTTCGAAATCCGAGCTCGTTCGAACGAGAAGCATATGTCGCTCGAACGAAGGACGCGTGTCATTCAAACGACATCGCGCGATTTTCAATCTTGTTCGAACGAGATGCTTGTCTCGCGCGAACGACCTGGGCGTCAAAATCGAGGTCCACTTCAAAACTTAAAAAAAAACTCATTCTCAAATTTTGACGAAAAGTCCACTCCAACACTTAGAAAATATTTTGTAAAAATCTACCAAAAGCTCTAAATGAAAAGTAAAGGTATTTAAAACATAACCTTACCAAAGTAAACTTCGCGGAGTCTTGAATGATGAAGGACTTGAGTAATTCGGATCCATCTTTGATGTAGATGTCTCTTGAATGCTCTTCGACGGTGTAGCGGTATATGACATAATAAATTGATAACGAAACTATGAAAATATGTCCTAACAAATCTCCCCCTATGTCTATGCTGGTACATACATAAAAAATCCGAATTATCAAAAACCAAAATACCTATACAAATCTACCCTCCCATGAATAGATTTGCAAGACTTCAAAACTGTTCTTCAATCATCTTCATCAAATCTCAAAGATTTTCTCATCAGGGTGTGCAACATATCAATCTTCAATTTTGTACCTACACACATGAGATAAAGCAAAAACCTTCGTGATGCATCGAGTTTGAAATGATATAAGAATAAAGCATTAATAATCAAATCTCCCGCATAATGCAAAAACTCCCCCATAACTGATAATTCTTTCTCCCCCTTTTTATGATGTCTCGAAATAGACAGATAAGAAGAAAAAATCAAAACATGGAGTGCCACGATAAAAATGCATAGCAAACAAACTACGCGCATGCAAAGGTATGTCCCCAAAAATTTCACCAACTATTTTTGGATTTTTCAATTTTTTTCATACAAAAACAGGATACAAAAAAATCACACCATGGATTTAAACTCAAACAACCAAGTCATGGAAATGGAATGTATGGGTGTGAACACATTCGATAAGTAAATAAACTCAATCAATCATATGTGCACAATGTATATGTGTACCCCTAACGAATGAACATCAAAAGAATCCTTAGGTGTAAAGATTGTTGAATTTAGATGACATCGTCTTATACAAATCAACAAATCAAAGTCAAAATGATTTCCACCCCAATAACGTCCAAAACTATTTAGTGAATTTTTAAGAATTTCAAGGACATGCAAACCCGTTATAAAATCTCCAACCAAACACCCTCATATATATTTTCTTTTTAGAGGTGATTTAAATTCTCAAACTTTGGAGAATTGGTGCAAAAACCTAAATAGCCCATAATTGACATGAATTTATTTTTACTGCCTTTAAATTTTTTCGGGCTCTTTTAAACCTCTTTGGACCCCGGATAATAAAATTCCTCCATTTTTAGGTCCAATTTAACGGTGGCTTAGTATTCGCAAAGGCAAAACTAACCTTTCGCAGCCCTTCCCCGTTTTCAAACAACACACACAAACTCACAAAACGCTATGCACAATTTCCTTATCAAAATTTATCGTGCTTGGTTCGCTTTAAAGGACATGATTGAAGTGAAAACACCCAACCAACATGTGATAAGACAACCACAATAATCAAACAAATCCGTGCATGTGTGCAATAAAGGAAACATGAGTCAAATATGTTGGAAGTAACACTTAATTACATCTTAATGACTCCAAACATTATAAAGCACATGGATGAATTCACCTATTATCTCAAAACACTACCAAATTCTCACATGAAGAATGGAATGATGTTGTGACTTGGTCATCCTAAGTGTCCATCCATAAAAGATGCAAACAAAATACAAAAATCTTTTTGGATTTTCTCAAAATTTTATCAAACTAAAATCTTTATGTATTTTTCAAATTTTTTCCTAAAAAAATAAACATACGAAAATGATACATACTAGCAATAGGCAAACAATGTCATCATGAAAATCATCCTATGCTAGTAAACAAGTCAAACCTCAATCATTAGGTGTAGAGGGGTTTTCCAAAGGTGGTGGCAACTTATGAAAAACCTCCATCAATTCTTGTGAAGTTTTGACTAAAAACTTAACTTGCTCACCTAAATGTGTAAACGCTCTCATGTAGTCTCTGGGAGCATGTAAAGAATCATGTGTGGGTTCATGTTTATCAGAAATACATGTAGAAGAAAAACGTGACACATACCCCAACTTAAAGCAAAATTCCCTAAGGTGTCCTCTCCATTTGCAATGTGAGCAAACATAAATAGGCCTCGGAACACCTCTCTCAAAAACTCTAGGACGCACTTTCCTAATAGGAATGGGACGCTTAGGTGGGTGAGGGTGAGACTCATGTGAATCTGTCACTAAAGTGGGAACCGGCTCGGGTGCTAATTGGGAAGAAGAAGCACCGTCATGACTTGTTCCTAAATTCTCACCGTTACCCTTAAGAACCACCTTTTCAACCTTCTTAGGTGCATTCTCAAACATGACTTTGACCTCCCTGGCATGTTCGATATCACTCTCGAGTTGGGATACACGTGTCGTCCGACTAGACAACGTGTCGGTCAAATCACACTTCTCTTTTCTCAAAACCTCCTTCTCTCTTTCCAAATCTAAATCCCAAAGACCTAAATCTCTATTATACTTCTTTGTTTTCAAGGTCTCGGTGTACAAATCTTTAAAAGCTTTTTGGAGCTCACTTTCATCTCATCCTCGCTTTCTTCCTCACTCGAAGCACACAAATCACTATCATCGCTCTCGTGTGCACTCTCGTGTGCACTCTCGTGTGCACTCTCGTGAGACAAACTGGGTGTGCTCACACGATTAGAAAAAGCGACAACCATCCCATGTCCTAAATCTTTATCGGACTCATCTCCTTCATCACCCTCATTATCACTAAGTGTGGCAGGTATGGCTACTTTCTTCCCTTTCTTTCTAAGCCATGTAGGACACTCAAACGACTTATGACCCTTACCCCCACATTCAAAACAAGTCACGTTCTCAAAATCTTCCTCACACTCCTCATCGGAGTCATTCTCTTTTTCCCTCTCACCGCTTTCTTTGGCCTTTCCTTTCTTTTTATTTTTCTCAAAAAATTTCTTTTTGTTGGAAGAATTTTCTTTATTCATTTTGAGAAACTTTTTAAAAATTTTCGCAAACAAGGCCATATCATTAAAATCAAAGTCTCCCTCAGAATCGGACTCACAAACTTTTTCTTTCTTTTTCTTACAATGAGTCTTTAAAGCGATACCATTATCCTTAGCCTTAATGGTTTTGGGAAACATGTCAATCTCATAGGTTTGAAGATCTCCTACAAGTTCTTCCAACTTAAGTGACTTAAAATTTCCCAAAGAGTTTAAAACAGTGACTTTAGGAATAAAGCGTTTTGGGAGAGATCTCACACTCTTTTTAACGACATGCGTGTTATCAATCACCTCATCCAAATTAAAACTGGTGTTAACAATGCCCGACAGACGTGCATAAAAATTATCAAAGCATTCAGACTCAGACATGGTGATAGTCTCAAATTGGGTGGCCAAATTTTGTAACTTAGATTCTTTAACCGCGTTCGTACCCTCATGTGTCAATTTCAAAACATCCAATGCCTTTTTAGATGTGGTGCATGTCATAATTCGGCGAAACTCGTCGGGAGTGACAGCTTTAGAAATAGCACTCAAACCACGTGAATTAAAATTAGACATTTTATAATCATCTTCAACCCAGGATGACACGGGTTTTAATGAGGTGATGTTATTAACGGTGACTGTGGGAGGAGTCCACCCATTTTCACAAAGCAACCAAACACGCTCGTAAATAGATTTTAACTGGATTTCATGAGAGCTTTCCAATAGGCATAATTATTTCCATAAAAAATAGGCACCTTATTAAATGAATGCTCCATTGAAAAAATGCGATTTTTCAACAAAAACAGATTAAAAAAAATCAATATCACAAAATTTTATGAAAAATAGGAATACGCGATAAATTAGCGTAACCTGCTCTGATATCAATTTGAAAAATGCGACTGTGTGATAATTGATTAAATTAAATTCGCAAGTTTCCAATCAACCTTTATTTAATTCAACCCCTAAATATGCATCTAAGGTGCATGTGTCAACTCATAAATAAATAAAGCATGTGACACAAAAATATGCTGAGACACAGATTTCAGGAAAAAACCCCTTTTAGGTAAAACCTTTATTTCACTATGAATATATAAATCGCAACTTACAGTTACATAGAGAAATCTGTAATGGATCAACGCGCAGCCAACCCACAAAGACACGCAGTCTTATACTCAGCAAGAGAATACACGAAACAGCCTCCAAGGACTCGCAGCCCAAACTTCAACAAAGAATCTTCACACAGCAAGATCCTCAATGACATGAAGTCATATGGTGTAGAGACGCACTCCACGAAAGATGAACAAAAGCAAGATGTTCATAAACACCAAAACAATTCACTAAAGCATATGGGAGTTTTGTGAATTGAAAACAAAAAGGGATTAAAACCCTAAAGGAAGAAGCCAAAAAGGATTCTGCTTTTACAATATTTCTGTTCGTCAAAACGTTGTGACTTCTTAATGAAAACGTTATCATTTAATGAGTATTTATACAAAAATGCACCGCCTCGAATGCTTTTCGATGGTGTAGCGGTTTATGTCATAATAAATTGATAACGGACCTATGAAAATATGTCCTAACACATCTATTAGCATAGTGTCCCATTCTACCACATCTATGACATTTCATATCTTTTAAGTCCATCACAAGTTTATTCTTGTCATAGGGCTATTTGTCATTGTGTCTTTCATGAGGTCTGCGATTTTGATTAACTTGATAATTTTGTTTGCCATGTTTAGATGCTTTTGCATTTCTGAATTTGATAATCTTTTTGAAATACTTGGTCATAAGAGCTATTTGGTTGTCAAGGTGATCTAAATCACAATCATCACTTAAGTCAAGGTCATAGTCTAAAGGAGTGACTTTGGGTGAAGTCAATTGAGATGAAAACACAACATTAGAACCAACGGGTCTCTTATTTTAGATTGTCATTTTTTTCTTAAACTCTAACTCCATCTCAACAGTTCTTAGTTTTCTACTTAGCAACTCAGGAGTCAGGTTTAGGTCGTTCATTTCTTTTATGGCATATCTCTTATTGTCAAACTTAGCAGGTACTTTTGAACGGTTTCTTTTCTACTATAGGTTATACCTTTTGCATGTAATTTTGTAAACATATCAGTTAAACTTATGTATATAACATTAAAAGATTCATTATCATACATTATCAATGTATTATACTACTGGATTAACATTTGGGTTTTGCTAGCCTTAACACGTTCATCACCTTCGTTGGGGGGGGGGGGGGGGTAACTAAGGTGTCCCAGTCCTCCTTAGAAGTAGAATAGATAGATATTCTTTTGAATTCATATTCGTTAATGGACATAAAGATAAAGTTCTTGCCCTTATTATTATTTAGAGACATCTTTTTCTCAGCCGTAGTAAATTCACTGAGAAGTTTCTTAACCCTTGTGGGATCAGTTTTTAAATAAAGACTTAGTTGGATGTTTATACCATTTTTCAATCATATCCCAGACATCATCACCAAGAGTTACATGAATGGAAGAAACCTTTCGTACTTTCCAGTAAGAAAAATTGTTTCCATCAAAGAAAGGTGGTCGGGAAAGGTTACCTAACTTCTCAAATCTTTCATCCATATTCAGAACTAAAAGATTTCGAAAACAGTTTCTAGAGTTTTTGGATCAAAAGATATACGATAATCCCTCTCTAATACCACTTGAAAACCTTGTTTACTAAGTTAATAACAAAATGTTATAGATTAAGAAAAATCTGAAAATAAACTCCTTGAACAAAACTCTTTCTAAAATATAACACAAGATGTGTTGAACAATGTTCTAAATATGTTTTCTAGATTTGTTAGTTTGATTACCTTAGGTTTTCAAAATTAAAATCTATCGACAAGTCTTCATTAAGAAACCATTCACACAAGAAATTAAGAATGTTTAAGCAAAAGAACGCAGGATTTTTATTGTTATAAATCCCTAAAGTAAGAGAAACATCCACAACCCCCTCTATGGAGCAAAACTAAAAAATCCACTGGAAAAAATCACAATACAAGTTACAACACTAAGTATGAAAGTCAAAACCCTAAATTTAAGTAAATAAAATATAACTACACGAGTTACTCCACTCTCGAAGGCTTTTGACTTGATATGATCTTCCTCCAACAGTTTCCTCTCTTTTTCCTTATCCACTGATTGTAGTAGCTCTTACATCATCCAGTTTCTCAAAAAGAACCACTATACTAAGTGTTCGTGTGAGAGTGTAGGTGGTTGTGAAGTGAACTAAATGCAGAAATGCAACTCACACCTCTTAGAATAGTTATACAAACAAGATCTTACGAATCATATACTTCTATATGACATGAAAGAACTATTTTTGAAATTTTGACTTCTTTTTAACATCAGGTCAGAAAAACAATCTTGCTATAAAAAACAACCAATATCCTATATGTCTCAACTTTTATTTATATGCAAATTTATTTCACAAAATGTGAAATATAATTAGAGAGACATAAACATTATTAAGATCTCTCTGAAAAAGTCTAAAGTCTATTTTTCAAAATACTGTTTGATAAAATAGAGAAGGATCTTGTAGATAAATAACAACAGATATAAAGATCCAAGAGAGACAAAAACCTATAAATGGTCGTGTGATATTCTCTTTTGAAAAAATCAAGATTTCTATAGAGAAACTTAAGTATTTCTTAAAGATAGGTTCTAAGAGAGACAACTCGTTTTGAAGAGGTATTCAAACACCAAAATAACCCAACACCCTTACTCACAGAAACCCTAGATCTAACACTCAGGTTAGGGTTTTCGAGTATATGAAACAAGAAGGTTTGGATGTATGGTTTTTAGGAGGAAAACACTGATTTTAACTTTGGACGAATAGGGTTTCCTCACTTCTCTTTATTTCTTCACTCTTTTCTCCCTCTTCTTTGCTTATTCTATCAATTTAGACAAATGAGCAAAATTTCCCAAATGAAGACCAAAGACATCCTTTTATACTGGCCATGGAAGGATCGAGAACACCGACTCCAATCAATGGCTAAAATTAAGGCTGACTATTTGACTCTTAATATAACGGTTGAACGTAGACGATAATTAAAAATTTGATGATTAGTCCATTTAGGTTCACTTGGATTAACTAAGGGCACATACAAAATGTTGATTAAAATGATCCAAAGGCTACGATTACTTATGCAAACTGAATCTTAAAAGAAATACAAATTTAGCCGATATAAAGACAACACGTGTATGGTTGAGATGCAACATAAAACGCGTGTGTTTGTGTTATTAAAAAATATGATTTTGACTCCACAAGTGTTTAGCTCTTTTGGATTCTACCCTAAGCAAGTTTTTAAGAAAAACAATATCTGCAAATTAATCCCAAACATTTAAAACCACAAATTAATTAATTTTGAAAAATTATTTTTAATTTCTAAAAAATAGTTTAAGTGATTTAAAAATGTATAAAAAAATCCTAAAAATTAATATGACCTTTGTGCGCACATAATATCAGTAATATGCAGTATAGGTGTCCTAAAGTGGTCATGAGATATAAATAACGTCCCTTTTAGGTGGATCATGAGGTTCTTGGACTGGTTTCTTCTTTAATGCTTGGATACTTTGAGAGAGAGAGAGCAACTCTTAAAAATATAACCTACTTTGTCTCAATATCCAAACTATCTGTAACTCTTATATGATATATACTCAAGTAAGTCAATCATATAGTGTGTTCTCAATAATTTGTCGTTTTGATGGTCCGAAAGCATCATTAGTGACAATAGCATACACTTTTGCAATAGGTCGTTTGAGAAGTTAATGAGGAAGTATGGAGTCGTCCAGAAGGTTGGGATGACTTGTCACCCGTAAATGAATGCGTAAGACAAGTTAATAAATCGAGAGATTAAGCATATTATTGAAAAAGATCGTGGATCCCAACCGTCGGATTGATCTAATCGGTCAGTCGATGCACTATGGGATTATCGGACCTTGTACAAGAACCCCCTCTTAGTGTCCCCACTCCTCTTCGTGTATGGCAAGCCTTCCTATCTCCTTATTGAGTTAGAACACAAAGCATATTGGGCATTTAAGAGGTTGAACGTTAATCGAGATAAAGTCGGTGAAACTAAAGAATTACACTTGAATGAGTTGGAAAAAATACACAACGATGCATATGAGAGCACCTGCATTGCCAAAGAGTGGATAAAACTTGCACACTATCAAAATATAAATTGAAAAAAGTTTCATCCGGGTAACAAATTTCTCCTATACAACTCTCATTTTCAGTTGTTTCCCAAAAAATTACTTCAAGTTGGATCAACCCATTCATTGTGAAGCAAGTGTTCCCACATGGTGTGATAGAGGTAGAGGATCCTAGAGATGGTAGAATGTTCAAGTTTAATGAACAATGCCTAAATCCATATCTCGAGGTGTGCATTGAGGAAGTCGAGATAATTTTCTTATTGGACCCCGTATACGGGATGAGTAGGTGTTTGAATAAGAGGTCGTCATGCCCCCAACACGTATGGGGTGAATTCGTGTCGTATTTTTGAGTCGTGTACGTGTGTAGCATGTTTAGGAGTTATTTGAGTCCATTTTATCAAGAAATAAAAGCTTTCAATTTTGTCGAAATTCGTCCCGAGAATGATGACAATGAGAATGCAATAAAATTTGAGTGTTTTCATTATATTTGGTGATATTTGGTTGAACCTGGTGAGAGTTATAGGTTCCTACACCCCCAAGCCCTGTAGAAAAAGAAAAATGGGGGAAAAGTGGGTCTTGACAACAATTTGAACCAAATCTATTCAGTCTTAGGGGAGAACAAATTCGCTAATCGAATCGGTTCGGTCCCCTGGGCGAACCGATTCGCTCTAGTCTACTGCTAACATGCATTTTTCACACCATTTTCACTTTCCTTTAATCTTTTCACCTCCCTCCATTCCAATTCCCCTTCCGTACATATCCGAGAATACAACCCAAAAACTTCCCTCTACTTCAAAAACCTTTCATTTTCCCATTCTACCTCCATTCCCCACCAAATATTTTCATTTCCCACCCTTTCACACTTCTCACACCTATAAATACCACGCGCTTACACCACTTCTCCCAACACCTAAGCTCTTCCCTTTCCTCCTACAAATTATCTCAAGTTCTTACCATATTCCATCCTTCTTATAGCTCCTAATTCCTATTTCTGAAAATACAACTCCATCGAAATGGAGGATAACAAAGCTTGAGACAAATACCAGTTGGTTCAAGAACGCGATTGGTGCGATGAGTACTTTAACCACAATCACACTGTATTTACCGAACGCAAGATCATTTGGGACCAATTACCCATGAACCTCACTGATCTATTTTCTAGATTCAGGTAGAAACATTGGTGGTAGGTCAATGACCTGGCTTCCACCCACGAGGCCATAGTTCGATAACTTTATGGATCCCTCGTTCGAACTTCAAAAGTCCATTACACAAACTTCATTCAAGATAAAAGGATTCCCCTCACATTTAACATCATCAATCTAAAAGTGTGCGCGATAGGGGTCAGATTCTTTGATTATCCCACCTATACATATTAGGTCCCGACTCTTACCCCTCTCCAATGCTCTAGTCGAAGGGAACTTGACACCCCATGGATCCGGGATATCTTTCCTTATGGATAACTTTTCGAACCCTCCCATTTTACCAAATGAATCCACGTATATCTTGGTTTCCACCGATATGGCTTGTAACATCTACGATATTGAACATGAACTCCTTTACTTCTTCACCGCAAAACCCAATATTCAAGTGTAGAACAGACTCTTCTTGGTATAAACAAATATCACTATAGAATATAGAAAAGAAAACTCGGATATTTGAAACTCTAAGGATGTTTTAAGCTTGGAAAACCTTAGAAAACTATGTGTAGAAACATACTAGTTCGTAAACTATTTTCTGAACCGCACACCTTCAAAATTCTGATATAAACATGCCTTATATATTATTCTCGAGGCGGAAGCTCTCTCGAATGACTGTAGGTGTCGCTCAAACGAGATACCCATGTCGTTCGAACGACATGGTGATCTCATTCGAACGACTTCTTTTAAGGACATTATTTTATTGTCCGGCTTACATTGGAGTATGTCGTATACTGCTACAATCATCGAAGACTTATTCAAGTTCACTCATGCGTCAAGACGGATTCGAATATCAAAGTTATTAAATATTCAAACCTCCGTGAGAATAATTTGGTAAGGTTGTGTTTAAAGTACCTTAGCATTTCACTTAGAGTGTTGGGATAAATTTTTTAAAATATTTTCTAAGTGTTGGATCGGAGTTTTTCATCAAAAGTATTTTTAAAATTTTTGAGGCGTAGTATTTTCTGAAGAAATAAAAAATTTATTTTTTATTATTTTTCGTTCGAGCGACTTACATGTCTCGTTCGAGCGACAACTTAAGTCGCGTGAAGATCGTTCAAGAGACAACTGTCAACGATCAAGTGATATGGTGATTTCGTTTGAGTGATATGCCGCCTTAATGTTTTTATTAATAGCGTTGTTGATGTAAAAAACTAGATTATCTCTAATTAATCTATTACAGATAAATAAATTAATAAGACAAAGGATTTTTAAAGTGGTTCAGCCTGATGAAAATGGCCTGCGTCCACTGTTTTCATATTACTGACTATTTATTTGGAATCTCGATAATAGGTTTACCAAGAGATCTAAAGTCCCCTTCTTATGAGGAGGTTACATTGTATTTATAGCCTTGAGGCTGTACATATGAAAGGATAATACGCTGTTATCTAGTATACATATACATCTGTATAATAATAATGTGCATTTAATGCGTAGTTGTCTTTTGATTCTCTTGATTTGGATAATCTGCACGCTAAGTAGCTCGGACCGCTTAAGTTGCTCGGTACGCTTAAGTTGCTCGAGGCTCCTGAATAGCTCGGTACACTTAAGTTGCTCGTCTAAATATTTGTATTTGCCATGTAGGAAGACATGTGTCTTCAAATAATTGGTCCATGTCAACAGACTAAATTCGGTATCAACAGAAGCCCCCAATGTTTCACAGTTGAGGTTGAAGGAGAGTGTGGAATATTTTGCTTGAAATTGCTTGGATTACTGTTATTCTTGAATTTTAGGAAGACTTTCCTTGTATATAATTCCTTTTTGAATGCATAATATCAGGCTTCATAAATATTTTGAATTTTCACGACCACTTCGATATTTGTACCTTTTTCTTCTTTTAGCCGCTGAAAACGCAAACATCTTCCCTTGTAATCATTACTTTTCTCTATTTATTGAGGTAAAGTATTTAAGTGCGATATAAATCCTATCATCTTTCACTTTTCAAATCTGTATCTCTGAACTCTTCATCTTCTCTCTATCTTATGCCTTCGTTCTTTCCATCGTCCATTGTCAACTGATCTCTCTTTCTTCTGTAAGGTTTTATTCCTTCTTTTTTATTTACTTTATTCACCATGGTTTATCTTGTTGAATCGTTGGATAGGTTTTGGTCTGACTTTTCAATCCCTTCGTGGGTTATTTTGGAAGAACTTTCTTATCCTTATGATTTACTTTCTTTGGCGAAGGGACACTAGTTCCCAAGTCTTTTTGTAGCTGAGTGTGGTTTTTCTTTCCCCCCAAATCCCTTGTGTTTGGAGTTTTGCTAATATTTCAATATTGTACCTGCAAGAGTAGCTCCAAATACATGGAGGGTAGTTAATGGCGTACATAGGTTGAATCATCTTCATGGAACTTGTTTGGGAATTCCAAAAATTATGTATTGCTATAGATGGGTTACTAGAGATAATACCTTCTATTTAAAAACTAGGTTTTCGAATAAAGCGTTAGTTATCAATCTTTCCGATGCCAATAGGGATTATTTTGATCATGGGGTTGTGATGAAAAATTGAAAACACCCTCCATTAAGTGGAGATGACGTGTACCAAGGTCCCTGGTGTCCACTTTATGGCAATGGGATATGTTGTTTTTATTTTTGAAATCTTATTTTCTTTGTATTTGATGAAATGCATCACTGACATTTGATTTTGTTTGTTACAGTTCACAGTAAAAGAAAACCTCCAAAAGAAACCGAGGTTAATATAAAACATTTAAAACTTATCTGGGGCTTGCATCAATCTGTTGCTCGGGCGCACATTAGATCTGCTTCTTATTTATTGCAATATAGAAGCTACACCTCGTCTTTCATTACTCGTCCTCGTCCCATGGTAGTTGATCTTGATCGGGTACCAACCTTTGAGACTAGTGTGTAAGGTTCTTCTTTTGACTTGAGTATTCCTATTACCGATCTAATGAAGAAGAGGAAAGCTCCTGCCTTTTTTGACAAGTCTTCTTTTGCTACCGATGAGGTAAAGAAGAATAAAAAAGATGTCCCAGATGAAGGAATAAAGAATACAGATGTACCCCCTTCTATTGCTGCCAAGGAAGTTGGCAAGAAGCCCCCTGTGCCTCCGAGTAAGACTGTTGTCATCTCACCTTCGAGTAAGACTGTTGTCATTCCACTAACAGAGACAACTCTTTTAATCGAAAATGCTCCTTCTCCTCTGAGGAGATTAAAAAGAAGTTCTTCTGAGAGACCTGTTGAACCCATCTCTCAACCTTCAAATGTTAAAGTTAGTGTTCAAGA
Source organism: Sambucus nigra (assembly GCA_949130495.1). Classification (NCBI taxonomy): domain Eukaryota; kingdom Viridiplantae; phylum Streptophyta; class Magnoliopsida; order Dipsacales; family Adoxaceae; genus Sambucus; species Sambucus nigra. Next base: position 25,283,897 of record OX422211.1, read on the forward strand.
TCTTGTTCCTCCGAGCTCTGTTGCGGGCTTGATAAGATCTTGGACTGTTCCAGAATTCCAAGGTGTTGAAGACACCTTTTCTCGTGAGAGACTTACTACATTAGTTGCTCAATACATTACTTCAGTAAGTATCTTTAGTCTGAGTCCTTTATTTCTAGTACTATGTTCATATATTGACTTAAAATTCTTCCTTTTTTCAGCTTATGACTTGCTTCAATAGTATTTTGAAGAAGGATGAAGCCATCAGGGCTTCCAGCTCCTCGGGTGGGGTAGAAGAAGATTTTGCTAGACTAACCCAGTATTTGAGGGAATCTCGTCAGAAGTATGAGGAAGACAAATATGCTTGGGATAAGAAATTCAAGTCTGTTGAAGCAAATCAAGATCAACCTGTGACTGCCTCCAAAGAGCTGGAGAAGAAATTGAAGGAGGTCGAACAACATAATAGTGAGCTTGAAGTCAAGCTTAAGTCTGCTGAGGAAAATTTCGCCAAGCTCCAAGATGTCGAGCGATATAAGATAGAGTTAGAAGAAAAACTGAAGTCTGTCGAGGAGATCCTTAAAGAAAGGACCTCCTCGAAAAAAGCTAAAAGGAAGGCTGCTGTTAAAAAATCCTTTAGTGTTGGTTGGGACAAAGGTTGGAACAAGGGCCTGGCAGTTATGTCTTATCAAATAGAGTATGCCAATATTAAATATTTTAGGGATGAATGTGTAGCAGCCTTGACTGAGTTGAAGGTTACTAAGAATTCTACGTTGTTCCAGCAGCATACTCATGGCCTTCCTCCCTCTCCTGGAGAAGAAGAAGAAGATGAAGTAGCTTCAGATGAGTCTTCCTTAATGACAGGAGAGCAGGTCCCTATTGTTTTTATTGCCCAACCCTCAGATAAAGTCCAACAAGCTAGCACATCTATCGAGAAGCTACCCTTGCCCTCCGAGCAACCAACCCCTTCATCCAAACCATCTGAAGAAGTTGTAGGAAATAAGAAGAAGGTGTAAAGTTGTTCGGGTCTTTTGTTTTGCTCTTTTCATTAATGTAACCTTGAACAATGTTTTCCTTTATTGTGATGAATAAAATTTGAACTTCTGTTGTTCGTTTGGAATTTCTCTCTTACTTGCTCTGTTCGCACCATTGTTGATTTTTTTTATTCTTCTCTTTGCTAGTTTATGGCCAGGATGGAGCTCTTATCAGCTCATGATATAGAGTTGATGAAGAAATGCAATGATTATTTCAAATCTGGTCATGCAGTCCTTAATAAGGCCCAGATATCTGACATCCTCGAATCAGGTGCTTCTGACCGAGCAGTTGAAGCTTACCAGTACTTGAAGTGCTTAATTGATCGTGCTGTAGGCAACAATATGGCCTACTACGAGATGATTGAAGATCTTCAAGGAAGGATCGAGGAGCTTCAATAGCAGTATAAAGAATCTACAACACTTTTATATCAAGGCTATGAGAAAAAGTACCATCAATTGAGTGTTGATAAGGGATATGACAAGTTCATTTCAGCTCATGAGAAAAAGGAGAGTGTGCTTAAGCTTGAAATTGAAGAGCACAAACATATTGCCAAGCTGCTAAAGCAGGAGAACATCGCTTTGCAAGAGGAAATAAAACAACTTAAATCTACTGCTCCTTCTTCTTCGGGAGCCTTGCTCCCCGTTAAAGATGATGGTTTTTCTTTTTTGGAAGTAGAAAATGCTAACTTACGGGATGAGCTAGAAACTTTGAAACGAGCAGGATCTTCCACACCTGCTCATGTCAGGGAAAAATCTTCTTCTCATGGATGAGAAAGGGCTGCTCGAATTTCTATTGAAGAAGTGAGAACTCAGTCGGCCTTAGAGAATCAATCCGTTCAGTTGATGGTGAAGAACCAAGCCTTGGTAGAAATGTCTAAGAAGATTCAGAGTTTCAATGACCAACTCTCCAATCAAAATTATGCACTGGAAAGTAAAGAAATTCTTGTAAAAAAGATCCACGACCAACTTGAGAGATTAACTTATCAATTCCACAAGCAGCCCAGGGAATTTTGGATGGCTGGGTATAATGAATCTCTGTATCATCTTGATGCTTGCTTGCGGCAGTCGAACAACGAAGGATATAAGCAGGGGTGGTTGAATGCCTAATGTATCCAGAAATTGGATCAAGGTCATTTCTTGTGGGATTATTATGAACCTGGAGTTCTTGATTTGCCAGTGCCTCCCTTCAAACTTGACCTTAATTGGATCCCAGCCCATGCTATTCCTTGAATTTTAATCTCCAAGTATCTCGGTGACTACAACCTTCATTCAAATTTTGAGATATCCCGTCCAGAACATTTGCTCGATCATCCATCCATAATGAATGTCAGAATGCTGCGGGATCTAAACTTTATAAATTCTCCTTATGCATTAGATGATCCTCCAGTTGGGGTGGAACCTGTTTCAAAAGCAGAGGGAAAGAAACCCATAGAATAGGATATTTTTATGTAATGAATCAAACTTCATATCATATGTACTCTACTTGGTTTTAATCAAGAAATTTTTAGTCTTTGACAATTTCATTTTCTTCGAAATAATTTGTAGAATGCCCTTGTTTGTTGGTTGGTGAATATATATATATATATATATAATATACTTATCCCATTTGCTATCTAATTATAGTGACTTGTCACTCTTTGGGCCTAAGTAATGGAATGATTTTCATCCCATGTTATTGCTTAGTTGTAGTAATCTCGTATGGATTACCTTATTGTCTAGACAGTGGATGCCCCGGGAGGTCGTCCATCTTCTTGCCTAGTTTGGTACCAACCAACTGGAGTTGGTGGTTATGAGTTACCGACCAACCGAAGTTGGTGGTAATTATTTGCTGACCAACTGGAGTTGGTGGTGATGAATTACCGACCAATCGGAGTTGGTGGTTATGAGTTACCGACCAACCGGAGTTGGTGGTTATGAGTTATCGACCAACTGGAGTTGGTGTTGATGAATTGATGGCCAACCGAAGTTGGTGGTTTGCTGCTCTAGATTTGGGTGTAGCACGAATATTTTGAAAAAATTTCACAAAGGAAGAAATATGGGCGAAACATCACTTTATTCATATTGAAAGAACTGTGTTACATAGGAATTTTAACTACTGATAGTACTTGCACAGATGCTCTGCATTCCAGGCATTCTTTAATTCTTCTCCCACCGAAGTTTCAATTATGTATGTCCCTGGACGAACAACTTCAGTTACTCTGTAAGGTCCGTACCAGCTAGCCTCCAGTTTGTTGTGCTTTTGGATCACTTTCTTCAGCACATAATCCCCTTCTTTCAAATCACACGACTTCACCCTTTTGTTATAGAACAAGGTTGTTCATTATTGGTATGCAGCATTCCTGATTGCTGCTTCTTCCCTAACTTCTTCAAGCAAATCCAGATTTAAACGCCTCATCAAGTCGCTTATAGGAGAATTGAAATTAAGCACTCTATGTGTAGGTAGACCCAATTCAGCAGGTATGACAACTTCACTTCCAAATGTCAACATGTATGGAGATTCTCCCGTTACTGTTCGTGGTGTAGTGCGATAAGCCCACAACACAGAGTGTAGCTCGTTGATCCAATTTCCTTTGCATCATCCAGCTATTTTTTCAAACCATTCAGTAGGGTTCTGTTCATTACTTCAGTTTGACCATTATCGGGGGATGGCCTGGCGCGGAGTAGGTCTTCAATATATTGGATTGATGACAATATGCAGCGAATTCCTCGTTGTCAAATTGGGTTCCATGATCAGTAATGAATGTGTGTGGGAGACCATATCTGTAAATAATACTTTTCCAAATAAATTGATAGACCTTGTCATACGTCGTATCAATGAGAGGTTCAGCTTCCACCCATTTGGTAAAATAATCCATAGCCACCACGAGGTATTTGAATCTTCCTTTGTTCATCGAAAGTGGCCCTACCAAGTCTATCCTCTACATGGCGAATGGCCAAGGGGATGTGATAGGTGTAACAATTCCTGGGGAGTTCTTCGGATGGAAGAGAAACGTTGGCATTTATCGCACTTTTTAGCGTAAGCTGCGCAGTCAGCTCTCATCGCTGTCCAGTAATATCCCTGCGTTGTTATTCTCTACCAAATGTCCGACCTGCTACATGGTCTCCACAAGAGCCTTCATGAACCTTGTGGCCATCCTCGATCCTCGCCGTACGAGGGGGCGCGGGGAGGAAAGGATCCTTCAGGTCCCGCGCGTCCCTCTCAGGAAGCTCTTCGGTTGGCGTCATTTGTGGTGTAAAAATGTAGAGAGATTCAGAGTCATCACCCTATTTTACTCAAAACAGACAAAAGAAAAATGGGAATCCACCCCGAAGGATGGCATCCAAAGACATACTGGTGCGTGCGAAACCAAGATGATTCGAGAAGGGTTCGAAAGCTTGTTTTTTTTTTGGTTTTATGAAAATAAAAAGTGTACAATAATAATAAATAAAAAGTATATTAGAATGTGTGAGATGAGATAATAAAAGTGCTAAATAAGAAAACAAGTTATTGGGAATTTAAGATAATTTAAGAGAGAGTTTGAGAAAGTTGGACCTTCTTGAAGATCTTGAATGTTGGAGAGCAGCCCTTGCACTTGGATGATGATGGAGAGTGGCTAATTCACCAAGTTTGATGAAAAGGGTGATGAAAAGTGGAAGTAAAAAAGGGATTTGGAAGTTGAAATCACGCTGCCTTCGAGAGAGGTTTCTGTGATTCGTTCAGAGAGATTTTTATCAGATCTGGGCTCCCTTTGAAAATGAGGTAAAGCCTCCTTTTATAGGCCCAGGTGAGTGCCAATCGACATAGACCTGTTCCTGCCTATCGACAAGGTCTGGAACCTGCTATTTGGCAGTGCGCTTTAGGCTTTTTCGGATAATAGGCCACTGAGGGCAAACTGTTGGTCAGAATTGCGCAGGGGCATATCATTGGAAAGTTAATTTAGAGACCTTTGAAAGTCTTTTGGACCGCTCTCGGGTTCGGGAGTTGACTTTGGGTCAAATATGGCTCGAAAGCATTTGTCGGTCCATTAGACGAGGAATTGCTCGGAAGCAAACGGATCGTTCATCAGCATGGTAAGTTCGAATCGTGCATGGGGCAGACCGTTGGAAAGGTTAGGAGATGTAATTCAACATTCGAAAGAGTTTGACCCGATTTGGGGAGTTGATTTTGGTCAACCGGGCCCGGGAAACATTCAGTGACCTCTCGGAGTCAAACGGATCGTTCGTCCGCATGGTAAGTCAGAATTGCGCACGGGATGGATCGTTGGAAAGGGTATTCAGTGCCCTTTGAAGATTCATTTAGCCTCAGTCGATCTGAAGAGTTAACATAGGTCAAACAGAGCTTGGGAGTGCCCGGTGGCCTCTGGGTCAAGTTTAGGATGCAAATGGATCGTTCGTCCGCGTAGTAAGTTAGAATCGGGCACGGGGTGGACCGTTAAAAAGGGTATTTAGTGCCCTTCGAAGATTCATTTAGTCTCGATCGAGAAAAAGAGTTTGACTTTTGGATCAAACTGAGCCGGGGAGTGCCCAATGGCCTCCAGGTCAGTACTCGGGACATGACCTGGGTTTAAGGTGATGAAGGGAGGTACTAGGGACCTAAGGAGACTTAGTGGGGTAACAGAATGGGGTTTCTAGAGAACCCCTCGATGGGTGAGTTTAGAACAAATGATGACCGTCAAATAGACACCACATGATGCTTTTGAGGGAGTATGACCGATTCAGAGGGTCGAGGCTGATTCTGAGGACCTAAGGAGTGTGTGGGGGATGATCAATTCTGCTGGTGAAAGCCGAATCTGTGGGCTTAGGGTAAAGGTCTAGTAGCCGAGGACAATTCTGACCTAAGAGTGGTGACGACCGAGGACCGAGGTCAATTCTGACGTAACTCAGGTAACGATCGAAGATCGGGGCCAATTCCAACCCAAGAGTGTTGACGATAGAGGACCTAGGTCAATTCTAACCTAACTCAGGTGATGATCCAAGACCGGGGCCAATTATGACCCGAGAGTGGTGATGACTGAGGACCGAGGTCAATTTTGACCTCACTCAGGTGACGATCTAAGACCGGGGCCAATTCTGACCCGAGAGTGGTGACGATAGAGGACCGAGGTCAATTCTGACCTAACTCAGGTGACGATCCAAAACTAGGGCCAATTGTGACCCAAGAGTGGTGACGACCGAGGACCGAGGTCAATTCTGACCTAACTCGGGTGACGATCTAAGATCGAGTCCAATTATGACCCAAGAGTGGTGATGGCCGAGGACCAAGGTCAATTCTGACCTAACTCAGGTGACGATCCAAGACCGAGGCCAATTCTGACCCAAGAGTGGTGACGACCGAGGATCGAGGTCAATTTTAAATTAACTCAGGTGACGATCCAAGACCGGGGCCAATTCGGACCCAAGAGTGGTGATGATCGAGGGTCGAGGTCAATTCTGACCTAACTCAGGTGACGATCCAAGATCGGGTCCAATTCTGACCCAAGATTGGTGACGATTGAGGACCGAGGTCAATTTTGACCTAACTCAGGTGACGATCTAAGACCGGGCCAATTCTGACCCAAGAGTGGATAAAGATTGGATTTTGATTTTGCTGGAGAAAGAGCTTTGTGATTTTGATTTGAGCTGGGGAGCTGATAGCTGGGGAAGCTTTTAGGAGACCTCGCAGGGGGGAATAACCTATTTTGGGTGCTGTAAGAGAATTCCACTGGGGAAGTGATCAGGTGATCCTTAGGGATCCTCCGGATCTTTTCCAGGAGGAGTTTTCACTTTGTTTTTGAGGATTCTGCTGGGGAAGAGGGGTTTCGCTCGATGGAACGAGAATTTTTCTTGGTAAAAAGTCTTTAAATCCTTCTTGGAATTTTTAGGAATTTTTTGGGGATTTTTCGAGGCTTTCTGGTATTGTCTGGGAATTTCTGTACGAAATTTAAGGGGGTGCCGGTCAGCATAGTATGAAGGGTGCTATTCGGCAGTGGCATGGACTTTTGTGCTGCCTAGGGAAGGCAAGGGGTCAGTGCCGATCGGTATGGTAGGGGGAGGTGCCGATCGGCATGGCGCTTGGCATCCTATATAAAGGGGGTGAATCCCCTCATTTTTTCACAGCTTTTTTTGCTTTCTCTCTCTCTGCGATTCTTCTGCAAATCGTTCTATCATTCCGATCTTTAAGAAATGGCCGCTTTCATGAGCACTGCAGTCCACCAGGAGTGGTTGACCGTTGATGACTGGGCGAATGTGGAGTAGAGGGCTAGGGCGCCTCTTGCTTTGGGGAGTGAGAACTCCTTTGATGTGTTTGAGCCTGTTGCGGACCTTGCTGCGGGAGCCATCACATCATTGCTCTTCGAGAGTGATCCCCGATGATTATGTAAGTAACCTGACCTTTGGCATTCTTCTCTTTCTGGTGATTTTCTTTCTTGATTTTTGATAAGACTTTTCTTTTTGCCAGTTTGATATTTCTTTGAAGAACATACGTGCCTGTGGGACAACGGGGCTCAAGGATCTCTGGGAGCATCTCCCACCTGTGATGTGTTGGATGGTATCATCAGTGGGTTTTGGACGATTAGCATCGGCGCTGGATGAGACACCTCGTTCGACAGCGGTTTTGTGCTTTTTGGGAGAGAGGTGGTGGGACACTACCCACACCTTTCATTTTGGATTCGGGGAGATGACGGTAACTCCCATAGATGTGCAGTAGCTGTTGGGGCTGGATTGTGATGGAGAGCAAATAGAGGTGGATCGCTCTTTATGAGTGAGATCGGAGGCAGTGCGTGCGACACTTGCTGATGTAGGGAGGATAGTCTCTGGGGATTCTATTCGGCTGTTCCGACAGAAGGATGTTCTGTTGGGTAGGGAGATCAATGTGGAGGACGGGCTGCAAGTGAGGTAGATGGCCCGATTATTCATTCTTCTGGTGCTGGGAGGTTTCATGGTGGTGTCGAGCGGCGACGTCGTTCATTTGTGGTTTCTGCCGTACTTAAGGATGTTTTCGAACATACCTTTCTATGATTAGGGGAGTCTGACCTTGGAGACCTTTTATTTTTCTCTGGATGCATTCAGCCGGTGATGCTGGCAGACCTTTACTGGGGCCACGTACCTTCTTGAGGTATTCTTCAGTTTGTGCATTTCTTTTCATGCATTCTCATTTTCCTTTCATGCACTCGCATTTTCCTTTCATGCATTCGCATTTTCCTTATGCGTCTCCTTTTTCTTGTGAATTCAGACGTGGTTTTATGAGGTGATTGGGTACAATACCCCACTGATTGCTTTGAAGGACGACACTGTTGGGGACTTCTGTCGATTGTATCGATGGCGTAAGGCCAATCGACAATCAAAGGGATCTCTTTCCCTGGAGGCAGTGCGTCAGGTCTTTAATGACCTGACCAGTGGTAGGGTAAGACTCTTTCCATTTCAATCTTGGTTTTTGCTCCTTCTGATCTTGTATTGATTTATGGTTGCTCGGAGATTTCATGTGACCTTTTACCTGTGGGGGACAGCCATTCAGGATGCGGGGGCGACCGGGGTGAACACGCGGCTGAGGCATTTTCTCGCGCATGAGTTCGACCATTCCTGGTACCTCGGGGTGAGGGTGGTTCATCAGATTGCTGAGGAGGAGGTGCTGGTGCCACCCACACAACCTCCTACATCTATGAGGTAGGAGCGACTGATGTCGGAGGATGAGAGGATCGCGGCGATGATTGGCGAGTCCTACTTGCTATACACTGATACGGCTGTGCCGTATGACTACATGGATTTTGTGACGAGTTGATTGATGGCGCCTAGCATATATGATGCACTGCCCTTCCCTCCGACGGGTTCGAGTCGGGCGGTGGGATCTTCCAACAACGGTGGTGGTCCGTCGGCATCTGTGGTGGCGGCGACCTCGGAGGTCCCTTTTGTACGACTGCAAACTCCTTCATACAAAATTCGACGGGCTGATGGAGGGATGGTCCCTATGCTGCACCGTCCTCATGCGATGGATACGGAGGAGTTGGGTGTGACAGAGGATGTCCTTCGACCTGCGGTATACATTTCTGTTCCTTTCTTTCTTTCTTTTATGTTTTGGTCATTCCCGCTTTGATACTGATTTCACCTTTCCTTGCAGCAAGTCCGGGTGTCGACCACTTGGCTCAGGGACATTAGAGACTGGATATCTTCGACGACTGCCCATATTCGGGATGCAGTTCTCGTTCCTTCTTGCTTGGTTCCGTCTGCCTCGTCCGGAGAGGACTCTGGTTCGGGTAGTGGTGGCGCGTTATCTCACCGTAAGGGGAAGAGAGCACGCCGCAGGGGTGGAAGCTCTTGAGAGAGAGAGAGAGAGAAAGAATGTGGGTTCGAGCTGAGTCTCGTTGTTTTTTGCTTTTTCTTTTTATTTCCTGCAAAGATGATGTGACACTAAAAATAGATATATACAATGCAATGGAGTTTTTTTTGTTATCTTTTATTAATGATGAATGAATGCATGCACATGCGCTTTTTGCTTTGCTGCTGAGACCGTAAAAAGGAATATTTTTTGAATTTTTTTTAAGGAAAGTTTTTGATTAAAAATGGGAATTAAAGGGATTTTGAAATTCTGTTTATTTTTATTGAGTTTTATGATTTGACAAAAAAAGGAAATTTCTGGAAATGGGGGGGAGGGGGGGTTGCCGATCGGCAAGCACCCTGACCTGCCTATCGGCAGTTCAGTCCATTCCCATCAATTCAAAGATTAGAATCGTACCCTCTTCAGCCTTTGGTACCTTGTGGGGTAGGATTCCCTCCGATTTCTGCAGGGATTATGTCCCTTGTGAGGATTTTCAATTATAAAAAGGGGTAAGGGTGGAGTGTTTTCATCACACCTTTGCATTCTTGCCTACTTGCCCACCATCTCTTAGCCTTGCAAGATGGCTCTGCTTGGTAGCACCGAGTTTGCCAACTACCTCGAAGCCTTGGAAGCTATGTGCTCTTACAATGTCGACTATGATGCTTTCAACTTGCGTCGAGTCTCCTTGTGGCCCAATCAGCCAATTGAGTGGAATATGCTAATGGCGGCGGTAAAATTCTGGTACCCCGAAGACCATGTATTCCGCTTTGGGTTGGAAGAAGTTTGTCCTACCTACGAAGAATTTTCTTCCATACTGGGTGTAAATCCCAGTGTTACTGCGGATTTGCCTGAATTTTCTCATTCTCCTAGGGATTTATTGGCCTGGCTTCTTTAAATTTCGCCTTTGGCGGCTAGATCATTGGTTGCTGGAGGAATGATCTCCCTCCTGGCGGTGCTGTAGTCCGTGCATTTGCGAGAAGTAGGTGATGCTGGCTATGCTGGAGCTGTTGTTCTGGGTCTGGTTTCAAAATTATTGCTGGTGAATGGGGAATTGCAGGTGGACCCACAACTTGCAGCCATTACTTCATGGATGCCATACCATCGTAATCCCGTGGCGGTGATATTGGCGGAGACTCTGAATGGCCTGGATGCCTGGAGAGAAGGCCGTTCTTAATTTTTGAGGGGTAGCCCTGTGATGCAGTTCATGTGGTTGTCTGAAAGATTCCGCTTGTCGACTCCTCCAGAATATCCATTGTCGGTCTTACCCAACTTCTTTTTGCGCTACTTCATCAGCATTGGCATGTATGTTGAGAACTGGGAGAATTGGCTTGTGGAGCATGGGGCTTGTGGTCTGTATTGGTCAGTGCCTTGGTGGGGACAGTTGCAGCCTGTTCTAGAGCCAGGAGAGTATTCATATGTGCGGCTGGTTGGTCTCAGAAAGACCTTTTTTTATTTCCCTTAGCAGCTTTTGTGCAAATTCGGCTGGTTGTAGGTCGTGCCCCCTCCGACCTCAAACTTCTTTGCGTCTGTTGCTTGGGTCTCTGTGGTAAAATCGGCGTCCGTCGACCCGCCCCTCTCAGTCTGTCGGGAAGGTTTTCCACGTCCCCAAAGATTATATGAAGTGGTTGTGGAGGAAGGTAATCAACAAGATGTTGGCAGTGGAGACTGGACAAAGATGGTTTGTTTTTGTAACAACCCCCGTAATTTTTGGAGTATTTTCAAAATAAAGAGGAAAAATAAATTTTGAGATAAAATTATTTTTATTGCTAAATCTTGTTGGTTATTATTTTTAAAGGCGAGAATTTCAAACGGTTTCGAAAGCGGAGTTAAAACGGATTTTATATTGATTTTCTAATATTTTACCTTATAGGCATTTTTTGGGCGCACTGTCAGTTTTTCGGGGTGATCGATTGATCGACCCTCCCAGAAAACGTGCGCAGCAGGTAATTTTTGAGAAGTTGTTTTAGTTTCCAACTCTTATATTTTTACCTTATAAAAAGGGATCGTGGGCAAGTATTTTGGAATAGCCTTGGGGCACAAAAATACTCAGAAAATATATTTTCTTTTCCTCTCTTTTATAAACAAACAAGCCCTTTGATTTATGCATTCAACCTTAGGTTTTTGTGGTGTTCTTGGGGGCTGTTTTGAGGATGATCTTGCAGAAGTTTTTGTGGAGGTTTTAGGACTGATTTTGATGGTGTTATCTACGTTTCTGGGTAGATTTATCGTTGGTTTCTCATCGTGGTTTGAGGTATGGGGTTTTACACAATATGCTCCTAAATCTCACGAGTGTTTATTCCGTTGAATTCTTGTTAATTGAACTCATATTTTGAATTGATAAATTCATTGAAATCTGGAAAAATAATTGTTGGAATTATTTTTTATTCATGTGGTATTATTCATGTTGTTATTGAGCACGTTGTCATGAGCTTTTAATATGGCACAGACGTTGGGCACCCGCCAAAATTCCTGCTTCTAAGGGCTATGACTTGATAAAGCATATGCGGATGGGGTGAGGCCTGGTGACCCGGTTAATGTGTTGTTGAGAAATTTATTGATAAAATGCTATTGATATTTGCATTTTATTTGAATATTCGTATTCGTATTGTTGCGCTTTATTCATCGCTAACAAATATTTGTTGAGGATCTTTCCTGTCGTATTGTGTACTTCCCCATATTTTCTTTTAGTTGGCAGGTTAGCGTGAATTGGGACGCTATGGACCAATTGGGTTGATTTTTATTTGGGAATGATTTTTAATACAAGATGAGAAGACTTGTATTTATTTATTTTTATGTATAGAGCATTGGAGATTTACTTTAGTTATATTTATTCGAGAGAATTTTGTTGTATTAATTTGGAGATTGAGATTAGTTGTTTCTCTTATTATGGGATATAGATGCTCTATATCTTATTATTTGTGGAATTTATTTAGTTTATCGACAGTGGCGCTTCGTTCGCTCTCCCCGGGTGGGCGGGGTGTTACAGAATGGTACTAGAGCTTAGGTTTACGACCACCCTCGGGTCCTAGGTTTTGGATCTGTTGCGTTTTTGTGGAGCGTATTTTGGAGGTAGAAATTTTTAGAGAATGGTTTCGCGTTAGGCATCTAGATTAGATGTGAGGAATTTATTTTTGGTGACGAGATTATTTTTGGAGATTGTTGGCCTGATTTTTGAGAGTTAGGTTTTCGGCGAATTTCGAGGATGATATTTCATTGTTAGTGGGGAAGTGTAATAACCCGCGTAATTTTTGGGGTATTTTCAAAATAAAGAGGAAAAATAAATTTTGAGATAAAATTATTTTTATTACTAAATCTTGTTGGTTATTATTTTTAAAGGCGACAATTTCAAACGGTTTCGAAAACGGAGTTAAAACGGATTTTATATTGATTTTCTAATATTTTGCCTTATAGGCATTTTTGGGCGAACTGTCAGTTTTTCAGGGTGATTGATCGATCGACCCTTGGGGGTAGATCGATCGACCCTCCCAGAAAATGTGGGCAACAGGTTATTTTTGAGAAGTTGTTTTAGTTTCCAACTCTTATATTTTTACCTTATAAAAAGGGATCGTTGTCAAGTATTTTGGAACAACCTTGGGGCACAAAAAATACTCAGAAAATATATTTTCTTTTCCTCTCTTTTATACACAAACAAGCCCTTTGATTTATGCATTCAACCTTAGGTTTTTGTTGTGTTCTTGGCGGCGGTTTTGAGGAAGATCTTGCAGAAGTTTTTGTGGATGTTTTAGGACTGATTTTGGTGGTGTTATCTATGTTTCTGGGTAGGTTTATTGTTGGTTTCTCATCGTGGTTTGAGGTATGGGGTTTTACTGAATATGCTCCTAATATCGCAAGTGTTTATTTCGTTGAATTCTTGTTAATTGAACTCATATTTTGAATTGTTAAATTCATTGAAATCTGGAAAAATAATTGTTGGAATTATTTTTTATTCATGTGGTATTATTCATGTTGTTATTGAGCACGTTGTCATGAGCTTTTAATATGGCACAGACATTGGGCACCCGCCAAAATTCCTGCTTCCAAGGGCTATGACTTGATAAAGCATATGCGGATGGGGTGAGGCCTGCTGACCCGGTTAATGTGTTGTTGAGAAATTTATTGATAAAATGCTATTGAGATTTGCATTTGATTTGAATATTCGTATTCGTATTGTTGCGCTTTATTCATCGCTAACATATATTTGTTGAGCATCTTTCCTGTCGTATTGTGTGCTTCCCCATATTTTCTTTTAGTTGGCAGGTTAGCGTGGATTTGGACGCTATGGACCAATTGGGATGATTTTTATTTGGGAAGAATTTTTAATACAAGATGAGAAGACTTGTATTTAATTATTTATTTTGATGTATAGAGCATTTGAGATTTACTTTAGTTATATTTATTCGAGAGAATTTCGTTGTATTAATTTGGAGATTGAGATTAGTGGTTTCTCTTATTATGGGATTTAGATGCTCTATACCTTATTATTTATGGAATTGATTTAGTTTATCGACAATGGCACTTCGTTCGCTCTCCTCGAGCGGGCGGGGTGTTACAGTTTTATCTGCTCCATGGATGGGGGTATTGTGGTTTTTTCGAAGATGGTTAAGGCTCATCGATCCATGGAATGTTTACGACACTCTATTCAGGCAGGGGAAACTTGGGGTCCTCATGATGTAGATGATGAGGGTACAGGCTCCTCTGGTAGCTATGGGTAGGACTTCTGGGGAGTTTATTTGTGTGATTGGTGTGGGGATTTTATTTGGCTTTTTATGGTAGTGGGGAAGGGAGTTATCCGTTCCTTTTTTCTTATCTAATCCGTACTGTAATTTCTTATTAATGAAATAAATAAGTTTCTGATCATCTAGCTGTGCCATTCGATGAATTTTGTATTTTGAATTATCTATACTGATCGATAAGGCATACATAATCCTTTTGTTCAAATAATTTTAGAATGAACCACCGTTCTCGGAGCTAAGAAAAGAATAATATTTTGTGAAAAAGAAAGGGGACGCACTCATGTGAGGTGCATGAGTTGCCTACGTACCTCTGGGTTTTTTTTTTGAAAATGTTTTAAAATATTTCTTGTAGAGGATCAGGCCCACGTAGTTCTGGGTAGAGGGAAATGAAGAGTTTATTTATTTATTTTTTTTTATAATTTTTTGTATAGAATAGAAGGGGGATGAGAAGAGTCGTAGCGCATCTAGATTTAGGACTAGGGGTAAAATTTCTTGAGACGGTTCAGATTGACTGGACGAGCCATCTGTTTCCCATCTAGGTCAGTGATCATGGCGGCACCGCCGGATAAGATTTTCTTCACAATGTAGGGGCTGCTCCAATTGGGCTTGAATTTCCCTCTGGGGTCCCAGATGGGTTCTATTATCTCTTTGAGGGATAAATCCCCCTCCAGAACACCGCGGTACTTGACTCTCTTATTGAATGATTGCGCTATTCGGCGATGGTACCCCTGTATATGGTAAAGAGACTTTAATTTTCTTTCATCTAGGAAGTCTAGCTCATTAAGACGGCCGAGGGTATTTCCAGCTCCATGGGTAGGACTTCTTCCATGCCGTAGACCAAGGAGTAAGGGGTAGCCCCAGTAGAGGTTCGGATTGAGGTTCGATAGCCCCAGAGGGAGTATAGGATCCGATCGACCCAATCCCTATAACTTTCGATCATCTTGCTGATGATGTCTTTGAGGTTCTTGTTGGTGGCTTCAACTGCACCATTGGTCTGAGGTCGGTAGGGAGAGGATTTGTGTCTCTAAATCCCGTACTCGTTGACTATTTCTGTGACTTTTGCTTTGAAATGCAACTCGTTATCTGATACCAGCTCGTGCGGGACCCCATATCGGCAGATGATATTTTTCTTGAGGAATTTGGCTACTTTCTTGGCATTCAATACTGCGTATGACTCAGCCTCGACCCATTTGGTGAAGTAATCGATGGCAACCAGGATGAACTCATGTCCGTTTGAAGCCTTTGGTGTAACATGCCTTATGATGTCGACACCCCAGATGGAGAAAGGCCAGGGAGAGTTCATGTTGTATAATTCTCGCGGAGGAAAGTGTTGAAGATTGGAGAATTATTAGCATTTGAGGCACCTCCGTATATAGGCGGTACAATCCTGGATAATGGTGGTACAGTATTAGCCCTGTCGGATGATCTTCTTGGTGAGCATGTGACCATTCATGTGGGGTCTGTATTCCCCACTGTGGATTTTCTGCATTGTTTTCTCAATCTCAGCCCCTGCGATGCGGTGTAGATGAGTTCCATCGAAATTCCTCTTGAGTAGAGCTTTATGACAGATGATGTACTGGGCGGACAGTCTTCGGAGGGTTGTTCGATCTTTCTTGTTGGAACCCTCGGGATACCTACCTTTTTTAAGGAGGCACCAGATATCATAGTACCAACAATCGGCTAGTTCGGGATTTTCAGTGGAGACAAGCTCAATATGGTAGCAATGGGTCGGTTTGTCTTGCTTTTGAACTAGGAAGGGGTCATTGTTATTCCTTCGATCATGTTGACCATGGAGGCCAAGGTGGCGAGAGCATCGGCTAGGTTATTCTTTGCTCGGGGTAGGTAATGGAAGGTGATATTTCAGAATTGGGAGGCTAACTCTTCTAATTGGGCATGAAAGGGTTGGAGCTTTTCGTCCTTGACTTTTCACTTTCTGAGCACTTGATCGATGATAAGGGCAGAATCCCCGTAGACATCAAGGTATTGAATACCTTTCTTAAGAACAACCTTGAGGCCCACTGTGCATTCCTTGTATTCCGTCATATTGTTGGTGCAAAGGAAATCCAATTTAATGGCGATGGGAGTGTGGGAGTCATCTGGGGCGATCAGGAGTATCCCAATGCCATATCCCTTTTTGTTGGCAGCGCCATCAAAGAACATTTTCCATCGAAGGCGGTCTTGAGTGGTGCAGAGGATATTTTCATTTGGGAATTCGGAAATCCGAACATCTGCTTCGTCTATGGGGTAATCGACGAGGTAGTAAGAGATGGCTCTTCCTTTAATAGCTTTCTGTATGACGTACACGATATCGAACTCGGTTAGGAGCATCAACCATCGGGCCATTCGACTGGATAATGTGACACCCCACCTAATTAAATACCGGGTGATCAGTCCTTTATTAAATTATAATCAAGGTGAACGGTTGGATCATTCTTAGCATCACTGTC
The DNA here is from genome assembly GCA_949130495.1 of Sambucus nigra. Lineage (NCBI taxonomy): Eukaryota > Viridiplantae > Streptophyta > Magnoliopsida > Dipsacales > Adoxaceae > Sambucus > Sambucus nigra. Next base: position 25,300,356 of record OX422211.1, read on the forward strand.
GTAAAAGTAACTTTTCCAATTTTAACACCCTAAATAATTAAGCTAAGTGTCAAAACCATTTTTTTTTTCTTTTTTAGACATCAATTTCCAAATTTTATTTTAAAAACCAACATTTAAAACTTTACATAATTCATAGTTAAGGAATCACGCAACAACTATACTGGAACATATAATCCAAACAATTAAACATCCACCTAATTAATTCCAACTTTAAAACTTAAAGGAAAACATCATGACAGTAATAAATCCCAAAGTATAAATACTGGAAATATACGAATCACAATCTCTGATAAAACAACTGAATAATGAAGAAGGGCGACACATGCCCAACGGAATAAATAGTGCTAGAAGTGGAATCAACAATGACGTCATCTAAGCAAGAGGCCTGCAACTCCCACCTAAGCTGCAGCGCGTTCCTTCCAAAGGATCCTATGCAAGACGCCCCTGTGGCTGGGCACCTGTAATATATACATATATATACAAGAGAGAAGAGAAAGTATAAAACGGGTAAGAGCCCGATTGTAAAACAATTTAAAATTAGTTTAGCAAGTATTTAAAATGCTTACCGGCTAATGCAACCAACATATTAGTGCGGCACTCCCTTGAGAAATCCTCACCTCTCTTCTAATGTGCACCTATCGCACTAATATTCCCAACAATTTAACTTATCTTATCTTAAGTTACTCGTAAGGTTACATACCGACAATTTCAAATGTTAAGGATATTAATTTTTTTATTTAACAGCAAAGTTCACCTAAGCTTTATATGATTATAAAGTTTCACAGTAATATAACGTACTTTTCCAAACAGTTATTTCCAAGTTGAAATAATTATTCATTTCTTACATACCATAGTCACAGTAGGTAGTTCCCAAATTCCAGATTTAAATATATATATTAAATACTCATGTAATATATATATTCTAACGGCACCCCATATAAAATTTATGGTGCCGGCATACTCTGCTATCCAATCCCCGTAACACTTATACTAAGGGAAATACAAGTTCGGAATCAATCTCGAATAGTATTAACACCAAACACATACAAATTGAGGCGAAGTATAGTTCCAAGTCACTAAGAGGTCAGCACATACCCTCACATCTCTTAGGACCGTCTGACCATCGATCCGATAGCCTGTACCAAGGATTCCTATCTTCTAGGGTACGAGTCAATATTCCCCATAAAGGTCCCATCAAGATAAGACTGTCCCAGCGCGGTAACCTCCGGGATAGCAAGTTGCGCGGGCATGATTTTTACACGTATATAGTATATGCATAAACACAGTCATATATGTATACCACAATCCCCATATCAAATTTAGGTACACTCTCACGACTCATAATTATGATATTTATCCTTATAACACATTATTTAGTTATCACATATAACGGTTTGTCTCTTATTTTAATTTGTGGGATTATTCCAACTTACTACGTAACACTCGTAGATTTTTATCTTCCCAAGTGTAATTTCAGTAGGTACTCATTTATTTTACGACGTAACTTTCTTACGAGTCTCACCCTTTAACACATATTCCCATTGTCCCTTATATGTAAAACATCCCCGTGAAAGGTTAATCTCGTCTTACATTAAAGGTTCCATATTTTTAATACGTCCTACTGGTCTTCTTTATATCCCAAAATGTTCTAACATTAATATCCAAGAATGTCTAATCATTTAAGTTGGAACAACCTATAAAAAGGGGAATGTGAGTTATGCAGGATGGGTCAATCGATCTATGGCAAATGTTCGATCGATCGAAGATCGATCGATACTTTAAGGTCGATCGATCGATCAAACAGGTATGGCAAATCTGCAGAATTTCCAGTTACGGATTTTCTCTACCAACATCATCCAAAACGTTATATTTGACTACCAAACTCCCAATAATTCATACTACCAGTATTATAACCTCAAATAAGTGATTTCCTACGTCAAGCATGCGGATTTTCATCATGAATAACGAATTTAAAGGGCAAAATCCATAAAAACATCAAGAACCCTAATATTTCTTTTGTTTGATTTCTTCCCATTCTTTTACCAGATTTCATACTCTTTATTTACTGTAATTTCGTGGTTCAATCTCTACATATGAATTGAGTTTCCAGAATACATATATTACTCATACAACATGCGAATTCGAATCTCCAAAACAGGTTTTTCTTTCGCAAAACTAGTTCTAATCAATCCTAGGATAATATTATTGGAGCATTAACTAAAATAGAGAAAGATAAATACTTTCCTGAGAATTTTTTTGGTTCAGACTCGTGGAGATTTTGGTGTTTTTGTGATCCTCGTTGTACGATCTAACGTTTGGCGGCAACGGCGGTGCAATTGGTGGAGTTCTTGGCCTAGAACTCCTTGGAAAACCTCTCCTCTTCCTCTACAATGGTCGTCTTTGGTTTATGGTGTTTCTAACCCAAGAAGGTGACTCTCACCATCTGATATTCCCTTAGAATTTTCGTGGGTTTTCAGGCCCAAAAATATAAAATGTCCAAAACGCGCTCCCGGGGTGTTAAGTAGGCCTAAAAACGCCCCAAGACCCAAACTAAACCTCCGGGTACATTATTTTGACTATCTAGACCCTTCCGGACACATTGACCCACTCAAAATAACCATACGGGTGACCTATAATTTTATTTACTTTTAATAGTCTGAATTTAATCCCGACACGACACAAGCGCGTCCCGATAAATTTCCAAAATTATCAAATTAGATTCTCGTCTCGTGATAATTTTACTAATCATAATTACACCACTTACTTTACCCATAAAGTAACTTATAACAAAAATAATTACTAACTCCCATCACGCTAGTAAGTATTAAATGATTTTTCGAATTAATATTAATTTAATATCTCTAATTAAATTTAATAAATCCCCAAAATTAAAAGACATAAAAATACGGGCTATTACATACTTCCCCCCTAATAACAGAATTTCGTCCCGAAATTTGAAAAATAAAGTGTACCTTGAAAAGACAAGACTATGTGATAATTGATTAACTTCGCAACTTTCTAATATAGCACACTTATTTAATTAGAGACCCTAAACATGCATCTAAGGTGCGCGTGTCAACCCATAAATAAATAAAGCATGTGACACAAAAAATATGCTGAGACACAGAATTCAGGAAAAAACCCCTTTCGGGTAAAACCTTTATTTCACTATGAATATACAAGTCGCAACTTACAATTACATAGATAAATCTGCAATGGATCAACGTGCAGCCAACCCACAAAGACACGCAGTCTTGAACTCAGCAAGAGATACACGCAGCACCCTCCAAGGACTCGCAGCCCAAACAACAAAGGAAGAACCGCAGCTCTCCTCAATGACACGCAACCATAACACTTTGTAGAGACTCCCTCAGCAATGACATGCAGTCCTCGGTTGCAAAGATCTCTCCACAAAGATGAACAACAAAAAAGTTTGTGTTCTAGGGTTCCAAAAGATTCACAAAAGTAATTGGGATTTTTGTGTGTGAATAAAAAAGATTTTTGGCACATAAAAAAATGAAGTCTTGTTGTATTTTAACTCTTAAAAACATTTTCTCAAAGACATAAAAAATACACCACCGAAATAGGTATATATATAGGAAAAATAAGTTGGGGGAAAAATATCACACGGAACTGTTCGAACTTATCCCATGCGGATCGGTCCGGCTTGGAGGCGGATCGGTCCGACCTCGGATCGGTTCTTTTAAAAAATGGATTCTTCGGTTAGCTTTCGGTCCGGGGTTTAATGGATCTGCAACAAGCGGATCGGTCTGATTGAGTGGCGGACCGGTCCGGTGGCGGATCGGTCAGGTATAGAGGCGGACCGGTCCGGCTTCCCAGAAAACTAAAAAACTTTTAAAAGCCTCATTTTGCTTGAAAAAACTCACTTCTTATTTTTATAAAAATTTCCCAATACTAAATATGAACTTTAAGGAATGCAAAAACAAAATTTTACGAAGTTCAATCTCGTAGAGGCTATGATGTTGAAGACGCTTTGATATTCGGATCCGTTGATGTAGATGCGATCTTGAATTTCTTCAACGGTGTAACGGGGTATGACATACATATTGATAATGGACAAAAATGTCCTTACATACCTGGTAAGAATAACTCTGGGTACTTCTCACGCATGTCCGCCTCACGCTCCCAAGTGGACTCCTCCACATTATGATGCTCCCACTGGCCCGGATAAATGGGACCACCTTTGACCTCAATCTCCTTTCGCTATGGTCTAGGATAGCCACTGGTCTCTCCTCGTAAGAGCTATCGGGATGTAAGTCAATCTCCTTAATCACGATATGGGTATAGGCCATGTCATCCCGAAGGTATCGTCTCAACGACGAGATGTGGAATACATCATGAATGCGATGCAAGTGCTCTAGCAGTCCCAATCTGTATGGTACTGGCCCAACCCTCTCGATAATGGAAATGGTCCCACGTACCTCGGGGACAATTTCCCTTTCTTCCCGAACCTCATCACTCCTTTCATAGGAGACACACGTAGTAGTACTTGGTCCCCCACATTAAATTCTCAGAAGAACCGTTTTGCATCGACGTAGATCTTCTGCCTGTCCTGGGCTACCCAAATGCGATTCCTAATGATCTCAATCCTAGTGGAGGTTTCCTGAATCACCTCTGTTCCGAGAAACTTGTTATCCCCCACCTCTATCCAACACGTTGGGGAATGACAAGGCCTGCCATACAAAGCCTCAAATGGAGCCATTCCAATCGTGAACTGATAAGACTTATTATAAGAGATTTATACCAGTGAAAGATGTGGCTCCCAACCTCCTCCAAAATCAAGGACACACATGCTTAGCATATCCTCCAACATCTGATTAGTACGCTCTGTCTGTCCATATGTCTGTGGGTGATAAGCTGAACTCAACCTCAACTCTATACCTATGGCCTCCTGAAAGCTCTCCCAGAAATGCGACACGAAAATCTTATCTCTATCTGACACAATATTCAGGGGCACCCCATGTAATCTGACAATCTCAGTAATAAACAACTGAGCATACTGACACGTGGTATAGTCCGTCCGCACTGGCAGAAAATGTGCCACCTTGGTCAAATGGTCCAGAATCACCCAGATGGAGTCGTGGCCCCGCTATGATGTAGGCAACCTAGTAATAAAATCCATGGAAATACTCTTCCACTTCCACGCGGGTATTTCCAATGGCTGAAGAAACCCCGACGGTTATTGGTGCTCCACCTTTACCAGCTGGTAGGTAGAACACTTGGACACGAACTCAACAATGTCCTTTTTCATCCCACTCCACGAGTATTACCGCCTCATATCTTGGTACATCTTATCTCCCCCAGGATGCACCGCAAATCGGGACCCGTGAGACTGGGTCATCACTGTATGACGTAAGTTGCTCTTTCTGGGACCACCAATCTCCCATTAAATTTCAAACCTCCATCAGAACTAACAGAATAGGACTCAGCACCCTCAGCTAAAAGTCTTACAATCTGTTCCTGGAAAAATGGGTCTGCGATCGGTGCTTGTATTACCCTCGTAACAATTTCGGGTGTCATTGTCATTACAGATATGAAGGAACGGGCTACTGCGTCCTGGTGACCCAACTATTTCCACTTTGCCTTCCAGACGTTCTCTATATCGTTCATCGATCTACGGCTCAACGCATCGGCAACTACGTTGGCCTTCCTCGAATGGTATTGTATGTCGAACTGATAGTCCTTCACAAACTCTAACCTCCTGCGTTGACGTATATTCAGCTCTCGCTGAGTGAAAGGATACTGCAGTGACTTGTGGTCTGTGAACAAGCGGAATTTCTCCCCCAATAATTAGTGTCCCCATATCCTCAATACAAAGACGACCGCTGCTAACTCTAGGTCGTGTGTGGGGTAATTCTTCTCGTGCGACTTAAACTTGCGGGAGGCAAAAGCTATAGCCTTCTCCTCTTGCTGAAGTACTCCCCTGAGTCCCCGTAAAGAGGCGTCGGTGTAAACAAGATACTCCATGCCCGACTTATGTAAAGCAAGGACCGGTGCTGAAGTAAGCTTGTCTTTCAGCTCGTCAAAAGCCAATTGACAAGCATCATCCAAACATATGGTACCCCCTTGCGAGTCAGGTTCATTAATGGACCCGTTATTTTGGAGAACCCCCGAATAAGTCTCCTGTAGTATCCTAATAATCCTAAGAAAGTACGCACTTCTGTCGGTGTCGTGGGCTGTCCCCACTCCCTCACCACTGACACTTTACTTGGGTCAACCGCTATCCCCTGTTCAGAAACAACATGCCCCAAGAACTGCACTTCCCGTAACCAGAATCCGAACTTCTCATACTTAGCATACAGCTGATGCTCTCGTAGAGTCTGAAGAACCTGCCTCAAGTGCTTGTCATGCTCTTCCTCAGTGTGTGAATATATCAAGATGTCATCTATGAAGACGATGACAAACAGATCTAAGAACCCTCTGAACACTCGGTTCATTAAGTCCATGAATACGGCTGGAGCATTTATGAGTCCAAATGGCATCACTCTGAACTCATAGGATCCATATATCGTCAAGAAAGAAGTCTTTGAAACATCTTTCTCCCTAATATGTAGCCGATGGTATCCTGATCTTAGATCTATCTTCGAAAATAAAGTTGCTCCCCTCAGCTGGTCGAACAGATCATCGATTCGAGGGAACACATATTTGTTCCATATCGTGACCTTATTCGCCGACGGGTGAGTCATCACCATTTTAGGCTACGACGAAAATGTCAGGGGTGCAAACACCAGTAGTGATGGAGTGAGGAAGACACACCTTTGATATTGTGGACCCAAGGTCGTCCGAGCAGTAGGTTGAAGCAAGCTTGGATGTCTATGACTTGGAATTCAATGACGGGGTTTATAGGGCCAACCCCTATTGCAAGTTTTATGGACCCCATCACCTCACGACGGGTATTATTGTAGGCACGCACAGCAACGGAGGTTGGACCGAGGTCGCTTTCTTCCAGGGCTAAACACTTGAAGGTTCTCAGAGCTCAAACATTCAAGGCGGATCCCTTATCGATAAAGGAGAGTGGCACGGCCTTTCCCATAAATTCGACGGAGATATTGAGTGCATGATTATGATTCGGCCCAATTCTGGCGATTTCTTCTTCAGAAAATGATAGCATTCGGGTAGAGGTCAAGGATCCGACCAGATTTATCGCTTCTTCTGGTGTGGTAGAGGGGGGAACTATGGGTCCGGTGAGTAATTTGATTAAAGCATTTATGTGCAGTTGGGAAGACATGAAAAGCCCCCATAGGGTGATGTTAGATTGAGTTTTCTTCAGTTGATTGAGGATCTCGGTCTCCTCGATGGTCATTTCTGGCATAGGAAGGTTTTCAACGCCCTTCCCTTTGTTATTTGATGGTAGTGAGCTTGAAACCTGGTAATGTCTCCCTGATCTGGTCATGTGATTTACTAAAGAAGGAAAGAACATGAATCCCGTTTCCTTGTCAACCGCAGGTTGTACTGGCACCCTATTTATTTTTTCGAGGAGTTCTTCAAATGATATCATCCCACATATGTCGTCTACTGGGCCATCTCTTCCTGAAGCTTGTTCTTCACTCGAATCTTCGAATTCTTCACCCCATCCGGTGGTAAAGTCGATATATTCCACAATTTCAACGACTTCTTTATACAAGTTCTCCCATTTCGTGGGGATATGTGTGATTGAAGGGACTAAGCGCCCTTGTAGCTTCAAAGTGTCAAGTAACCCGATGATACTTCAAATGCTGTTGGTTTACCCGAATAATTCTACCATAGTCTCGACAACATCATCTAGGCTGACTTCGTCGGTTGGTACCACCCACTTGTCTAAATCTCGAGCCCATTTACGTGCCTCCAAGAACAGTGTACTGAACTTCTGGCAATCGATGACCATCCGTGAGGGCAATTTCAGCCCGAACTCTTGGAGTTGGTTTAACACCTCTGACAATTCCATACTTCCATTTTCAGAACGGGTACGGACAACGATGCCTGCTCTGGTAAGGAGTGACAATGCCTGATCGGCGAGGCTAGTAGGGTGTAGGAGGAAATATGGGAAATTTTGAAGAGGTTTAGGAGAGTATATGGGTGTGATTTGAGTTGAAGGATCGAAATTTGGGTTTTCTTCCAAGAAGATGGCATTGGCAAGATTCAAAAGTGGATTGTGAGTATTGTTTGGGTTAGGATTGGATGGTGGGGCAATGGTACCTCGATCAATGAGATCTTGGATTACGTTTCGGAGGTGAAAGCATTGGTCGGTGATATGGCCGGAAGTTTGGTGAAAGTCACAATGAGCATCGGTTTTAAAGTTTCTTGGGAGTGGATTTGGCAATAGACGTGGATCCAAGGGTTTGATGAGGTTTCGGCCTAACAGGGCTTCGTAAACTTTGGAGAGGGGAGCATGGAGCTCATTGTATTCCCTTCGGATGGGGGAAGGGCGGCTTTCTGGTGCCCATGATGTGGTTGGTTGAGAGATGTTATTGATGGTCGAAACGGTAGCACTGGCAGGCTTATCATACTTTCTAGGGGTGAATTATATAGACACCTTCTTTGGTTTAACCTCTGATTTAACGAGGCTTTCCTCGATTTCCACTCCAGCCTCTCTGAGATATCAGAAGTGGGGATAGTATTTTCCTCCCATCGTCGCTCGGATATGGGACCAGAAGTTTTTCTTCACTATATTGACATGTTCTTCCTCAGATGGCCGATTAGTCATGGTAGCTGCTTGCTCTCTCCACCGAGTTATGAAGTTACTGGCTGATTCTCCTAGACTCTGTTTGAGCAGCTCTAAATCATGACGGGTGACCTCAAGCTCTTCATTGTATTTGTACTGTGACATGAATTCTAGAGCTACATCCTCCCAGTTACGGATTCTGGATTCCTCAAGAGATAAAAACCATCGGAGGGCACTATCCTTCAAAGTTTACTGAAATAATTAGTCCATCATCTCTTCAGAAGCCCCTAGTTGAGTTATGGAACGATGATAACTGTGAAGATGAACAATTAGGGGTCCACTAACTCCGAACTTCTCGATATTTGGCATCTTGAACTTCTCAGGTAACCTTGCTTTAGGATAAGGAGACATGTGGGTGTAGTCCATGTAATTCCCAGAGATCCTGACTTGGTCAAACTTCTTGGTGAGCATCTTGAGATCCTCTTTGACTTTATTCAACTCCTCCTCCCTTGGATCAGTGACCACAAACAGGTTAGCCATAGGCTGGGCAATGTTTGGCATTGGAAGCTGGGCAGGCGGCGGCCCATGGGCAGAAGGGGCACGTGGAGCGTGATGATATTCTTTCGGAACCCAAATAGGCTCGGGTGGATCCATAGCACGAGGGAATAAGGCCTCGGGCTCTTGAGGAACATGAACTTGGTTTCGTTGCATCTCTCGGACCTCGGTTTGTAGGTTGTCAATCTTGGACACGAGCTGAGCTAGGACTATCGTCAGATTCGGCTGTATGACTGGTGCTTGATCTGTATTCTCCATGGAAGATCGATGGATTCCGGACTCAAAAGAAGTAGTAGAAGAACGGATGAAACTCTGGGGTGATTTGACTGAAGACCGAAACCAATAGGGAACCAGGGCAAGGGCTTGTGATCGACCTGAGAAGGCGTAGGATGAGATTTATTTTTGAGAAAAAAGGAAGAACTATTTTTGGATTTTCGATAAGGAAGGAGAAATATTTTTGAATTTTTTGATAAAAAAGGGAGAAATGTTTTTGGAGACGGAACTCAGCATGATTATTATGATTATTATGTTTTCACTTGTATTTAATTCTCCTAAATGCAATGCCGGATGGGACCCGAGCCTGGAAAAGTGGAGGTTTTAATATATGCAAAGCTACGGTTTGGAATTGTAACCAGGCTCACGGACACGACCCCATTTTAAAAATGTGCAAAAATTGGGCGGTAGGCCGACCAAAAATTTCGACAGAGTTTCGGGTTGAAACCGACAATCTAAAGTGCGCGTCCTACGTTTCACACCTATATGCGAGTATGCAGTTGGTTGGGTGAATCGACATGGGTTCCCCCCTTTGGCGTGACTTCCACGATATACATCTTGCTCTTGTGGGCAATCGGTACGTGTGGACAAGCCATTTGATATACCTGAGTGTACGTGAATTGCCTCACCATATACCTCGTGGGGATGGTACGTGTGAGAGCGAATTCGATATACTCGACGTACGTGAATGAATTCCCTGCGATATACCTCCCGTCATGACTTCGGTAAAGCGATACGATGCGGGAGAACCGTTCGATATACGTCAAAGGTACTTATCTAATGGAAGGTGAGAGTCATATCGCATAGGCTAACTGCGACCTGCCGTACCAGCTCCCATCACGAAGTGACCCTCCAGTTACCGGGTAAAATTTGGTCAATATCAATGCTCTTTGGTGATGTCGTGTGAATCATGCATGATTCTCTTATTAGTATCTGATGATGAGAATGCCTTTTCTTGATTATGCCAAACAGGGAGTAAACTACGAGTACCCCAAAAGGTACACCAAGTATGGATGGGTGATGCGTGCAACATGTGGATATACATGGAGAATTTTCTACAAGTGTGTGGACATAAGCATAAGCATGGTATACATATGAGAAAGGGGAACATGCAGATATGGGGGGAAACATAAGCAAATATAACATTCATGTAAATAGAGTCAAAACCACAAAACATACATTTATCCCCAGCGGAGTCGCCACTGTGGCCATCCCCGATCCTCGTAGTGCGGGCGGGCGCGTGGAGGAAAGGATCTTTCGGGTCCCACGCGTCCCTCTCGGGAAATGCTTTGACCGGCGTCGTTTGTGGTGTAAAAATGTAGAGAGATTCAGAGTCGCCAGTCTATTTTACTCAAAACAGACAAAAGAAAAATGGGAAGCCACCCCGAAGGATGGCATCCAAAGACATACTGGTGCGTACGAAACCAAGATGATTCGAGAAGGATTTGGAGGCTTAGTTACGAAATGGGAAGGTGTTAGGCACCCATTCCTCCCTTTTGGTCTCTCATGAATATTTGCTATTTTCCTTTTGTTTCCCCCCGTGATATGTGTGCATGTGTATATATAGAATGGAGGTAGGAATCCTCGACTTGTATCATGGAAAAGATAAAGCGAGTCATCCGTAGGAAGATATAAGAATAATATTAGAAAAATAAGATTTACGCGATTACTCCTACGTTGATCATTATAATGGAACGATAACGCATATGGAGTAATGCGTCACAAAGGGCAAGTATATAGAATATAAGGAAAATGGATTTAGAGAAGATAGAAAATGAGAGAAAAAGTGAGAAAAAGGACTCGAATCTCGAGTTTTACCCCGTGACGCCTATGTAGCCTATAAAGGCATCAAAGTCCACGTAGTTCGCATACAAAATGAGGGTTGGGGTATAACCCATAAATTCAAATGGGGAATCTCTTATTTGTAAGTGTGTGTGTGTGTGTGTAGAAAAAGTGTTTTGATTGTGAGAAAAGTGTGGAAAAAGTGTGAGAATCCATACTTGGAATTTATGAGCAAACCCTCTTTTTCTTGTTTTTTTTAGGTTTTATGAAAATAAAAGGTGTAAAATAATACTAAATAAAAAGTATATTAGAATGTGTGAGAGGAGATAATAAAAGTGCTAAATAAGAAAATAAGTTATTGGGAATTTAAGAGAATTTAAGAGAATTTAAGAGAGAGTTTGAGAAAGTTGGACCTTCTTGAAGATCTTGAGCTTGATCTTGAATGTTGGAGAGAAGCCCTTGCACTTAGATGATGATGGAGAGTGGATAATTCACCAAGTTTGGTGAAAAGTGTAATGAAAAGTGGAAGTAAAAAAGGGATTTGGAAGTTGAAATCACCCTGCCTTCGAGAGAGGTTTCTGCGATTCGTTCAGAGAGATTTTTATCAGATTTGGGCTCCCTTTGCAAATGAGGTGAAGGCCTCCTTTTATAGGCCCAGGTGAGTTCCGATCGGCATAGACCTGTTCCTGCCTATCGACGGGTGCCGATAGGCAGGGTCTGGAACCTGCCATTTGGTAGTGCGCTTTAGGCTTTTTGGAAAATCGACCGCCGAGGGCAAACCGTTGGTCAGAATTGCGCAGGGGGCATACCGTTGGAAAGATAATTTAGAGACCTTTGAAAGTCCTTGGGATCTCTCCCGGGTTCGGGAGTTTACTTTGGATCAAATATTTCTCGGAAGCATTTGTCGGTCCATTGGACGGGGAATTGCTCGGACGTAAACGGATCGCTCGTTCGCGTGGTAAGTCCGAATTGCGCACAGGGTAGACCGTTGGAAAGGTTACGAGATGTAATTCGACATTCCAAAGAATTTGACCCAATTTGGGGAGTTGATTTTGGTTAACCGGACCCGGGAAGCATTCAGTGACCTCTCGGAGTCAAACGGGTCATTCGTCCGCATGGTAAGTTGGAATTGCGCACGGGATGGACCGTTGGAAAGGTTATTCAGTGCCCTTTGAAGATTCATTCAGCCTCAGTCGAGTTGAAGAATTGACATAGGTCAAACAAAGCTCGAGAGCGCCCGGTGGCCTCTAGGTCAGGTTTCAGACGCAAATAGATCATTCGTCCGCATAGTAAGTCAAAATCGCGCACGGGGTGGACCGTTGGAAAGGGTATTCAGTGCCCTTTGAATATTCATTCAATCTTGGTCGAGATGAAGAGTTTGACTTTTGGGTCAAACTGAGCCGGGGAGTGCCCGATGGCCTCTAAGGCAGTACTTGGGACATGACCTGGGTTTACGGTAATGAAGGGAGGTACTAGGGACCTAAGAAGACTTAGGGGGTAACAGAATGGGGTGTCTACAAACCTATTCAATCAAGTCCTTAATTTCAGAGGGATGAACACATCTCTGTAGTGCTGCTATAACTCCTCTTCTGTACAAAATGCCATTGGTCAATACGTAATGAGCAGCTTTGAACTTTAATTTCTTGGCTGCGAGTTTATTAGTGGGCAAAGTCCCTTCTTCAATAAAAGACCTGATCGGGTCCATCCAAGATGGTCCCAAATCGAGGGTTATGAAATTCATCATCAAATCTTCATATATGCTCCGACTAGTCAGGATTTCTATTGGGATTGTTATTTGTAGCTCGATGCGCGTTACTGATGCTAGCCGAGGTAGGGTGTCGGGTCTTGCATTCTCCAATCTCGGTATTCTAATCAACTGAACTATGGTAAAAGCCGAGATAACCTCCATATCCTTTGCATGATACTTGACCATTAGTTCTCCCTTCGCTGCATACAATTCGAGAATTTGATTTACAATTAACTGTGAATCACTGAACACCACGACCTGCTCTGCCTTTATGGTTTTGGCTAAATTTATCCCCACGATCATAGCCTCATACTCAGCTTCGTTATTGGAGGCTTTAAACTGAAAACGCAGAGCATATTCTATATCAATCGCATCAGGACTATTTAAAACAATTCCTGCTCCGCTACCTGTAGTGCACGAAGAGCCATCCACTTACAGATTCCATAGAGGTACTTCATTATCAAACTCTTGATCAGACAGAGTTCCTTGGTGGAATATTTGATGATTGTTTTTGTCCTCCCCTGGAACTTCTCGCTACTCATTGATTATCGTTTCTTGATTGTCCACTGATGGAAGTTGGTCGGGAGTTAAATTTGAAGATCCTGTAACATCCACGGGTTAGTCCGTATTAAACTCTTGCTCTTCAGAGGTATTAGAGTGAGTAAACTCTGCGATAAAATCCGCTACTTCCCGCCCTTTGAGCGACGATCTAGGCTCATAAACTATGTCATATTCACCAAGTTCTACTGCCCAGTACATCAATATTCTCGATTTCTCCGATTTATGCAGGCCTTATCTTAATGGCATATCAGTATACACCACTATAGTATGGGCTTGGAAGTATGGCCTCATCCTTCTTCTTGCTTCGATCAGTTATAATGCCAACTTCTCCAGTCTTGGATATCTGATCTCTACTCTTCGAAAGGCCTTGCTGGTGTAGTAAACCAGTTTTTTTACTCCATCCTCTACCCTTATTAACGCCGAGCTAACTGCATTCTCTGAGACTGCCAGGTACAAGTATAATCTTTCTCCCATCACTTGTCTAGATAATAATGGAGGTGTTCCCAGATATTTATTTAACTCTTGAAATGCCTCCTCACATTCATCATTCCAGTCAAAAGTTTTTAGAAGTGTTTTAAAGAATTGGAGGCATCTTTCTGTTACTCGTGACATAAATCTATTTAGTGCTGCAACTCGCCCTATGAGACTTTGTACTTCCTTCTTCGTAGTGGGAGATCGTAGTTCCAATAGGGCTTTGATCTTCTTAGGGTTCACCTTAATACCTCGTTGGTTAACAATATATCCGAGAAACATACCTTCTCGCACCCTAAATATGTATTTGGTGGGATTCAACTTCATTTGATATTTTTTTAGTTGATCTAAAGTATGACTTAGGTCAACTAGATGGTCAGCAGCTTTCTTGCTCTTCGTCAGCATATCGTCGACATAAAACTCCATGTTATGGCTGATTTACTCTGTGAACACCTTATTCATCAGCCGCTGATATGTTGCACCTGCATTTTTAAGTTCGAAGGGCATAACATTATAGCAATAAGTTCCCCTTGGGGTTATAAAAAAGGTACTTTCCCTGTCCTCAGGTTTCATTTTAATCTGATTGAAACCAGAATAAGCATCCATGAAACTCAACAATTCATGCCCCGAAGTAGCGTCCACCAGTTGATCGATTCGAGGCAAATGAAAATGATCCTTTGGGCAGGCTTTATTAAGATCAGTGAAGTGCACACACATCCTCCACTTATTGTTTTTCTTTTTCACCATCACCATATTTGTTAGCCAATCAGGATATTTTATGTCCTCAATAAAAAAGGCTTTTTGTAGTTTCTCTACTTCTTCCTGTATAGCTTGGTTCTTTTTAGGGCTGAACACCCTTCTTCACTGCTTCACTGGTTTGACCTCCTTGTTCACGTTGAGTTCGTGGCACAAGAAACTCGGGTCTATCCCTGGCATGTCTTTATGACTCCATGCTGTTTTATTGATACATCTAATTATACAGGCGCCTTGAGAAACTTAAGCGTACCAAGAAACTTAAGCGGTCCAAGCTACTTAGCGTGCAGATCATCCAAATCAAGAGAATCAAAAGACAACTACGCATTAAATGCGCATTATTATCGTATAGATGTATATGTCTACTAGATAATAGCGTATTATCCTTTCATATATACAGCCTCAAGGCTATAAATACAATGTAACCTCCTCATAAGAAGGGGACTTTAGATCTCTTGGTAAACCTATTATCGAGATTCCAAATAAACAGTCAGCAATTCAAAAACAGTGGACGTAGGCCATTTTCATCAGGTTCAACCACTTTAAAAATACTTTGTCTTATTAATTTATTTATTTGTGATTGATTAATTAGAGATAATCTAGTTTTTTATATCAACAGATTGGCGCCCTCTGTGGAAAATGATTATACTTAGCATTTTTCACTAAAATAATTCATCATCTATGGCTGAGAATCCGGAATCCAGTAATCGAAACACTGGGGTCCCTCCAAACCCCTCTACTCCACTAAATGTTCAAGATCTGGCTGGCATAATGGCTAATTTAGCCCAAGGCCAAACGACTATGAAAGAAACCATGCGTCAACTTATACAAATTGTTCAAGGTGGAGTGCTGGCCCAATCAGGACAACGAAGTGTTCAAAGAAATACCCATTTGCCATCTTCGAGAACTAGAAGAACGTTATTCCCAGAGGCTTATCAATCTAGACGTACTGACTCATATCGTACTGAAAGATCTAGTGATCCTTCGTATTAACCAGGACGTACTTCATCAATAAGAGCTACTAATTCCCATCGAATTGTCACTCTTACTCCAGAAAGGACTAGTGCTCTAGAAAGGTTTAGTAGAGTCTCTCCTTTTGATCGATTGGTCCCTAGGAGGAATAGAAGTCCTCCTAGGATTGCATCGAGGAGCTCTCAACGACCATCTGACCTAAGGGAAGGCTCTGGCCAATCATGCCCAATAGCCCATAATGAAAGATCCCAAGAGGAAAACTCAACACTATCAGCTGCTCGAATAAATAGGCCCGAGGTGGTAAACGATGCATGGAAAGGCTCTATTCAAAGGTTAGAGGACAGATTAGGGGAAATGGCCAAGGCCAAGAATCCTCTACCAAGAACTTTTGTCCATGGGACACCATTCGTACAGGAAATTGTGGATTTTCCAACACCATTAAAATTTAAAGCTCCAATGGTGAGGACTAAATATGATGGAAAAACTGACCCTTTCCTTCATATAGAACAATACCAAGCTGCTGCTGATATCTATGCGGTTCCAAACAAGATGAGATGTAGGGCGTTTTCAGGAACTCTCATCGGATCAGCCAAGATATGGTACAACAACCTTCCTCGGGGGAAGATCATAATTTTCCTTCAGTTGGGAGAGCTTTTCATAGGGAATTTTTGTTTTGGAGCAAAAACCAGTTAAACGAGTAGCACACTTACTGAATGTTAGACAGAAGCCAGAAGAAAGTACCAGGGACTACATTACTCGTTTCAATAACGAGAAGCTTGAGGTCATTGATTACGAGAAACTTGAGGTCATTAATTACGAGGAGAAAACAACAATTACTGCTCTGATGAGTTGACTATTACCAGATAAGTTGTATTATACTTTGGCCAAAGATCCACCTAGGACCATGGAAAAATTGATGGCAAAGGCATCCAAGATCATGAACACTAAAGAAGCTATGGCTGCGAAGAAGAATACAGACACCAAGGAGACCAAGGTAGAAGATGGTAAAATTCGAGAAGAAGGATTAGAAGAATAAAGGTGGCAATAAGCAGTCGAAAGGCAAGTAAGAGTTAGAGCAGATGAGGAAGTATGGAAATTATACTCCCTTGAAGGTAGATATAAATCACATTCTGGCAGAGATCAAGAATAGCGATGAGTTAGCCTGGACAGGGAAAATGAAAGCAGACCCTGACAAAAGGGACAAGTCCAAATATTGCAAATTCCACAAAGACCATGGTCACACGATCAAACGTTGCATAGCTCTCCAAAATTAAATTGAAGCACTCATCAGGCGAGGAAAATTAGCCAAGTATGTTGATCGACAAAATAGTGGAAAGACCAGCGACCGAGGAAGGTAAAGATCTAAATCTCCTCGTCAAGCAAAAGAAGATAAGAAGAGAGATCACGAAGATGATCCAGAAGATGACCCCGATCTCCCCAAAAGACCAAGACAACCAGAACGCGAGGTATTTTTAATCCATTTGGGGTCATTTGAATGTAATGTAATTACAAGTGGAGATGCAGGAGGTGGAGATCTAACTGCGGAGAGAAAATCTTACCTCAATGAGGCTCAAGCTTGCTCATACATACAACGAATAAACTTGGTTGAATATGATCGCCCGAGGAAGGTGAATAAGGATAAACTGGTCATCGGTTTCTTTAAGAATAACCTGTCAGGTGTACTATATCCTCATGATGACCCATTGGTAATCAAGATGAGAATGAAGGAAGTGGTGATTTCACGGGTACTGGTGGATAATGGTAGCTCGGTAGATCTAATGTTCTACCCATACTTGACAGTTTGAATCTGAAGTTAGCCCAGTTGGAGCCTTATCGTAGGCCCCTCCTCAGTTTTACTGGTGAAAAGGTTTTTCCACTTTGGATGATCAAGTTGGATAAGCTTATTGGTATATGGCCTGCTTGTCGAACAGAAAGGGTATGCTTTTTTGTAATGGATAAAAATGTCCAATCAGCTTATAATATCATTATGGGAAGGGTAGGTCTGTAGAAGTTCGAAGCAGTACCATCTACTATACATCAATGTTTAAAATTACCAACCAACTTTGGAGTGGGAGTGGTGAAAGGTGACCAGAAAGTATCTCGGGAATGCTATTATTCATCTGTCGAATAGGAGGAACGCGGAGAATCCAGTAAGAAGACTACTACCTATAAAGTGGATGAAATAGAAGACGCAAAGATTGAAAAATTAGACCCTAGAGACGAGTCTTAGCTCGTGAAGGGACAGGTCATGGAAGCTACCGAAAGTATCATTCTAGATGACGAACACCCAGAACGAACAACCCAAATTGGTGGTACGCTTAAGTTGCTCGTCTAAAGTATTTGTATTTTCCATATTGGTGCCATCACCACGTGTTTTCAAGTAATTGGTCCATGTCGGCAGACTAAATTTGGTATCAACAAGCGTGTTAAACAACTTCATTTTTTTCAAAAGACTTGAGAATTTTATGCTATGAAAACTGCTTTGGCAGAAACATTTGCCTTCTCACTTTTGAGCTTTTTAGTTTTGTTTTCAATTCACAAAACATCCCAATATTTATGTGAATTATTTTGGAACCCAAGATACAACTTTGGTGAAGTTATTTATCTTATAGAGAGGGTAAATCTATGGCTCACGACTGCGTGTCGATTGGGAGTGCTCGAGGGTGTTCCTGGCAGATTTGGACTGCGTGTTCCATTGCTAACTCTAGGTTTCATGCCTATGTGATTGTTCATAGGAGTGATCATTGCAAATTTCATTATAATCTTTGTAACTTGCGATTTACTATTTTATAGTGAAATAAAAGGTTTTACCCGAAAGGTTTTTTTTCCTGAAATATGTGATTTAGCAATTTTTTTTGTGATGGTTTGACACACACACACACACACACACACACACATAGTTGCATATTTAGGGGCTAAATTAATTTGGTTTGAAAATAGTCTCCAATTAAATAAAGTTAAATTGGAAATTTATGAATTTATTTAAATCGATATCACACGGCATTTACACTACTGAAGTCATTTGATGTCGTTTGAGCGACTGATCGAATTAGAGTTCTAATTAAATACTACTCTAATCCATCCTTATCAGAATAAAACGAAGTGTAAACCATTCCAAACACTTTTAAAAATAATTTTGGTCAACCGGGCCCAGGAAGCATTCAGTGACCTCTCGGAGTCAAACGGATCGTTCGTCCGCATGGTAAGTCAGAATTGCGCACGGGATGGATCATTGGAAAGGGTATTCAGTGCCCTTTGAAGATTCATTCAGCCTCAGTCGAGCTGAAGAGTTAACGTAGGTCAAACAGAGCCCGGTGGCCTCTGGGTCAGATTTCGGATGCAAATGGATCGTTCGTCCGCATAGTAAGTCGGAATCGCGCACGGGATGGACCGTTAGAAAGGGTATTTAGTGCCCTTCGAAGATTCATTTAGTCTCGATCGAGATGAAGAGTTGGATTTTGGGTCAAACTGAGCCGTGAAGTGCCCAATGGCCTCCAGGTCAGTACTCGGGACATGACCTGGGTTTACGATGATGAAGGGAGGTACTAGGGACCTAAGGAGACTTAGTGGGGTAACAGAACGGGGTTTCTAGAGAGCCCCTCGATGGGTGAGTTTGGAACAAATGATGACCGTCGAATAGACACCACATGATGCTTTTGAGGGAGTATGACGGATTCAGAGGGTCGAGGATGATTCTGAGGACCTAAGGAGTGTGCGGGGGATGATCAATTCTGATGGTGAAAGCCAAATCTGTAGGCTTAGGGTAAAGGTCTAATAACCGAGGTCAATTCTGACCTAAGAGTGGTGACGACCGAGGACCAAGGTCAATTCTGACCTAACTCAGGTAACGATCCAAGATCAGGGCCAATTCCAACCCAAGAGTGGTGAAGATAGAGGACCGAGGTCAATTCTAACCTAACTCAGGTGATGATCCAAGACCGGGGCCAATTATGACCCGAGAGTGGTGATGACTGAGGATCGAGGTTAATTTTGACCTCACTCAGGTGACGATCTAAGACCGGGGCCAATTCTGACCCGAGAGTGGTGACGATCGAGGATCGAGGTCAATTGTGACCTAACTTAGGTGACGATCCAAGATCGGGGCCAATTCGGACCCAAGAGTGGTGACGACCGAGGACCGAGGTCAATTTTGACCTAACTCAAATGACGATCCAAGATCGGGTCTAATTATGACCCAAGAGTGGTGAAGACCGAGGATCGAGGTCAATTCTGACCTAAATCAGGTGACGATCCAAGATCGAGGCCAATTCTGTCCCAAGAGTGGTGACGACCGAGGTCAATTCTGACCTAACTCAGGTGATGATCCAAGATCGGGGCTAATTTAGATCGAGAACCGAGATCAATTCCGACCTAACCCAGGTGACGATCCAAGACCGAAGCCAATTCTGACCCAAGAGTTATGACGATCGAGGACCAAGGTCAATTCTGACCTAACTCAGGTGACGATCCAAGACCGGGGCCAATTCTGACCCAAGAGTGGTGACGATCGAGGACCGAGGTCAATTCTGACCTAACTCAGGTGACGATCCAAAACTGGGGCTAATTATGACCCAAGAGTGGTAAGGACCGAGGATCGAGGTCAATTCTGACCTAACTCATGTGACGATCCAAAATTGGGGCCAATTATGACCCAAGAGTGGTGACGACCGAGGACCGAGGTCAATTCTGACCTAACTCAGATGACGATCTAAGACCGAGGCCAATTAGGAGCTAAGAGTGGTGATGACTGAGGACCAAGGTCAATTCTGACCTAACTCAGGTGAAGATCCAAGATCGGGGCCAATTCTGACCCAAGACTGGTGACGATCAAGGATCGAGGTCAATTCTGACTTAACTCAGGTGACGATCCAAGAACGGGGCCAATTCTGACCCAAGAGTGGTGACGATCGGGGGTCGAGGTCAATTCTGACCTAACTCAGGTGACGATCCAAGATCGGGTCCAATTCTGAGCCAAGATTGGTGACGATCGAGGACCGAGGTCAATTTTGACCTAACTCAGGTGACGATCTAAGACCGGGGCCAATTCTGACCCAAGAGTGGATAAAGATTGGATTTTGATTTTGCAGGAGAAAGAGATTTATGATTTTGATCTGAGCTGGGGAGCTGATAGCTGGGGAAGCTTTTAGGAGACCTCGCAGGGGGGAATAACCTATTTTGAGTGCTGTAAGAGAATTCCACTGGGAAGTGATCAGGTGATCCTTAGGGATCCTCCGGAGCTTTTCCAGGAGGAGTTTTCAGTTGGTTTTTGAGGATTCTGCTGGGGAAGAGGGGTTTCGCTCGAGGGAACGCAAAGTTTTCTTGTTAAAACGGCTTTAAATCCTTCCTGAAATTTTTTGTTGATTTTTCGAGGCTTTCTGGTATTTTCTGGTAATTTCTGTACGAAATTTAAGGGGGGTGCCGGTCAGCATAGTATGAAGGGTTCCATTCGGCAGTGGCATGGACTTTTGGGCTGCTTAGGGAAGGCAAGGGGTCAGTGACGATCGGTATGGTAGGGGGAGGTGCCAATTGGCATGGCGCTTGGCATCCTATATAAAGGGGGTGAATACCCTCATTTTTTCACATCTTTTTTTGCTTCTCTCTCTCTGTGATTCTTCTGCAAATCGTTCTATCATTCCGATCTTCAAGAAATGGCCGCTTTCGTGAGCACTGCAGTCCACCAGGAGTGGTTGACCGCTGATGACTGGGCGAATGTGGAGTAGAGGGCTTGGGCGCCTCTTGCTTTGGGGAGTGAGAACTCCTTTGATGTGTTTGAGCCTGTTGCGGACCTTGCTGCGGGATCCATCGCATCATTGCTCTTTGAGAGTGATCCCCGGCGATTATGTAAGTAACCCGACCTTTGGCATTCTTCTCTTTCTGGTGATTTTCTTTCTTGATTTTTGATAAGGCTTTTCTTTTTGCCAGTCTGATATTTCTTTGAAGAACATGCGTGCCTGTGGGAAAACGAGCTTAAGGATCTCTGGGAGCATCTCCCACCTGTGATGTGTTGGATGGTATCATCGGTGGGTTTTGGGCGATTGGCATCGGCGCTGGATGAAACGCCTCTTTCGACATCGGTCTTGTGCTCTTTGGGAGAGAGGTGGTGGGAAACTACCCACACCTTTCATTTTAGATTCGGGGAGATGACGGTAACTCCCATAGACGTGCAGCAGCTGTTGGGGATGGATTGTGATGGAGAGAAAATAGAGGTGGATCGCTCTTTACGGGTGAGATCGGAGGCAGTGCGTGCGACACTTGGTGATGTAGGGAGGATAGTCTATGGGGTGCTATCCGGCTGTTCCTGCTGAAGGATGTTCTCTTGGGTAAGGAGATCGATGTGGAGGACGGGTTGCAAGTGAGTTAGATGGCCCAGTTATTCATTCTTCTGGTGTTGGGAGGTTTCATGGTGGTGTCGAGCGGCGACGTATTTCATTTGTGGTTTCTGCCGTACTTAATGATGTTTTCGAACATCCCTTTCTATGATTAGGGGAGTCTGACCTTGGAGACCCTTTATGTTTCTCTGGATGCATTCAGCCGGTGATGCTGGCAAGCCTTTATTGGGGCCACGTACCTTCTTGAGGTATTCTTCAGTTTCTGCATTTCTTTTCATGCATTCTCATTTTCCTTTCATGCACTCGCATTTTCCTTTCATGCATTCGCATTTTCCTTATGCATCTCCTTTTTCTTGTGAATTCAGACATGGTTTTATGAGGTGATTGGGTACAATACCCCACTGATTGCTTTGAAGGACGACACTATTAGGGACTTCTATCGATTGTATCGATGGCATAATGCCAATCGACAGTCGAAGGGATCTCTTTCCCTGGAGGCAGTGCGTCGGTTCGTTAATGACCTGACCAGTGGTAGGGTAAGACTCTTTCCATTTCAATCTTGGTTTTTTCTCCTTCTGATCTTGTATTGATTTATGCTTTCTCGAAGATTTTCATGTGACCTTTTACCCGTGGGGGACAGCCATTCTGGATATGGGGGCGACCGGGGTGAACACGCGGATGAGGCATTTTCTCGCGCATGAGTTCGACCATTCCTGGTACCTCGGGGTGAGGGTGGTTCATCAGATTGCTGAGGAGGAGGTGATGGTGCCACCCACACAACCTCCTACATCTATGAGGTAGGAGCGACTGATGTCGGAGGATGAGAGGATCGCGTCGATGATTGGCGAGTCCTACTTGCTATACACTGATACGGCTGTGCCGTATGACTACATGGATTTTGTGACGAATTGATTGATGGCGCCTAGCATATATGATGCACTGCCCTTCCCTCCGACGGGTTCGAGTCGGGCGGTGGGATCTTCCCACAGCGGTGGTGGTCCGTCGGCATCTGCGACGGCGGCGACCTCGGAGGTCCCTTTTGTACGGATGCATACCCCTTCATACAACATTCGGTGGGCTGATGGAAGGATGGTGCCTATGCTGCACCGTCCTCATGCGATGGATCCGGAGGAGTTAGGTGTGATAGAGGAGGTCCTTCGACCTGCGGTATACATTTCTGTTCCTTTCTTTCTTTCTTTTATGTTTTGGTCATTCCCGGTTTGATACTAATTTCACCTTTCCTTGCAGCAAGTCCGGGTGTCGACCACTTGGCTCAGGGACATTAGAGACTGGATATCTTCGGCGACTGCCCATATTCGGGATGCGGTTCCCGTTCCTTCTTGCTTGGTTCCGTCTGCCTCGTCCGGAGAGGACTCTGGTTCGGGTAGTGGTGGTGCGTCATCTCACCGTAAGGGGAAGAGAGCATGCCGCAGGGGTGGAAGCTCTTGAGCGAGAGATAGAGAAAGAATGTGGGTTCGGGATGAGTCCCGTTATTTTTGCTTTTTCTTTTTATTTCCTGCAAAGATGATGTAACACTAAAAATAGATATATGCAATGCAATGGAGTTTTTTTGTTATCTTTTATTAATGATGAATGAATGCATGCACATTCGCTTTTTGCTTTGCTGCTGAGACCGTAAATAGGAATATTTTTTGAAGGAAAGTTTTTGATTAAAAAGGGGAATTAAGGGATTTTGAAATTCTGTTTATTTTTATTGAGTTTTATGATTTGACAAAAAAAGGGAAATTTCTAAAAATGGGGGGGGGGGGGGGGCGGGGGTGGTTGCCAATCGGCAAGCACCCTGACCTGCCTATCGGCAATTCAGTCCAGTCCCATCAATTCAAAGATTAGAATCGTACCCTCTTCAGCCTTTGGTACCTTGTGGCGTAGGATTCCCTCCGATTTCTGCAGGGATTATGTCCCTTGTGAGGATTTTCAAGTATAAAAAGGGGTAAGGGTGGAGTGTTTTCATCACACCTTTGCATTCTTGCCTACTTGCCCACCATCTCTTAGCCTTGCAAGATGGCTCTCCTTGGTAGCACCGAGTTTGCCAACTACCTCGAAGCCTTGGAAGCTATGTGCTCTTACAATGTCGACTACGATGCTTTCAACTTGCGTCGAGTCTCCTTGTGGCCCAATCGGCCTATTGAGTGGAATATGTTAATGGCGGCGGTACAATTATGGTACCCCGAAGACCATGTATTCCCTTTGGGTTGGAAGAAGTTTGTCCTACCTACGAGGAATTTTCTTCCATACTGGGTGTAAATCCCAGTGTTACTGCAGATTTGCCTGAATTTTCTCATTCTCCTAGGGTTTGTTGGTCGGGCTTCTTAACATTTCGCCTTCGGCGGCTAGATCATTAGTTGCTGGAGGAATGATCTCCCTCCCGGCGATGCTGTAGTCCGTGCATTTGCGAGAAGTAGGTGATGCTGGCTATGCTAGAGCCGTTGTTATCGGTCTGGTTTCAAAATTATTGCTGGTGAATGGGGAATTGCAGGTGGACCCACAACTTGCAGCCATTACTTCATGGATGCCATACCGTCGTAATCCCGCGGTGGTGATATTGGCCGAGACTCTGAATTGCCTGGATGCTTGGAGAGAAGGTCGTTCTGACTTTTTGAGGGGTAGCCCTGTGATGCTGTTCATGTGGTTGTCTGAAAGATTTTGCTTGTTGACTCCTCCAGAATATCCCTTGTCGGTCGTACCCAACTTCTTTTTGCGCTACTTCATCTGCGTTGGCATGTATGTTGAGAACTGGGAGAATTGGCTTGTGGAGCATGGGGCTTGTGGTCTGTATTGGTCAGTGCCTTGGTGAGGACAGTTGCAGCCTGTTCTGGAGCCATGAGAGTATTCATATGTGCGGTTGGTTGGTCTCAGAAAGACCTTTTTTTATTTCCCTTAGCGGATTTTGTGCCAATTCGGCTCGGCGTACTTCATGCCCCCTCCGACCTCAAACTTCTTTCCGGTAGAAGATTTGACTGAGCGCCTGCGTCTGTTGCTTGGGTCTCTGTGGTAAAATCGACGTCCGTCGACCCGCCCCTCTCAGTCTGTCGGGAAGGTTTTCCATGTCCCCAAAGATTATATGAAGTGGTTGTGGAGGAAAGTAGTCAACAAGATGTTGGCAGTGGAGACTGGACAAAGATGGTTTGTTTTTGTAACAACACGTGTAACTTTTGGGGTATTTTTAAAATAAAGAGGAAAAATAAATTTTGAGATATAATTATTTTTATTGCTAAATCTTGTTGGTTATTATTTTTAAAGGCGAGAATTTCAAACGGTTTCGAAAACGGAGTTAAAACGGATTTTATATTGATTTTCTAATATTTTACCTTATAGGCATTGTTTGGGCGCACTGTCAGTTTTTCGGGGTGATCGATCGTTCGACCCTCCCAGAAAATGTGCGTAGGAGGTAATTTTTGAGAAGTTGTTTTAGTTTCCAACTCTTATATTTTTACCTTATAAAAAGGGATCGTGGGCAAGTATTTTGGAATAGCATTGGGGCACAAAAATACTCAGAAAATATATTTTCTTTTCCTCTCTTTTATAAACAAACAATCCCTTTGATTTATGCATTCAACCTTAGGTTTTTGTGGTGTTCTTGGGGGTTGTTTTGAAGATGATCTTGCAGAAGTTTTTGTGGAGGTTTTAGGACTGATTTTGATGGTGTTATCTGCGTTTCTGGGTAGATTTATCGTTGGTTTCTCATCGTGGTTTGAGGTATGGGGTTTTACACAATATGCTCCTAAATCTCACGAGTGTTTATTCCGTTGAATTCTTGTTAATTGAACTCATATTTTGAATTGTTAAATTCATTGAAATCTGGAAAAATAATTGTTAGAATTATTTTGATTCATGTGGTGTTATTCATGTAGTTATTGAGCACGTTGTCATGAGATTTTAATATGGCACGGACGTTGGGTAGCCGCCAAAATTCCTGCTTCCAAGGGCTATGACTTGATAAAGCATATGCGGATGGGGTGAGGCCTGGTGACCCGGTTAATGTGTTGTTGAGAAATTTATTGATAAAATGCTATTGAGATTTGCATTTGATTTGAATATTCGTATTCGTATTGTTGCGCTTTATTCATCGCTAACAAATATTTGTTGAGCATCTTTCCTGTCGTATTGTGTACTTCCCCATATTTTCTTTTAGTTGGCAGGTTAGCGTGAATTGAGATGCTATGGACCAATTGGGATGATTTTTATTTGAGAATAATTTTTAATACAAGATGAGAAGACTTGTATTGATTTATTTTGATGTATAGAGCATTGGAGATTTACTTTAGTTATATTTATTCGAGAGAATTTTCTTGTATTAATTTGGAGATTGAGATAAGTGGTTTCTCTTATTATGGGATTTAGATGCTCTATACCTTATTATTTGTGGAATTGATTTAGTTTATCGACAGTGGCTCTTCGTTCTCTCTCCCCGGGTGGGCGGGGTGTTACAGAATGGTACCAGAGCTTAGGTTTACGACCACCCTCGGGTCCTGGGTTTTGGATCTATTGTGTTTTTGTGGCGCGTATTTTGGAGATAGAAATTTTTAGAGAATCGTTTCGCGTTAGGCATCTAGATTAGATGTGAGGAATTTATTTTTGGTGACGAGATTATTTTTGGAGATTGTTGGCCTGATTTTTTAGAGTTAGGTATTCGGCGAATTTCGAGGATGAAATTTCATTGCTAGTGGGGAAGTGTAATAACCCGCGTAATTTTTGGGGTATTATCAAACTAAAGAGGAAAAATAAATTTTGAGATAAAATTATTTTTATTGCTAAATCTTGTTGGTTATTATTTTTAAAGGCGAGAATTTCAAACGGTTTCGAAAACGGAGTTAAAACGGATTTTATATTGATTTTCTAATATTTTGCCTTATAGGCATTTTTGGGCGAACTGTCAGTTTTTCGGGGTGATTGATCGATCGACCCCTGGGGGTAGATCGATCAACCCTCCCAGAAAAGGTGGGCAGCAGGTTATTTTTGAGAAGTTTTTTTAGTTTCCAACTCTTATATTTTTACCTTATAAAAAGGGATCGTGGGAAAGTATTTTGGAATAGCCTTGGGGCACAAAAATACTCAGAAAATATATTTTGTTTTCCTCTCTTATATACACAAACAAGCCCTTTGATTTATGCATTCAACCTTAGGTTTTTGTGGTGTTCTTGGGGGCTATTTTGAGGATGATCTTGCAGAAGTTTTTGTGGATGTTTTTGGACTGATTTTGATGGTGTTATCAGTGTTTCTGGGTAGATTTATCGTTGGTTTCTCATCTTGGTTTGAGGTATGGGGTTTTACTGAATATGCTCCTAATATCGCAAGTGTTTATTCCGTTGAATTCTTGTTAATTGAACACATATTTTGAATTGATAAATTCATTGAAATCTGGAAAAATAATTGTTGGAATTATTTTTTATTCATGTGGTATTATTCATGTTGTTATTGAGCACGTTGTCATGAGCTTTTAATATGGCACGGAAGTTGGGCACCCGCCAAAATTCCTGCTTCCAAGGGCTATGAATTGATAAAGCATATGCGGATGGGGTGAGGCCTGGTGACCCGGTTAATGTGTTATTGAGAAATTTATTAATAAAATGCTATTGAGATTTGCATTTGATTTGAATATTCGTATTCGTATTGTTGCGCTTTATTCATCGCTAACAAATATTTGTTGAGCATCTTTCCGGTCGTATTGTGTACTTCCCCATATTTTCTTTTAGTTGGTAGGTTAGCGTGAATTGGGACGCTATGGACCAATTGGGATGATTTTTATTTGGGAATTATTTTTAATACAAGATGAGAAGACTTGTATTTATTTATTTTGATGTATAGAGCATTGGAGATTTACTTTAGTTATATTTATTCGAGAGAATTTTCTTGTATTAATTTGGAGATTGACATTAGTGGTTTCTCCTATTATGGGATTTAGATGCTTTATACCTTATTATTTATGGAATTGATTTAGTTTATCGACAATGGCGCTTCGTTCTCTCTCCTCGAGTGGGCGGGGTGTTACAGTTTTATCTGCTCCATGGAAGGGGGTGTTGTGGTTTTTTCGAAGATGTTTAAGTCTCATCGATCCATGGAATGTTTACAACACTCTATTCAAGCAGGGGAAACTTTGGGTCCTCATGATGTAGATGATGAGGGTGCAGGCTCCTCTGGTAGCTGTGGGTAGGACTTATGGGGAGTTTATTTGTGTGATAGGTGTGGGGATTTTATTTGGCTTTTTATGGTAGTGGGGAAGGGAGTTATCCGTTCCTTTTTTCTTATCTAATCCGTACTGTAATTTCTTATTAATGAAATAAATAAGTTTCTGATCATCTAGCTGTGCCTTTCGATGAATTTTGTATTTTGAATTATCTATACTGATCGCTAAGGCATACATAATCCTTTTGTTCTAATAATTTTAGAAAGAACCGTCGTTCTCGGAGCTAAGAAAAGAATAGTATTTTGTGAAAAAGAAAGGGGCCGCACTCATGTGAGGTGCATGAGTTGCCTACGTACCTCTGTTTTTTTTTGAAAATGTTTTAAATTAGTTCTTGTAGAGGATCAGGCCCACATAGTTCTGGGTAGAGGGAAATGAAGAGTTTTTTTATTTTTATTATTTTTTTTATAGAATAGAAGAGGGATGAGAAGAGTCGTAGCGTACCGAGATTTCGGACTAGGGGTAAAATTTCTTGAGATGGTTCAGATTGACTGGACGAGCCATCTCTTTCCCATCTAGGTCAGTGATCATGGCGGCACCGCCGGATAAGATTTTCTTCACAATGTAGGGGATGCTCCAATTGGGCTTGAATTTCCCTCTGGGGTCCCAGATGGGTTCTATTATCTCTTTGAGGGCTAAATCCCCCTCCCGAACACCGCGGTCCTTGACTCTCTTATTGAATGATCGCACTATTCGACGATGGTACCCCTGTATATGGTAAAGAGCCTTTAATCTTCTTTCATCTAGGAGGGCTGGCTCATTAAGACGGCCGAGGGTATTTCCAGCTCCACGGGTAGGACTGCTTCCATGCCGTAGACCAAGGAGTAAGGGGTAGCCCCAGTAGAGGTTCGGATTGAGGTTCGATAGCCCCAGAGGGCGTATAGGATCCGATCGGCCCAATCCCTATAACTTTCGATTATCTTGCTGATGATGGATTTGAGGTTATTGTTGGTGGCTTCAACTGCACCATTGGTCTGAGGTCGGTAGGGAGAGGATTTGTGTCTCTGAATCCCATACTCGTTGACTATTTCTGTGACTTCTGCTTCAAAATGCAACTCGTTATCTGATACAAGCTCGTGCGGGACCCCATATCGGCAGATGATATTTTTCTTGAGGAATTTAGCCACTTTCTTGGCATTCAATACTGCGTATGACTCAGCCTCGACCCATTTGGTGAAGTAATCGATGGCAACCAGGATGAACTCATGTCCGTTTGAAGCCTTTGGTGTAACATTCCTTATGATGTCGACACCCCAGATGGAGAAAGGCCAGGGAGAGTTCATGTTGTATAATTCTCCGCGGAGGCAAGTGTTGAAGATTGGAGAATTATTAGCATTTGAGGCGCCTCCGTATATAAGCGGTACAATCCTGGATCATGGTGGTCCAGTAGTAGCCCTGTCGGATGATCTTCTTGGTGAGCATGTGACCATTCATGTGGGGTCCATATTCCCCGATGTGGATTTTCTGCATTATTTTCTCAATCTCAGCCCCTACGATGCGGTGTAGATGAGTTCCATCGAAATTCCTCTTGAGTAGAGCTTTATGACAGATGATGTACTGGGCGGCCAGTCTTCGGAGGGTTGTTCGATCTTTATTGTTGGAACCCTCGGGATACCTACCATGTTTAAGGAGGCACCAGATATCATAGTACCAACAATCGGCTAGTTCGGGATTTTCAGTGGAGACAAGCTCAATATGGTAGCAATGGGTCGGTTTGTCTTGCTTTTGAACTAGGAAGGGGTCATTGTTATTCCTTCGATCATGTTGACCATGGAGGCCAAGGTGGCGAGAGCATCGGTTAGGTTATTCTTTGCTCGGGGTAGGTAATGGAAGGTGATATTTCGGAATTAGGAGGCTAACTCTTCTAATTGGGCATGAAAGGGTTGGAGCTTTTCGTCCTTGACTTTCCACTTTCTGAGCACTTGATCGATGATAAGGGCAGAATCCCCATAGACATCAAGGTATTGAATACCTTTCTTAAGAACAACCTTGAGGCCCACTGTGCATTCCTTGTATTCCGTCATATTGTTGGTGCAAAGGAAATCCAATTTAATGGCGATGGGAGTGTGGGAGTCATCTGGGGCGATCAGGAGTATCCCAATGCCATATCCCTTTTTGTTGGCAGCCCCATCAAAGAACATTTTCCATCGAAGGCGGTCTTGAGTGGTGCAGAGGATATTTTCATCTGGGAATTCGAAAATCCGAACATCTGCTTAGTCTATGGGGTAATCGGCGAGGTAGTAAGATATGGCTCTTTCTTTAATAGCTTTCTGTGTGACGTACACGATATCGAACTCGGTTAGGAGCATCAACCATCGGGCCATTCGACTGGATAATGTGACACTCCACCTAATTAAATACCGGGTGATCAGTCCTTTATTAAATTATAATCAAGGTGAACGGTTGGATCATTCTTAGCATCACTGTCGTAAAAGTAACTTTTCCAATTTTAAACACCCTAAATAATTAAGCTAAGTGTCAAAATCATTTTTTTTTCTTTTTTAGACATCAATTTCAAAATTTTATTTTAAAAACCAACATTTAAAACTTTACATAATTCATAGTTAAGGAATCACGCAACAACTATACTGGAACATATAATCCAAACAATTAAACATCTACCTAATTAATTCCAACTTTAAAACTTAAAGGAAAACATCATGACAATAATAAATCCCAAAGTATAAATACTGGAAATATACGAATCACAATCTATGATAAAACAACTGAATAATAAAGAAGGGCGACACATGCCCAACGGAATAAATAGTGCTAGAAGTGGAATCAACAATGAGGTCGTCTAAGCAAGAGGCCTGCAACTCCCACCTAAGCTGCAACGCGTTCCTTCCAAAGGATCCTGTGCAAGATGCCCCTGTGGCTGGGCACCTGTAATATATACATATATATACAAGAGAGAAGAGAAAGTAGAAAACGGGTCAGAGCCCGATTGTAAAACAGTTTAAAATTAGTTTAGCAAGTATTTAAAATGCTTACCGGCTAATGCAACCAACATATTAGTGCGGCACTCCCTTGAGAAATCCTCACCTCTCTTCTAATGTGCACACCTATCGCACTAATATTCCCAACAATTTAACTTATCTTATCTTAAGTTACTCGTAAGGTTACATACCGACAATTTCAAATGTTAAGGATATTAATTTTTTTATTTAACAGCAAAGTTCACCTAAGCCTTATATGATTATAAAGTTTCACAGTAATATAACGTACTTTTCCAAACAGTTATTTCCAAGTTGAAATAATTATTCATTTCTTACATACCATAGTCACAGTAGGTAGTTCCCAAATTCCAGATTTAAATATATATATTAAATACTCATATAATATATATATATTCTAACGGCACCCCATATAAAATTTATGGTGCCGGCATACTCTGCTATCCAATCCCCGTAACACTCGTACTAAGGGAAATACAAGTTCAGAATCACTCTCGAACAGTATTAAAACCAAACACATACAAATTGAGGCGAAGTATAGTTCCAAGTCACTAAGAGGTCAGCACATACCCTCACGTCTCTTAGGACCTTATGACTATCGATCCGATAGACTGTACCAAGGATTCCTATCTTCTAGGGTACGAGTCAATATCCCCCATAAAGGTCCCATCGAGATAAGACTGTCCCAGCGCGGTAACCTCGGAGATAGCAAGTAGCGTGGGCATGATTTTTACACGTATATAGTATATGCATAAACACAGTCATATATGTATACCACAATCCCCATATCAAATTTAGGTACACTCTCACGACCCATAATTATGATATTTATCCTTATAACACATTATTTAGTTATCACATATAACGATTTGTCTCTTATTTTAATTTGTGGGATTATTCCAACTTACTACGTAACACTCATAGATTTTTATCTTCCCAAGTGTAATTTCAGTAGGTACTCATTTATTTTACAACGTAACTTTCTTACGAGTCTCACCCTTTAACACATATTCCCATTGTCCCTTATATGTAAAACATCCCCGTGAAAGGTTAATCTCGTCTTACATTAAAGGTTCCATATTTTTAATACGTCCTACTGGTCTTCTTTATATCCCAAAATGTTCTAACATTAATATCCCAGAATGTCAAATCATTTAAGTTGGAAAAACCTATAAAAAGGGGAATGTGAGTTATGCAGGATGGGTCAATCGATCTATGGAATATGTTCGATCGATACTTTAAGGTCGATCGATCGATCAAACAGGTATGGCAAATCTGCAGAATTTCCAGTTATGGGTTTTCTCTACCAACATCATCCAAACGTTATATTTGACTACCAAACTCCCAATAATTCATACTACCAGTAATATAACCTCAAATAAGTGATTTCCTACGTCAAGCATGCGGATTTTCATCATGAATAACGAATTTAAAGGGCAAAATCCATAAAAACATCAAGAACCCTAATATTTCTTTTGTTTGATTTCTTCCCATTCTTTTACCAGATTTCATACTCTTTATTTACTGAAATTTCGTGGTTCAATCTCTACATATGAATTGGGTTTCCAGAATACATATATTACTCATACAACATGCGAATTCGAATATCCAAAATAGGTTTTTCTTTCACAAAACTAGTCCTAATCAATCCTAGGATAATATTATTGGAGCATTAACTAAAATAGAGAAAGATAAATACTTTCCTGAGAATTTTTTTGGTTCAGACTCGTGGAGATTTTGGTGTGGTTGTGATCCTCGTTGTACGATCTAACGTTTGGCGGCGACGGCGGTGCAATTGGTGGAGTTCTTGGCCTAGAACTCCTTGGAAAACCTCTCCTCTTCCTCTACAATGGCCATCTTTGGTTTATGGTGTTTCTAACCCTAGAAGGTGACTCTCACCATCTGATATTCCCTTAGAATTTTCGTGGGTTTTCAGGCCCAAAAATGTAAAATGTCCAAAAAGCCCTCCCGGGGTGTTAAGTAGGCCTAAAAACGCCCCGAGACCCAAACTAAACCCCCGGGTACATTATTTTGACTATCTCGACCCTTCCGGACACATTGACCCACTCAAAATGACCATACGGGTGACCTATAATTTTATTTACTTTTAATAGTCTGAATTTAATCCCGACACGACACAAGCGCGTCCCGATAAATTTCCAAAATTATCAAATTAGATTCTCGTCTCGTGATAATTTTACTAATCATAATTACACCACTTACTTTACCCATAAAGTAACTTATAACAAAAATAATTACTAACTCCCATCACGCTAGTAAGTATTAAATGATTTTTCGAATTAATATTAATTTAATATCTCTAATTAAATTTAATAAATCCCCAAAATTAAAAGACATAAAAATACGGGCTATTACATACTTCCCCCATAATAACAGAATTTCGTCCCGAAATTTGAAAAATAAAGTGTACCTTGAAAAGACAAGACTATGTGATAATTGATTAACTTCGCAACTTTCTAATATAGCACACTTATTTAATTAGAGACCCTAAACATGCATCTAAGGTGCGCGTGTCAACCCATAAATAAATAAAGCATGTGACACAAAAAATATGCTGAGACACAGAATTCAGGAAAAAACCCCTTTCGGGTAAAACCTTTATTTCACTATGAATATACAAGTCGCAACTTACAATTACATAGATAAATCTGCAATGGATCAACGTGCAGCCAACCCACAAAGACACGCAGTCTTGAACTCAGAAAGAGATACACGCAGCACCCTCCAAGGACTCGCATCCCAAACAACAAAGGAAGAACCGCAACTCTCCTCAATGACACGCAGCCATAACACTTTGTAGAGACTCCCTCAGCAATGACACGCAGCCCTCGGTTGCAAAGATCTATCCACAAAGATGAACAACAAAAAAGTTTGTGTTCTAGGGTTCCAAAAGATTCACAAAAGTAATTGGGATTTTTGTGTGTGAATAAAAAAGATTTTTGGCACATCAAAAAATGAAGTCTTGTTGTGTTTTAACTCTTAAAAACATTTTCTCAAAGACTTAAAAAATACACCACCGAAATAGGTATATATATAGGAAAAATAAGTTGGTGGAAAAATATCACACGGAACTGTTCGAACTTATCCCATGCGGATCGGTCCGGCTTGGAGGCGGATCGGTCCGTCCTCGGATCGATTCTTTTAAAAAATGGATTCTTCGGTTAGCTTTCGGTCCGGGGTTTAATGGATCTGCAACAAGCGGATCGATCCGATTGAGTGGTGGACCGGTCCGGTGGCGGATCGGTCCGGTATAGAGGCGGACCGGTCCGGCTTCTCAGAAAACTAAAAAACTTTTAAAAGCCTCATTTTGCTTGAAAAAACACACTTCTTATTTTTATAAAAAAACATTTTATAAAAATTTCCCAATACTAAATATGAACTTTAAGGAATGCAAAAACAAAATTTTACGAAGTTCAATCTCGTAGAGGCTATGATGTTGAAGACGCTTTGATATTCGGATTCGTTGATGTAGATGCGATCTTGAATTTCTTCAACGGTGTAACGGGGTATGACATACATATTGATAATGGACAAAAATGTCCTTACATACCTGGTAAGAATAACTCTGGGTACTTCTCACGCATGTCCGCCTCACGCTCCCAAGTGGACTCCTCCACATTATGATGCTCCCACTGGCTCGGATAAATGGGACCACCTTTGACCTCAATCTCCTTTCGCTATGGTCTAGGATAGCCACTGGTCTCTCCTCGTAAGAGCTATCGGGCTGTAAGTCAATCTCCTTAATCACGATATGGGTATAGGCCATGTCATCCCGAAGGTATCGTCTCAACGACGAGATGTGGAATACATCGTGAATGCGATGCAAGTGCTCTAGCAATCCCAATCTGTATGGTACTGGCCCAACCCTCTCGATAATGGAAATGGTCCCACGTACCTCGGGGCCAATTTCCCTTTCTTCCCGAACCTCATCACTCCTTTCGTAGGAGACACACGTAGTAGTACTTGGTCCCCCACATTAAATTCTCAGAAGAACCGTTTTGCATCGACGTAGATCTTCTGCCTGTCCTGGGCTACCCAAATGCGATTCCTAATGATCTCAATCCTAGTGGAGGTTTCCTGAATCACCTCTGTTCCGAGAAACTTGTTATCCCCCACCTCTATCCAACACGTTGGGGAATGACAAGGCCTGCCATACAAAGCCTCAAATGGAGCCATTCCAATCGTGAACTGATAAGACTTATTATAAGAGATTTCTACCAGTGAAAGATGTGGCTCCCAACCTCCTCCAAAATCAAGGACACACATGCGTAGCATATCCTCCAACATCTGATTAGTACGCTCTGTCTGTCCATATGTCTGTGGGTGATAAGCTGAACTCAACCTCAACTCTATACCTATGGCCTCCTGAAAGCTCTCCCAGAAATGTGACACTAAAATATTATCTCTATCTGACACAATATTCAGGGGCACCCCATGTAATCTGACAATCTCAGTAATAAACAACTGAGCATACTGACACGTGGTATAGTCCGTCCGCACTGGCAGAAAATGTGCCACCTTGGTCAAATGGTCCAGAATCACCCAGATGGAGTCGTGGCCCCGCTATGATGTAGGCAACCTAGTAATAAAATCCATGGAAATACTCTTCCACTTCCACGCGGGTATTTCCAATGGCTGAAGCAACCCCGACGGTTTTTGGTGCTCCACCTTTACCAGCTGGTAGGTAGAACACTTGGACACGAACTCAGCAATGTCCTTTTTCATCCCACTCCACGAGTATTACCGCCTCATATCTTGGTACATCTTATCTCCCCCAGGATGCACCGCAAATCGGGACCCGTGAGACTGGGTCATCACTGCATGACGTAAGTTGCTCTTTCTGGGACCACCAATCTCCCATTAAATTTCAAACCTCCATCAGAACTAACAGAATAGGACTCAGCACCCTCAGCTAAAAGTCTTACAATCTATTCCTGGAAAAATGGGTCTACGATCGGTGCTTGTATTACCCTCGTAAAAATTTCGGGTGTCATTGTCATTACAGATATGAAGGAACGGGCTACTGCGTCCTGGTGACCCAAATATTTCCACTTTGCCTTCCAGACGTTCGCTATATCGTTCATCGATCTACGGCTCAACGCATCGGCAACTACGTTGGCCTTCCTCGGATGGTATTGTATATCGAACTGATAGTCCTTCACAAACTCTAACCTCCTGCGCTGATGTATATTTAGCTCTCGCTGAGTGAAAGGATACTACAGTGACTTGTGGTCTGTGAACAAGCGGAATTTCTCCCCCAATAATTAGTGTCCCCATATCCTCAATACAAAGACGACCGCTGCTAACTCTAGGTCGTGTGTGGGGTAATTCTTCTCGTGCGACTTAAGCTTGCGGGAGGCAAAAGCTATAGCCTTCTCCTCTTGCTGAAGTACTCCCCTGAGTCCCTGTATGGAGGCGTCGGTGTAAACAAGATACTCCATGCCCAGCTTATGTAAAGCAAGGACCGGTGCTGAAGTAAGCTTGTCTTTCAGCTCGTCAAAAGCCAATTGACAAGCATCATCCAAACATATGGTACCCCCTTGCGAGTCAGGTTCATTAATGGACCCGTTATTTTGGAGAACCCCCGAATAAGTCTCCTGTAGTATCCGGCTAATCCCAAGAAAGTACGCACTTCCGTCGGTGTCGTGGGCTGTCCCCACTCCCTCACCACTGACACTTTACTCGGGTCAACCGCTATCCCCTGTTCAGAAACAACATGCCCTAATAACTGCACTTCCCGTAACTAGAATCCGCACTTCTCATACTTAGCATACAGCTGATGTTCTCGTAGAGTCTGAAGAACCTGCCTCAAGTGCTTGTCATGCTCTTCCTCAGTGTGTGAATATATCAAGATGTCATCTATGAAGACGATGACAAACAGATCTAAGAACCCTCTGAACACTCGGTTCATTAAGTCCATGAATACAGCTGGAGCATTTATAAGTCCAAATGGCATCACTCTGAACTCATAGGATCCATATATCGTCAAGAAAGAAGTCTTTAAAACATCCTTCTCCCTAATATGTAGCCGATGGTATCCTGATCTTAGATCTATCTTCGAAAATAAAGTTGCTCCCCTCAGCTGGTCGAACAGATCATCGATTCGAGGGAACACATATTTGTTCCATATCGTGACCTTATTCGCCGACGGGTGAGTCATCACCATTTTAGGCTACGACGAAAATGTCAGGGGTGCAAACACTAGTAGTGATGGAGTGAGGAAGACACACCTTTGATATTGTGGACCCAAGGTCGTCCGAGCAATAGGTTGAAACAAGCTTGGATGTCTATGACTTGGAATTCAATGACGGGGTTTATAGGGCTAACCCCTATTGCAAGTTTTATGGACCCCATCACCTCACGACGGGTATTATTGTAGGCATGCACAACGACGGAGGTTGGAGTGAGGTCGCTTTCTTCCAGGGCTAAACACTTGAAGGTTCTCAGAGCTCAAACATTCAAGGCGGATCCCTTATCGATAAAGGAGAGTGGAACGGCCTTTCCCATAACTTCGACGGAGATATTGAGTGCATGATTATGATTCGACCCAATTCTGGTGATTTCTTCTTCAGAAAATGATAGCATTCGGGTAGAGGTCAAGGATCCGACCAGATTTATCGCTTCTTCTGGTGTGGTAGAGGGGGGAACTATGGGTCCGGTGAGTAATTTGATTAAAGCATTTATGTGCAGTTGGGAAGACATGAAAAGCCCCCATAGGGTGATGTTAGATTGAGTTTTCTTCAGTTGATTGAGGATCTTGGTCTCTTCGATGGTCATTTCTGTCATAGGAAGGTTTTCAATGCCCTTCCCTTTGTTATTTACTGGTAGTGAGCTTGGAACCTGGTAATGTCTCCCTGATCTGGTCATGTGATTTACTAACGAAGGAAAGAACATGAATCCTGTTTCCTTGTCAACCTCAGGTTGTACTGGCACCCTATTTATTTTTTTGAGGAGTTCTTCAAATGATATCATCCCACATATGTCGTCTACTGGGCCATATCTTCCTGAAGCTTGTTCTTCACTCGAATCTTCGAATTCTTCACCCCATCCGGTGGTAAAGTCGATATATTCCACAATTTCAACGACTTCTTTATACAAG
Source organism: Sambucus nigra (assembly GCA_949130495.1). Taxonomy (NCBI): domain Eukaryota; kingdom Viridiplantae; phylum Streptophyta; class Magnoliopsida; order Dipsacales; family Adoxaceae; genus Sambucus; species Sambucus nigra. The sequence continues at coordinate 25,338,740 of OX422211.1, forward strand.
TTCTCCCATTTCGTGGGGATATGTGTGATTGAAGGGACTAAGCGCCCTTGTAGCTTCAAAGTGTCAAGTAACCCGATGATACTTCAAATGCTGTTGGTTTACCCGAATAATTCTACCATAGTCTCGACAACATCATCTAGGCTGACTTCGTCGGTTGGTACCACCCACTTGTCTAAATCTCGAGCCCATTTACATGCCTCCAAGAACAGTGTACTGAACTTCTGGCAATCGATGACCATCTGTGAGGGCAATTTCAGCCCGAACTCTTGGAGTTGGTTTAACACCTCTGACAATTCCATACTTCCATTTTCAGAACGGGTACGGACAACGATGCCTGCTCTGGTAAGGAGTGACAATGCCTGATCGGCGAGGCTAGTAGGGTGTAGGAGGAAATATGGGAAATTTTGAAGAGGTTTAGGAGAGTATATGGGTGTGATTTGAGTTGAAGGATCGAAATTTGGGTTTTCTTCCAAGAAGATGGCATTGGCATGATTCAAAAGTGGATTGTGAGTATTGTTTGGGTTAGGATTGGATGGTGGGGAAATGGTACCTCGATCAATGAGATCTTGGATTACGTTTTGGAGGTGAAAGCATTGGTCGGTGATATGGCCGGAAGTTTGGTGAAAGTCACAATGAGCATCGGTTTTAAAGTTTCTTGGGAGTGGATTTGGCAATAGACGTGGATCCAAGGGTTTGATGAGGTTTCGGCCTAACAGGGCTTCGTAAACTTTGGAGAGGGGAGCATGGAGCTCATTGTATTCCCTTCGGATGGGGGCAGGGTGGCTTTCTGGTGCCCATGATGTGGTTGGTTGAGAGATGTTATTGATGGTCGAAACGGTAGCACTGGCAGGCTTATCATACTTTCTAGGGGTGAATTATATAGACACCTTCTTTGGTTTAACCTCTGATTTAACGAGGCTTTCCTCGATTTCCACTCCAGCCTCTCTGAGATATCAGAAGTGGGGATAGTATTTTCCTCCCATCGTCGCTCGGACATGGGACCAGAAGTTTTTCTTCACTATATTGACCTGTTCTTCCTCAGATGGCCGATTAGTCATGGTAGCTGCTTGCTCTCTCCACCGAGTTATGAAGTTACTGGCTGATTCTCCTAGACTCTGTTTGAGCAGCTCTAAATCATGATGGGTGACCTCAAGCTCTTCATTGTATTTGTACTGTGACATGAATTCTCGAGCTACATCCTCCCAGTTACGGATTCTGGATTCCTCAAGAGATAAAAACCATCGGAGGGCACTATCCTTCAAAGTTTGCTGAAATAATTAGTCCATCATCTCTTCAGAAGCCCCTAGTTGAGTTATGGAATGATGATAACTGTGAAGATGAACAATTGGGGGTCCACTAACTCCGAACTTCTCGATATTTGGCATCTTGAACTTCTCAGGTAACCTTGCTTTAGGATAAGGAGACATGTGGGTGTAGTCCATGTAATTCCCAGAGATCCTGACTTGGTCAAACTTCTTGGTGAGCATCTTGAGATCCTCTTTGACTTTATTCAACTCCTCCTCCTTTGGATCAGTGACCACAAACAGGTTAGCCATAGGCTGGGCAATGTTTGGCATTGGAAGCTGGGCAGGCGACGGCCCATGGGCAGAAGGGGCACGTGGAGCGTGCTGATATTCTTTCGGAACCCAAATAGGCTCGGGTGGATCCATAGTACGTGGGAATAAGGCCTCGGGCTCTTGAGGAACATGAACTTGGTTTCGTTGCATCTCTCGGACCTCGGTTTGTAGGTTGTCAATCTTGGACACGAGCTGAGCTAGGACTATCGTCAGATTCGGCTGTATGACTGGTGCTTGATCTGTATTCTCCATGGAAGATCGATGGATTCCGGACTCAAAAGAAGTAGTAGAAGAACGGATGAAACTCTGGGGTGATTTGACTGAAGACCGAAGCCAATAGGGAACCAGGGCAAGGGCTTGTGATCGACCTGAGAAGGCGTAGGATGAGATTTATTTTTGAGAAAAAAGGAAGAACTATTTTTGGATTTTCGATAAAGAAGGAGAAATATTTTTGAATTTTTTGATAAAAAAGGGAGAAATGTTTTTGGAGACGGAACTCAGCATGATTATTATGATTATTATGTTTTCACTTGTATTTAATTCTCCTAAATGCAATGCCGGATGGGACCCGAGCCTGGAAAAGTGGAGGTTTTAATATATGCAAAGCTACGGTTTGGAATTGTAACCAGGCTCACGGACACGACCCCATTTTAAAAATGTGCAAAAATTGGGCGGTAGGCCGACCAAAAATTTCGACAGAGTTTCGGGTTGAAACCGACAATCTAAAGTGCGCGTCCTACGTTTCACACCTATATGCGAGTATGCAGTTGGTTGGGTGAATCGACATGGGTTCCCCCCTTTGGCGTGACTTCCACGATATACATCTTGCTCTTGTGGGAAATCGGTACGTGTGGACAAGCCATTTGATATACCTGAGTGTACGTGAATTGCCTCACCATATACCTCGTGGGGATGGTACGTGTGAGAGCGAATTCGATATACTCGACGTACGTGAAGGAATTCCCTGCGATATACCTCCCGTCATGACTTCGGTAAAGCGATACGATGCGGGAGAACCGTTCGATATACGTCAAAGGTACTTAGCTAATGGAAGGTGAGAGTCATATCACATAGGCTAACTGCGACCTGCCGTACCAGCTCCCATCACGAAGTGACCCTCCAGTTACCGGGTAAAATTTGGTCAATATCAATGCTCTTTGGTGATGTCGTGTGAATCATGCATGATTCTCTTATTAGTATCTGATGATGAGAATGCCTTTTCTTGATTATGCCAAACAGGGAGTAAACTACGAGTACCCCAAAAGGTACACCAAGTATGGATGGGTGATGCATGCAACATGTGGATATACATGGAGAATTTTCTACAAGTGTGTGGACATAAGCATAAGCATGGTATACATATGAGAAAGGGGAACATGCAGATATGGGGGGAAACATAAGCAAATATAACATTCATGTAAATAGAGTCAAACCCACAAAACAGACATTTATCCCCAGCGGAGTCGCCACTGTGGCCATCCCTGATCCTCGTAGTGCGGGCGGGCGCGTGGAGGAAAGGATCTTTCGGGTCCCACGCGTCCCTCTCGGGAAATGCTTTGACCGGCGTCGTTTGTGGTGTAAAAATGTAGAGAGATTCAGAGTCGCCAGTCTATTTTACTCAAAACAGACAAAAGAAAAATGGGAAGCCACCCCGAAGGATGGCATCCAAAGACATACTGGTGCGTACGAAACCAAGATGATTCGAGAAGGATTTGGAGGCTTAGTTACGAAATGGGAAGGTGTTAGGCACCCATTCCTCCCTTTTGGTCTCTCATGAATATTTGCTATTTTCCTTTTGTTTCCCCCCGTGATATGTGTGCATGTGTATATATAGAATGGAGGTAGGAATCCTCGACTTGTATCATGGAAAAGATAAAGCGAGTCATCCGTAGGAAGATATAAGAATAATATTAGAAAAATAAGATTTGCGCGATTACTCCTACGTTGATCATTATAATGGAACGATAACGCATATGGAGTAATGCGTCACAAAGGGCAAGTATATAGAATATAAGGAAAATGGATTTAGAGATGATAGAAAATGAGAGAAAAAGTGAGAAAAAGGACTCGAATCTCGAGTTTTACCCCATGACGCCTATGTAGCCTATAAAGGCATCAAAGTCCACGTAGTTCGCATACAAAATGAGGGTTGGGGTATAACCCATAAATTCAAATGGGGAATCTCTTATTTGTAAGTGTGTGTGTGTGTGTGTAGAAAAAGTGTTTTGATTGTGAGAAAAGTGTGGAAAAAGTGTGAGAATCCATACTTGGAATTTATGAGCAAACCCTCTTTTTCTTGTTTTTTTTAGGTTTTATGAAAATAAAAGGTGTACAATAATACTAAATAAAAAGTATATTAGAATGTGTGAGATGAGATAATAAAAGTGCTAAATAAGAAAACAAGTTATTGGGAATTTAAGAGAATTTAAGAGAGAGTTTGAGAAAGTTGGACCTTCTTGAAGATCTTGAGCTTGATCTTGAATGTTGGAGAGAAGCCCTTGCACTTAGATGATGATGGAGAGTGGATAATTCACCAAGTTTGGTGAAAAGTGTAATGAAAAGTGGAAGTAAAAAAGGGATTTGGAAGTTGAAATCACCCTGCCTTCGAGAGAGGTTTCTGCGATTCGTTCAGAGAGATTTTTATCAGATTTGGGCTCCCTTTGCAAATGAGGTGAAGGCCTCCTTTTATAGGCCCAGGTGAGTTCCGATCGGCATAGACCTGTTCCTGCCTATCGACGGGTGCCGATAGGCAGGGTCTGGAACCTGCCATTTGGTAGTGCGCTTTAGGCTTTTTGGAAAATCGGCCGCCGAGGGCAATCCGTTAGTCAGAATCGCGCAGGGGGCATACCGTTGGAAAGATAATTTAGAGACCTTTGAAAGTCCTTTGGATATCTCCCGGGTTCGGGAGTTTACTTTGGATCAAATATTTCTCGGAAGCATTTGTCGGTCCATTGGACGGGGAATTGCTCGGACGTAAACGGATCGCTCGTTCGCGTGGTAAGTCCGAATTGCGCACGGGGCAGACCGTTGGAAAGGTTAGGAGATGTAATTCGACATTCCAAAGAATTTGACCCAATTTGGGGAGTTGATTTTGGTCAACCGGACCCGGAAAGCATTCAGTGACCTCTCGGAGTCAAACGGATCATTCGTCCGCATGGTAAGTTAGAATTGCGCACGGGATGGACCGTTGGAAAGGTTATTCAGTGCCCTTTGAAGATTCATTCAGCCTCAGTCGAGCTGAAGAATTGGCATAGGTCAAACAAAGCTCGGGAGTGCCCGGTGGCCTCTAGGTCAGGTTTCAGACGCAAACAGATCATTCGTCCGCATAGTAAGTCAAAATCGCGCACGGGGTGGACCGTTGGAAAGGGTATTCAGTGCCCTTTGAATATTCATTCAATCTTGGTCGAGATGAAGAGTTTGACTTTTGGGTCAAACTGAGCCGGGGAGTGCCCGATGGCCTCTAGGGCAGTACTTGGGACATGACCTGGGTTTACGATAATGAAGGGAGGTACTAGGGACCTAAGAAGACTTAGGGGGTAACAGAATGGGGTGTCTACAAACCTATTCAATCAAGTCCTTAATTTCAGAGGGATGAACACATCTCTGTAGTGCTGCTATAACTCCTCTTCTGTACAAAATGCCATTGGTCAATACGTAATGAGCAGCTTTGAACTTTAATTTCTTGGCTGCGAGTTTATTAGTGGGCAAAGTCCCTTCTTCAATATAAGACCTGATGGGGTCCATCCAAGATGGTCCCAAATCGAGGGTTATGAAATTCATCATCAAATCTTCATATATGCTCCGACTAGTCAGGATTTCTATTGGGATTGTTCTTTGTAGCTCGATGCGCGTTACTGATGCTAGCCGAGGTAGGGCGTCGGCTCTTGCATTCTCCAATCTCGGTATTCTAATCAACTGAACTGTGGTAAAAGCCGAGATAACCTCCATAGCCTTTGCATGATACTTGACCATTAGTTCTCCCTTCGCTGCATACAATTCGAGAATTTGATTTACAATTAACTGTGAATCACTGAACACCACGACCTGCTCTGCCTTTATGGTTTTGGCTAAATTTATCCCCACGATCATAGCCTAATACTCAGCTTCGTTAATGGAGGCTTTAAACTGAAAACGCAGAGCATATTCTATATCAATCGCATCAGGACTATTTAAAACAATTCCTGCTCCGCTACCTGTAGTGCACGAAGAGCCATCCACTTACAGATTCCATAGAGGTACTTCATTATCAAACTCTTGATCAGACAGAGTTCCTTGGTGGAATATTTGATGATTGTTTTTGTCCTCCCCTGGCACTTCTCGCTACTCATTGATTATCTTTTCTTGATCGTCCACTGATGGAAGTTGGTCGGGAGTTAAATTTGAAGATCCTGTAACATCCACGGGTTAGTCCGTATTAAACTCTTGCTCTTCAGAGGTATTAGAGTGAGTAAACTCTGCGATAAAATCCGCTACTTCCTGCCCTTTGAGCGACGATCTAGGCTCATAAACTATGTCATATTCACCAAGTTCTACTGCCCAGTACATCAATATTCTTGATTTCTCCGATTTATGCAGGCCTTATCTTAATGGCATATCAGTATACACCACTATAGTATGGGCTTGGAAATATGGCCTCATCCTTCTTCTTGCTTCGATCAGTTATAATGCCAACTTCTCCAGTCTTGGATATCTGATCTCTACTCTTCGAAAGGCCTTGCTGGTGTAGTAAACCAGTTTTTTTACTCCATCCTCTGCCCTTATTAACGCCGAGCTAACTGCATTCTCTGAGACTGCCAGGTACAAGTATAATCTTTCTCCCATCACTTGTCTAGATAATAATGGAAGTGTTCCCAGATATTTATTTAACTCTTAAAATGCCTCCTCACATTCATCATTCCAGTCAAAAGTTTTTAGAAGTGTTTTAAAGAATTGGAGGCATCTTTCTGTTACCGTGACATAAATCTATTTAGTGCTGCAACTCGCCCTATGAGACTTTGTACTTCCTTCTTCGTAGTGGGAGATCGTAGTTCCAATAGGGCTTTGATCTTCTTAGGGTTCACCTTAATACCTCGTTGGTTAACAATATATCCGAGAAACATACCTTCTCGCACCCTAAATATGCATTTGGTGGGATTCAACTTCATTTGATATTTTTTTAGTTGATCTAAAGTATGACTTAGGTCAACTATATGGTCAACAGCTTTCTTGCTCTTCGTCAGCATATCGTCGACATAAAACTCCATGTTATGGCTGATTTACTCTGCGAACACCTTATTCATCAGCCGCTGATATGTTGCACCTGCATTTTTAAGTTCGAAGGGCATAACATTATAGCAATAAGTTCCCCTTGGGGTTATAAAAAAGGTACTTTCCCTGTCCTCAGGTTTCATTTTAATCTGATTGAAACCAGAATAAGCATCCATGAAACTCAACAATTCATGCCCCGAAGTAGCGTCCACCAGTTGATCGATTCGAGGCAAAGGAAAATGATCCTTTGGGCAGGCTTTATTAAGATCAGTGAAGTGCACACACATCCTCCACTTATTGTTTTTCTTTTTCACCATCACCATATTTGTTAGCCAATCAGGATATTTTATGTCCTCAATAAAAAAGGCTTTTTGCAGTTTCTCTACTTCTTCCTGTATAGCTTGGTTCTTTTTAGGGCTGAACACCCTTCTTCACTGCTTCACTGGTTTGACCTCCTTAAGTTCGTGGCACAAGAAACTCGGGTCTATCCCGTGCATGTCTTTATGACTCCATGCAAAAGTTTGTTTTTTATGCCTTAGAAATGCCATCAGTTCCTGTTTTATTGAAACATCTAATTATACAGGCGCCTTGAGCAACTTAAGCGTACCAAGCAACTTAAGCGGTCCAAGCTACTTAGCGTGCAGATCATCCAAATCAAGAGAATCAAAAGACAACTACGCATTAAATGCGCATTATTATCGTACAGATGTATATGTCTACTAGATAATAGCGTATTATCCTTTCATATATACAGCCTCAAGGCTATAAATACAATGTAACCTCCTCATAAGAAGGGGACTTTAGATCTCTTGGTAAACCTATTATCGAGATTCCAAATAAACAGTCAGCAATTCAAAAACAGTGGACGTAGGCCATTTTCATCAGGTTCAACCACTTTAAAAATACTTTGTCTTATTAATTTATTTATTTGTGATTGATTAATTAGAGATAATCTAGTTTTTTATATCAACAGATTGGCGCCATCTGTGGAAAACGATTATACTTAGCGTTTTTCACTAAAATAATTCATCATCTATGGCTGAGAATCCGGAATCCAGTAATCGAAACACTGGGGTCCCTCCAAACCCCTCTACTCCACTAAATGTTCAAGATCTGGCTGGCATAATGGCTAATTTAGCCCAAGGCCAAACGACCATGCAAGAAACCATGCGTCAACTTATACAAACTGTTCAAGGTGGAGTGCTGGCCCAATCAGGACAACGAAGTGTTCAAAGAAATACCCATTTTCCATCTTCGAGAACTAGAAGAACGTTATTCCCAGAGGCTTATCAATCTAGACGTACTGACTCATATTGTACTGAAAGATCTAGTGATCCTTCGTATTAACCAGGACGGACTTCATCAATACGAGCTACTAATTCCCATCGAATTGTCACTCTTACTCCAGAAATGGACTAGTGCTCTAGAAAGGTTTAGTAGAGTCTCTCCTTTTGATCGATTGGGCCCTAGGAGGAATAGAAGTCCTCCTAGGATTGCATCGAGGAGCTCTCAACGACCATCTGACCTAAGGGAAGGCTCTGGCCAATCACGCCCAATAGCCCATAATGAAAGATCCCAAGAGGAAAACTCAACACTATCAGCTGCTCGAATAAATAGGCCCGAGGTGGTAAACGATGCATGGAAAGGCTCTATTCAAAGGTTAGAGGACAGATTAGGGGAAATGGCCAAGGCCAAGAATCCTCTACCAAGAACTTTTGTCCAAGGGACACCATTCGTACTGGAAATTGTGGATTTTCCAACACCATCAAAATTTAAAGCTCCAATGGTGAGGCCTAAATATGATGGAAAAACTGACCCTTTCCTTCATATAGAACAATACCAAGCTGCTGCTGATATCTATGCGGTTCCAAACAAGATGAGATGTAGGGCGTTTTCAGGAACTCTCATCGGATCAGCCAAGATATGGTACAACAACCTTCCTCGGGGGAAGATCGTAATTTTCCTTCAGTTGGCAGAGCTTTTCATAGGGAATTTTTGTTTTGGAGAAAAAACCAGTTAAACGAGTAGCACACTTACTGAATGTTAGACAGAAGCCAGAAGAAAGTACCAGGGACTACATTACTCGTTTCAATAACGAGAAGCTTGAGGTCATTGATTACGAGAAACTTGAGGTCATTAATTACGAGGAGAAAACAACAATTACTGCTCTGATGAGTTGACTATTACCAGATAAGTTGTATTATACTTTGGCCAAAGATCCACCTAGGACCATGGAAAAACTGATGGCAAAGGCAGCCAAGATCATGAACACTAAAGAGGCTATGGCTGCGAAGAAGAATACAGACACCAAGGAGACCAAGGTAGAAGATGATAAAATTCGAGAAGAAGGATTAGAAGAATAAAGGTGACAATAAGCAGTCGAAAGGCAAGTAAGCGTTAGAGCAGATGAGGAAGTATGGAAATTATACTCCCTTGAAGGTAGATATAAATCACATTCTGGCGGAGATCAAGAATAGCGATGAGTTAGCCTGGACAGGGAAAATGAAAGCAGACCCTGACAAAAGGGACAAGTCCAAATATTGCAAATTCCACAAAGACCATGGTCACACGATCAAACGTTGCATAGCTCTCCAAAATTAAATTGAAGCACTCATCAGGCGAGGAAAATTAGCCAAGTATGTTGATCGACAAAATAGTGGAAAGACCAGCGACCGAGGAAGGTAAAGATCTAAATCTCCTCGTCAAGCAAAAGAAGATAAGAAGAGAGATCACGAAGATGATCCAGAAGATGACCCCAATCTCCCCAAAAGACCAAGACAACCAGAACGCGAGGTATTTTTAATCCATTTGGGGTCATTTGAATGTAATGTAATTACAAGTGGAGATGCAGGAGGTGGAGATCTAACTGCGGAGAGAAAATCTTACCTCAATGAGGCTCAAGCTTGCTCATACATACAACGAATAAACTTGGTTGAATATGATCGCCCGAGGAAGGTGAATAAGGACAAACTGGTCATCGGTTTCTTTAAGAATAACCTGTCAGGTGTACTATATCCTCATGATGACCCATTGGTAATCAAGATGAGAATGAAGGAAGTGGTGATTTCACGGGTACTGGTGGATAATGGTAGCTCGGTAGATCTCATGTTCTACCCATACTTGACAGTTTGAATCTGAAGTTAGCCCAGTTGGAGCCTTATCGTAGGCCCCTCCTCAGTTTTACTGGTGAAAAGGTTTTTCCACTTTGGATGATCAAGTTGGATAAGCTTATTGGTATATGGCCTGCTTGTCGAACAGAAAGGGTACGCTTTTTTGTAATGGATAAAAATGTCCAATCAGCTTATAATATCATTATGGGAAGGGTAGGTCTGTAGAAGTTCGAAGAAGTACCATCTACTATACATCAATGTTTAAAATTACCAACCAACTTTGGAGTGGGAGTGGTGAAAGGTGACCAGAAAGTATATCAGGAATGCTATTATTCATCTGTCGAATAGGAGGAACGCGAAGAATCCAGTAAGAAGACTACTACCTATAAAGTGGATGAAATAGAAGACGCAGAGATTGAAAAATTAGACCCTAGAGACGAATCTTAGCTCGTGAAGGGACAGGTCATGGAAGCTACCGAAAGTATCATTCTAGATGACGAACACCCAAAACGAACAACCCAAATTGGTGGTACGCTTAAGTTGCTCGTCTAAAGTATTTGTATTTTCCATATAGGTGCCATCACCACGTGTCTTCAAGTAATTGGTCCATGTCGGCAGACTAAATTTGGTATCAACAAGCGTGTTAAACAACTTCATTTTTTTCAAAAGACTTGAAAATTTTATGCTATGAAAACTGCTTTGGCAGAAACATTTGCCTTCTCACTTTTGAACTTTTTAGTTTTGTTTTCAATTCACAAAACATCCCAATATTTATGTGAATTGTTTTGGAACCCAAGATACAACTTTGGTGAAGTTATTTATCTTATAGAGAGGGTAAATCTATGGCTCACGACTGCGTGTCGATTGGGAGTGCTCGAGGGTGTTCCTGGCAGATTTGGACTGCGTGTTCCATTGCTAACTCTAGGTTTCATGCCTATGTGATTGTTCATAGGAGTGATCATTGCAAATTTCATTATAATCTTTGTAACTTGCGATTTACTATTTTATAGTGAAATAAAAGGTTTTACCCGAAAGGTTTTTTTTCCTGAAATATGTGATTTAGCAATTTTTTTTGTGATGGTTTGACACACACACACACACACACACACATAGTTGCATATTTAGGGGCTAAATTAATTTGGTTTGAAAATTGTCTCCAATTAAATAAAGTTAAATTGGAAATTTATGAATTTATTTAAATCGATATCACACGGCATTTACACTACTGAAGTCATTTGATGTCGTTTGAGCGACTGATCGAATTAGAGTTCTAATTAAATACTACTCTAATCCATCCTTATCAGAATAAAACGAAGTGTAAACCATTCCAAACACTTTTAAAAATAATTTTGGTCAACCGGGCCCAGGAAGCATTCAGTGACCTCTCGGAGTCAAACGGATCGTTCGTCCGCATGGTAAGTCAGAATTGCGCACGGTATGGATCATTGGAAAGGGTATTCAGTGCCCTTTGAAGATTCATTCAGCCTCAGTCGAGCTGAAGAGTTAACGTAGGTCAAACAGAGCCCGGTGGCCTCTGGGTCAGGTTTCGGATGCAAATGGATCGTTCGTCCGCATAGTAAGTCGGAATCGCGCACGGGGTGGACCGTTAGAAAGGGTATTTAGTGCCCTTCGAAGATTCATTTAGTCTCGATCGAGATGAAGAGTTGGCTTTTGGGTCAAACTGAGCCGGGAAGTGCCCAATGGCCTCCAGGTCAGTACTCGGGACATGACCTGGGTTTACGATGATGAAGGGAGGTACTAGGGACCTAAGGAGACTTAGTGGGGTAACAGAACGGGGTTTCTAGAGAGCCCCTCGATGGGTGAGTTTGGAACAAATGATGACCGTCGAATAGACACCACATGATGCTTTTGAGGGAGTATGACGGATTCAGAGGGTCGAGGATGATTCTGAGGACCTAAGGAGTGTGCGGGGGATGATCAATTCTGATGGTGAAAGCCAAATCTGTAGGCTTAGGGTAAAGGTCTAATAACCGAGGTCAATTCTGACCTAAGAGTGGTGACGACCGAGGACCAAGGTCAATTCTGACCTAACTCAGGTAACGATCCAAGATCGGGGCCAATTCCAACCCAAGAGTGGTAAAGATAGAGGACCGAGGTCAATTCTAACCTAACTCAGGTGATGATCCAAGACCGGGGCCAATTATGACCCGAGAGTGGTGATGACTGAGGATCGAGGTTAATTTTGACCTCACTCAGGTGACGATCTAAGACCGGGGCCAATTCTGACCCGAGAGTGGTGACGATCGAGGATCGAGGTCAATTCTGACCTAACTTAGGTGACGATCCAAGATCGGGGCCAATTCTGACCCAAGAGTGGTGACGACCGAGGACCGAGGTCAATTTTGACCTAACTCAAATGACGATCCAAGACCGGGTCTAATTATGACCCAAGAGTGGTGAAGACCGAGGATCGAGGTCAATTCTGACTTAAATCAGGTGACGATCCAAGATCGAGGCCAATTCTGTCCCAAGAGTGGTGACGACCGAGGTCAATTCTGACCTAACTCAGGTGACGATCCAAGACCGGGGCTAATTTAGATCGAGGATCGAGATCAATTCTGACCTAACCCAGGTGACGATCCAATACCGAAGCCAATTCTGACCCAAGAGTTATGACGATCGAGGACCAAGGTCAATTCTGACCTAACTCAGGTGACGATCCAAGACCGGGGCCAATTCTGACCCAAGAGTGGTGACGATCGAGGACCGAGGTCAATTCTGACCTAACTCAGGTGACGATCCAAAACTGGGGCTAATTATGACCCAAGAGTGGTGAGGACCGAGGACCGAGGTCAATTCTTACCTAACTCATGTGACGATCCAAAACTGGGGCCAATTATGACCCAAGAGTGGTGACGACCGAGGACAGAGGTCAATTCTGACCTAACTTAGATGACGATCTAAGACCAAGGCCAATTAGGAGCTAAGAGTGGTGATGACTGAGGACCAAGGTCAATTCTGACCTAACTCAGGTGAAGATCCAAGATCGGGGCCAATTCTGACCCAAGACTGGTGACGACCAAGGATCGAGGTCAATTCTGACTTAACTCAGGTGACGATCCAAGAACGGGGCCAATTCTGACCCAAGAGTGGTGACGATCGGGGGTCGAGGTCAATTCTGACCTAACTCAGGTGACGATCCAAGATCGGGTCCAATTCTGAGCCAAGATTGGTGACGATCGAGGACCGAGGTCAATTTTGACCTAACTCAGGTGACGATCTAAGACCGGGGCCAATTCTGACCCAAGAGTGGATAAAGATTGGATTTTGATTTTACAGGAGAAAGAGATTTATGATTTTGATCTGAGCTGGGGAGCTGATAGCTGGGGAAGCTTTTAGGAGACCTCGCAGGGGGGAATAACCTATTTTGAGTGCTGTAAGAGAATTCCACTGGGGAAGTGATCAGGTGATCCTTAGGGATCCTCCGGAGCTTTGCCAGGAGGAGTTTTCACTTGGTTTTTGAGGATTCTGCTGGGGAAGAGGGGTTTCGCTCGAGGGAATGCAAAGTTTTCTTGTTAAAAAGGCTTTAAATCCTTCCTGGAATTTTTAGGAATTTTTTGGTGATTTTTCGAGGCTTTCTGGTATTTTCTGGGAATTTCTGTATGAAATTTAAGGGGGGTGCCGGTCAGCATAGTATGAAGGGTTCCATTCGGAAGTGGCATGGACTTTTGGGCTGCTTAGGGAAGGCAAGGGGTCAGTGACGATCGGTATGGTAGGGGGAGGTGCCGATTGGCATGGCGCTTGGCATCATATATAAAGGGGGTGAATCCCCTCATTTTTTCACAGCTTTTTTTGCTTCTCTCTCTCTGTGATTCTTCTGCAAATCGTTATATCATTCCGATCTTCAAGAAATGGCCGCTTTCGTGAGCACTGCAGTCCACCAGGAGTGGTTGACCGCTGATGACTGGGCGAATGTGGAGTAGAGGGCTAGGGCGCCTCTTGCTTTGGGGAGTGAGAACTCCTTTGATGTGTTTGAGCCTGTTGCGGACCTTGCTGCGGGATCCATCGCATCATTGCTCTTTGAGAGTGATCCCCGGCGATTATGTAAGTAACCCGACCTTTGGCATTCTTCTCTTTCTGGTGATTTTCTTTCTTGATTTTTGATAAGACTTTTCATTTTTCCAGTCTGATATTTCTTTGAAGAACATGCGTGCCTGTGGGAAAACGGGCTTAAGGATCTCTGGGAGCATCTCCCACCTGTGATGTGTTGGATGGTATCATCGGTGGGTTTTGGGCGATTGGCATCGGCGCTGGATGAAACGCCTCTTTCGACAGCGGTCTTGTGATCTTTGGGAGAGAGGTGGTGGGACACTACCCACACCTTTCATTTTAGATTCGGGGAGATGACGGTAACTCCCATAGACGTGCAGCAGCTGTTGGGGCTGGATTGTGATGGAGAGAAAATAGAGGTGGATCGCTCTTTATGGGTGAGATCGGAGGCAGTGCATGCGACACTTGGTGATGTAGGGAGGATAGTCTATGGGGATTCTATCCGGCTGTTCCTGCTGAAGGATGTTCTCTTGGGTAAGGAGATCGATGTGGAGGACGGGCTGCAAGTGAGTTAGATGGCCCGGTTATTCATTCTTCTGGTGTTGGGAGGTTTCATGGTGGTGTCGAGCAGCGACGTCGTTCATTTGTGGTTTCTGCCGTACTTAATGATGTTTTCGAACATCCCTTTCTATGATTAGGGGAGTCTGACCTTGGAGACCCTTTATTTTTCTCTGGATGCATTCAGCCGGTGATGCTGGCAAGCCTTTATTGGGGCCACGTACCTTCTTGAGGTATTCTTCAATTTCTGCATTTCTTTTCATGCATTCTCATTTTCCTTTCATGCACTCGCATTTTCCTTTCATGCATTCGCATTTTCCTTATGCATCTCCTTTTTCTTGTGAATTCAGACGTGGTTTTATGAGGTGATTGGGTACAATACCCCACTGATTGCTTTGAAGGACGACACTGTTGGGGACTTTTGTCGATTGTATCGATGGCATAAGGCCAATCGACAGTCGAAGGGATCTCTTTCCCTGGAGGCAGTGCGTCAGGTCTTTAATGACCTGACCAGTGGTAGGGTAAGACTCTTTCCATTTCAATCTTGGTTTTTGCTCCTTCTGATCTTGTATTGATTTATGCTTTCTCGGAGATTTTCATGTGACCTTTTACCCGTGGGGGACAGCCATTCAGGATGTGGGGGCGACCGGGGTGAACGCGCGGATGAGGCATTTGCTCGCGCATGAGTTCGACCATTCCTGGTACCTCGGGGTGAGGGTGGTTCATCAGATTGCTGAGGAGGAGGTGCTGGTGCCACCCACACAACCTCCTACATCTATGAGGTAGGAGCGACTGATGTCGGAGGATGAGAGGATCGCGGCGATGATTGGCGAGTCCTACTTGCTATACACTGATACGGCTATGCCGTATGACTACATGGATTTTGTGATGAGTTGATTGATGGCGCCTAGCATATATGATGCACTGCCCTTCCCTCCGACGGGTTCGAGTCGGGCGGTGGGATCTTCCCACAGCGGTGGTGGTCCGTCGGCATCTGCGACGGCGGCGACCTCGGAGGTCCCTTTTGTACGGATGCATACCCCTTCATACAACATTCGGCGGGCTGATGGAGGGATGGTGCCTATGCAGCACCGTCCTCATGCGATGGATCCGGAGGAGTTGGGTGTGACAGAGGAGGTCCTTCGACCTGCGGTATACATTTCTATTCCTTTCTTTATTTCTTTTATGTTTTGGTCATTCCCGGTTTGATACTGATTTCACCTTTCCTTGCAGCAAGTCCGGGTGTCGACCACTTGGCTCAGGGACATTAGAGACTGGATATCTTCGGCGACTGCCCATATTCGAGATGCGGTTCCCGTTCCTTCTTGCTTGGTTCCGTCTGCCTCGTCCGGAGAGGACTCTGGTTCGGGTAGTGGTGGTGCGTCATCTCACCGTAAGGGGAAGAGAGCATGCCGCAGGGGTGGAAGCTCTTGAGCGAGAGATAGAGAAAGAATGTGGGTTCGGGCTGAGTCCCATTATTTTTGCTTTTTCTTTTTATTTCCTGCAAAGATGATGTAACACTAAAAATAGATATATGCAATGCAATGGAGTATTTTTTTGTTATCTTTTATTAATGATGAATGAATGCATGCACATTCGCTTTTTGCTTTGCTGCTGAGACCGTAAATAGGAATATTTTTTGAAGGAAAGTTTTTGATTAAAAAGGGGAATTAAGGGATTTTGAAATTCTGTTTATTTTTATTGAGTTTTATGATTTGACAAAAAAAGGGAAATTTCTAAAAATTGTGTGGGGGGGGGGGGGGTGGTTGCCGATCGGCAAGCACCCTGACCTGCCTATCGGCAATTCAGTCCAGTCCCATCAATTCAAAGATTTGAATCGTACCCTCTTCAGCCTTTGGTACCTTGTGGGGTAGGATTCCCTCCGATTTCTGCAGGGATTATGTCCCTTGTGAGGATTTTCAAGTATAAAAAGGGGTAAGGGTGGAGTGTTTTCATCACACCTTTGCATTCTTGCCTACTTGCCCGCCATCTCTTAGCCTTGCAAGATGGCTCTCCTTGGTAGCACCGAGTTTGCCAACTACCTCAAAGCCTTGGAAGCTATGTGCTCTTACAATGTCGACTACGATGCTTTCAACTTGCGCCGAGTCTCCTTGTGGCCCAATCGGCCTATTGAGTGGAATATGTTAATGGCGGCGGTACAATTATGGTACCCCGAAGACCATGTATTCCCTTTGGGTTGGAAGAAGTTTGTCTTACCTACGAGGAATTTTCTTCCATACTGGGTGTAAATCCCAGTGTTACTGCAGATTTGCCTGAATTTTCTCATTCTCCTAGGGTTTGTTGGTCAGGCTTCTTAACATTTCGCCTTCGGCGGCTAGATCATTAGTTACTGGAGGAATGATCTCCCTCCCGGCGATGCTGTAGTCCGTGCATTTGCGAGAAGTAGGTGATGCTGGCTATGCTAGAGCCGTTGTTATGGGTCTGGTTTCAAAATTATTGCTAGTGAATGGGGAATTGCAGGTGGACCCACAACTTGCAGCCATTACTTCATGGATGCCATACTGTCGTAATCCCGCGGCGGTGATATTGGCAGAGACTCTGAATGGCCTGGATGCCTGGAGAGAAGGTCGTTCTGACTTTTTGAGGGGTAGCCCTGTGATGCTGTTCATGTGGTTGTCTGAAAGATTTCGCTTGTTGACTCCTCCAGAATATCCCTTGTCGGTCGTACCCAACTTCTTTTTGCGCTACTTCATCTGCGTTGGCATGTATGTTGAGAACTGGGAGAATTGGCTTGTGGAGCATGGGGCTTGTGGTCTGTATTGGTCAGTGCCTTGGTGGGGACAGTTGCAGCCTGTTCTGGAGCCATGAGAGTATTCATATGTGCGGCTGGTTGGTCTCAGAAAGACCTTTTTTTATTTCCCTTAGCGGCTTTTGTGCCAATTCGGTTGGGCGTACTTTGTTCCCCCTCCGACCTCAAACTTCTTTCCGGTAGAAGATTTGACTGAGCGTCTGCGTCTGTTGCTTGGGTCTCTGTGGTAAAATCGACGTCCGTCGACCCGCCCCTCTCAGTCTGTCGGGAAGGTTTTCCATGTCCCCAAAGATTATATGAAGTGGTTGTGGAGGAAAGTAGTCAACAAGATGTTGGCAGTGGAGACTGGACAAAGATGGTTTGTTTTTGTAACAACCCGTGTAACTTTTGGGGTATTTACAAAATAAAGAGGAAAAATAAATTTTGAGATAAAATTATTTTTATTGCTAAATCTTGTTGGTTATTATTTTTAAAGGCGAGAATTTCAAACGGTTTCGAAAACGGAGTTAAAACGGATTTTATATTGATTTTCTAATATTTTACCTTATAGGCATTGTTTGGTCACATTGTCAGTTTTTCGGGGTGATCGATCGTTCGACCCTCCCAGAAAATGTGCGTAGGAGGTAATTTTTGAGAAGTTGTTTTAGTTTCCAACTCTTATATTTTTACCTTATAAAAAGGGATCGTGGGCAAGTATTTTGGAATAGCATTGGGGCACAAAAATACTCAGAAAATATATTTTCTTTCCCTCTCTTTTATAAACAAACAAGCCCTTTGATTTATGCATTCAACCTTAGGTTTTTGTGGTGTTCTTGGGGGTTGTTTTGAAGATGATCTTGCAGAAGTTTTTGTGGAGGTTTTAGGACTGATTTTGATGGTGTTATCTGCGTTTCTGGGTAGATTTATCGTTGGTTTCTCATCGTGGTTTGAGGTATGGGGTTTTACACAATATGCTCCTAAATCTCACGAGTGTTTATTCCGTTGAATTCTTGTTAATTGAACTCATATTTTGAATTGTTAAATTCATTGAAATCTGGAAAAATAATTGTTAGAATTATTTTGATTCATGTGGTGTTATTCATGTAGTTATTGAGCACGTTGTCATGAGATTTTAATATGGCACGGACGTTGGGTAGCCGCCAAAATTCCTGCTTCCAAGGGCTATGACTTGATAAAGCATATGCGGATGGGGTGAGGCCTGGTGACCCGGTTAATGTGTTGTTGAGAAATTTATTGATAAAATGCTATTGAGATTTGCATTTGATTTGAATATTCGTATTCGTATTGTTGCGCTTTATTCATCGCTAACAAATATTTGTTGAGCATCTTTCCTGTCGTATTGTGTACTTCCCCATATTTTCTTTTAGTTGGCAGGTTAGCGTGAATTTGGACGCTATGGACCAATTGGGATGATTTTTATTTGGGAATAATTTTTAATACAAGATGAGAAGACTTGTATTTATTTATTTTGATGTATAGAGCATTGGAGATTTACTTTAGTTATATTTATTCGAGAGAATTTTCTTGTATTAATTTGGAGATTGAGATGAGTGGTTTCTCTTATTATGGGATTTAGATGCTCTATACCTTATTATTTGTGGAATTGATTTAGTTTATCGACAGTGGCTCTTCGTTCTCTCTCCCCGGGTGGGCGGGGTGTTACAGAATGGTACCAGAGCTTAGGTTTACGACCACCCTCGGGTCCTGGGTTTTGGATCTATTGTGTTTTTGTGGCGCGTATTTTGGAGATAGAAATTTTTAGAGAATCGTTTCGCGTTAGGCATCTAGATTAGATGTGAGGAATTTATTTTTGGTGACGAGATTATTTTTGGAGATTGTTGGCCTGATTTTTTAGAGTTAGGTATTCGGCGAATTTCGAGGATGAAATTTCATTGCTAGTGGAGAAGTGTAATAACCCGCGTAATTTTTGGGGTATTATCAAACTAAAGAGGAAAAATAAATTTTGAGATAAAATTATTTTTATTGCTAAATCTTGTTGGTTATTATTTTTAAAGGCGAGAATTTCAAACGGTTTCGAAAACGGAGTTAAAACGGATTTTATATTGATTTTCTAATATTTTGCCTTATAGGCATTTTTGGGCGAACTGTCAGTTTTTCGGGGTGATTGATCGATCGACCCCTGGGGGTAGATCGATCAACCCTCCCAGAAAAGGTGGGCAGCAGGTTATTTTTGAGAAGTTTTTTTAGTTTCCAACTCTTATATTTTTACCTTATAAAAAGGGATCGTGGGAAAGTATTTTGGAATAGCCTTGGGGAACAAAAATACTCAGAAAATATATTTTCTTTTCCTCTCTTTTATACACAAACAAGCCCTTTGATTTATGCATTCAACCTTAGGTTTTTGTGGTGTTCTTGGGGGCTATTTTGAGGATGATCTTGCAGAAGTTTTTGTGGATGTTTTTGGACTGATTTTGATGGTGTTATTAGTGTTTCTGGGTAGATTTATCGTTGGTTTCTCATCTTGGTTTGAGGTATGGGGTTTTACTGAATATGCTCCTAATATCGCAAGTGTTTATTCCGTTGAATTCTTGTTAATTGAACACATATTTTGAATTGATAAATTCATTGAAATCTGGAAAAATAATTATTGGAATTATTTTTTATTCATGTGGTATTATTCATGTTGTTATTGAGCACGTTGTCATGAGCTTTTAATATGGCACGGAAGTTGGGCACCCGCCAAAATTCCTGCTTCCAAGGGCTATGAATTGATAAAGCATATGCAGATGGGGTGAGGCCTGGTGACCCGGTTAATGTGTTATTGAGAAATTTATTAATAAAATGCTATTGAGATTTGCATTTGATTTGAATATTCGTATTCGTATTGTTGCGCTTTATTCATCGCTAACAAATATTTGTTGAGCATCTTTCCGGTCGTATTGTGTACTTCCCCATATTTTCTTTTAGTTGGCAGGTTAGCGTGAATTGGGACGCTATGGACCAATTGGGATGATTTTTATTTGGGAATTATTTTTAATACAAGATGAGAAGACTTGTATTTATTTATTTTGATGTATAGAGCATTGGAGATTTACTTTAGTTATATTTATTCGAGAGAATTTTCTTGTATTAATTTGGAGATTGACATTAGTGGTTTCTCCTATTATGGGATTTAGATGCTTTATACCTTATTATTTATGGAATTGATTTAGTTTATCGACAATGGCGCTTCTTTCTCTCTCCTCGAGTGGGCGGGGTGTTACAGTTTTATCTGCTCCATGGAAGGGGGTGTTGTAGTTTTTTCGAAGATGTTTAAGTCTCATTGATCCATGGAATGTTTACAACACTCTATTCAAGCAGGGGAAACTTGGGGTCCTCATGATGTAGATGATGAGGGTGCAGGCTCCTCTGGTAGCTGTGGGTAGGACTTATGGGGAGTTTATTTGTGTGATAGGTGTGGGAATTTTATTTGGCTTTTTATGGTAGTGGGGAAGGGAGTTATCCGTTCCTTTTTTCTTATCTAATCCGTACTGTAATTTCTTATTAATGAAATAAATAAGTTTCTGATCATCTAGTTGTGCCTTTCGATGAATTTTGTATTTTGAATTATCTATACTGATCGCTAAGGCATACATAATCCTTTTGTTCTAATAATTTTAGAATGAACCGCCGTTCTCGGAGGTAAGAAAAGAATAGTATTTTGTGAAAAAGAAAGGGGCCGCACTCATGTGAGGTGCATGAGTTGCCTACGTACCTCTGTTTTTTTTTTTTGAAAATGTTTTAAAATAGTTCTTATAGAGGATCAGGCCCACGTAGTTCTGGGTAGAGGGAAATGAAGAGTTTATTTTTTTTTGTTTTTTTTTATAGAATAGAAGGGGGATGAGAAGAGTCGTAGCGCACCGAGATTTCGGACTAGGGGTAAAATTTCTTGAGACGGTTCAGATTGACTGGACGAGCCATCTCTTTCCCATCTAGGTCAGTGATCATGGCGGCACCGCCGGATAAGATTTTCTTCACAATGTAGGGGATGCTCCAATTGGGCTTGAATTTCCCTCTGGGGTCCCAGATGGGTTCTATTATCTCTTTGAGGGCTAAATCCCCCTCCCGAACACCGCGGTCCTTGACTCTCTTATTGAATGATCGCACTATTCGATGATGGTACCCCTGTATATGGTAATGAGCCTTTAATCTTCTTTCATCTAGGAGGGCTGGCTCATTAAGACGGCCGAGGGTATTTCTAGCTCCATGGGTAGGACTGCTTCCATGCCGTAGACCAAGGAGTAAGGGGTAGCCCCAGTAGAGGTTCGGATTGAGGTTCGATAGCCCCAGAGGGCGTATAGGATCCGATCGTCCCAATCCCTATAACTTTCGATCATCTTGCTGATGATGGATTTGAGGTTCTTGTTGGTGGCTTAAACTGCACCATTGGTCTGAGGTCGGTAGGGAGAGGATTTGTGTCTCTGAATCCCATACTCGTTGACTATTTCTGTGACTTCTGCTTCAAAATGCAACTCGTTATCTGATACAAGCTCGTGCGGGACCCCATATCGGCAGATGATATTTTTCTTGAGGAATTTAGCCACTTTCTTGGCATTTAATACTGCGTATGACTCAGCCTTGACCCATTTGGTGAAGTAATCGATCGCAACCAGGATGAACTCATGTCCGTTTGAAGCCTTTGGTGTAACATTCCTTATGATGTCGACACCCCAGATGGAGAAAGGCTAGGGAGAGTTCATGTTGTATAATTCTCGCGGAGGCAAGTGTTGAAGATTGGAGAATTATTAGCATTTGAGGCACCTCCGTATATAAGCGGTACAATCCTGGATCATGGTGGTCCAGTAGTAGCCCTGTCGGATGATCTTCTTGGTGAGCATGTGACCATTCATGTGGGGTTCGTATTCCCCGATGTGGATTTTCTGCATTATTTTCTCAATCTCAGCCCCTACGATGCGGTGTAGATGAGTTCCATCGAAATTCCTCTTGAGTAGAGCTTTATGACAGATGATGTACTGGGCGGCCAGTCTTCGGAGGGTTGTTCGATCTTTATTGTTGGAACCCTCGGGATACCTACCATGTTTAAGGAGGCACCAGATATCATAGTACCAACAATCGGCTAGTTCGGGATTTTCAGTGAAGACAAGCTCAATATGGTAGCAATGGGTCGGTTTGTCTTGCTTTTAAACTAGGAAGGGGTCATTGTTATTCCTTCGATCATGTTGACCATGGAGGCCAAGGTGGCGAGAGCATTGGCTAGGTTATTCTTTGCTCGGGGTAGGTAATGGAAGGTGATATTTCGGAATTGGGAGGCTAACTCTTCTAATTGGGCATGAAAGGGTTGGAGCTTTTCGTCCTTGACTTTCCACTTTCTGAGCACTTGATCTATGATAAGGGCAGAATCCCCGTAGACATCAAGGTATTGAATACCTTTCTTAAGAGCAACCTTGAGGCTGACTGTGCATTCCTTGTATTCCGTCATATTGT
Source organism: Sambucus nigra (assembly GCA_949130495.1). Lineage (NCBI taxonomy): Eukaryota > Viridiplantae > Streptophyta > Magnoliopsida > Dipsacales > Adoxaceae > Sambucus > Sambucus nigra. The sequence continues at coordinate 25,361,458 of OX422211.1, forward strand.
TGGTGCAAAGGAAATCCAATTTAATGGCGATGGGAGTGTGGGAGTCATCTGGGGCGATCAGGAGTATCCCAATGCCATATCCCTTTTTGTTGGCAGCGCCATCAAAGAACATTTTCCATCGAAGGCGGTCTTGAGTGGTGCAGAGGATATTTGCATCTGGGAATTCGGAAATCCGAACATCTGCTTCGTCTATGGGGTAATCGGCGAGGTAGTAAGAGATGGCTCTTTCTTTAATAGCTTTCTGTGTGATGTACACGATATCGAACTCGGTTAGGAGCATCAACCATCGGGCCATTCGACTGGATAATGTGACATCCCACCTAATTAAATACCGGGTGATCAGTCCTTTATTAAATTATAATCAAGGTGAACGGTTGGATCATTCTTAGCATCACTGTTGTAAAAGTAACTTTTCCAATTTTAAACACCCTAAATAATTAAGCTAAGTGTCAAAATCATTTTTTTTCGTTTTTAGACATCAAATTCCAAATTTTATTTTAAAAACCAACATTTAAAACTTTACATAATTTATAGTTAAGGAATCACGCAACAACTATACTGGAACATATAATCCAAACAATTAAACATCTACCTAATTAATTCCAACTTTAAAACTTAAAGGAAAACATCATGACAATAATAAATCCCAAAGTATAAATACTGTAAATATACGAATCACAATCTCTGATAAAACAACTGAATAATAAAGAAGGGCGACACATGCCCAACGGAATAAATAGTGCTAGAAGTGGAATCAACAATGAGGTCGTCTAAGCAAGAGGCCTGCAACTCCCACCTAAGCTGCAACGCGTTCCTTCCAAAGGATCCTATGCAAGATGCCCCTGTGGCTGGGCACCTGTAATATATACATATATATACAAGAGAGAAGAGAAAGTAGAAAACGGGTCAGAGCCCGATTGTAAAACAGTTTAAAATTAGTTTAGCAAGTATTTAAAATGCTTACCGGCTAATGCAACCAACATATTAGTGCGGCACTCCCTTGAGAAATCCTCACCTCTCTTCTAATGTGCACACCTATTGCACTAATATTCCCAACAATTTAACTTATCTTATCTTAAGTTACTCGTAAGGTTACATACCGACAATTTCAAATGTTAAGGATATTAATTTTTTTATTTAACAGCAAAGTTCACCTAAGCCTTATATGATTATAAAGTTTCACAGTAATATAACGTACTTTTCCAAACAGTTATTTCCAAGTTGAAATAATTATTCATTTCTTACATACCATAGTCACAGTAGGTAGTTCCCAAATTCCAGATTTAAATATATATATTAAATACTCATATAATATATATATTCTAACAGCACCCCATATAAAATTTATGGTGCCGGCATACTCTGCTATCCAATCCCCGTAACACTCGTACTAAGGGAAATACAAGTTCAGAATCACTCTCGAACAGTATTAAAACCAAACACATACAAATTGAGGCGAAGTATAGTTCCAAGTCACTAAGAGGTCAGCACATACCCTCACGTCTCTTAGGACCGTCTGACTATCGATCCGATAGACTGTACCAAGGATTCCTATCTTCTAGGGTACGAGTCAATATCCCCCATAAAGGTCCCATCGAGATAAGACTGTCCCAGCGCGGTAACCTCGGAGATAGCAAGTAGCGTGGGCATGATTTTTACACGTATATAGTATATGCATAAACACAGTCATATATGTATACCACAATCCCCATATCAAATTTAGGTACACTCTCACGACCCATAATTATGATATTTATCCTTATAACACATTATTTAGTTATCACATATAACGATTTGTCTCTTATTTTAATTTGTGGGATTATTCCAACTTACTACGTAACACTCGTAGATTTTTATCTTCCCAAGTGTAATTTCAGTAGGTACTCATTTATTTTACAACGTAACTTTCTTACGAGTCTCACCCTTTAACACATATTCCCATTGTCCCTTATATGTAAAACATCCCCGTGAAAGGTTAATCTCGTCTTACATTAAAGGTTCCATATTTTTAATACGTCCTACTGGTCTTCTTTATATCCCAAAATGTTCTAACATTAATATCCCAGAATGTCAAATCATTTAAGTTGGAAAAACCTATAAAAAGGGGAATGTGAGTTATGCAGGATGGGTCAATCGATCTATGGAAAATGTTCGATCGATCGAAGAATCGATCGATTACTTTAAGGTCGATCGATCGATCAAACAGGTATGGCAAATCTGCAGAATTTCCAGTTACGGGTTTTCTCTACCAACATCATCCAAAACGTTATATTTGACTACCAAACTCCCAATAATTCATACTACGAGTATTATAACCTCAAATAAGTGATTTCCTACGTCAAGCATGAGGATTTTCATCATGAATAACGAATTTAAAGGGCAAAATCCATAAAAACATCAAGAACCCTAATATTTCTTTTGTTTGATTTCTTCCCATTCTTTTACCAGATTTCATACTCTTTATTTACTGAAATTTCGTGGTTCAATCTCTACATATGAATTGGGTTTCCAGAATACATATATTACTCATACAACATGCGAATTCGAATATCCAAAATAGGTTTTTCTTTCACAAAACTAGTCCTAATCAATCCTAGGATAATATTATTGGAGCATTAACTAAAATAGAGAAAGATAAATACTTTCCTGAGAATTTTTTTGGTTCAGACTCGTGGAGATTTTGGTGTGGTTGTGATCCTCGTTGTACGATCTAACGTTTGGCGGCGACGGCGGTGCAACTGGTGGAGTTCTTGGCCTAGAACTCCTTGGAAAACCTCTCCTCTTCCTCTACAATGGCCATCTTTGGTTTATGGTGTTTCTAACCCTAGAAGGTGACTCTCACCATCTGATATTCCCTTAGAATTTTCGTGGGTTTTCAGGCCCAAAAATGTAAAATGTCCAAAAAGCCCTCCCGGGGTGTTAAGTAGGCCTAAAAATGCCCCGAGACCCAAACTAAACCCCCGGGTACATTATTTTGACTATCTCGACCCTTACGGACACATTGACGCACTCAAAATGACCATACGGGTGACTTATAATTTTATTTACTTTTAATAGTCTGAATTTAATCCCGACACGACACAAGCGCGTCCCGATAAATTTCCAAAATTATCAAATTAGATTCTCGTCTCGTGATAATTTTACTAATCATAATTACACCACTTACTTTACCCATAAAGTAACTTATAACAAAAATAATTACTAACTCCCATCACGCTAGTAAGTATTAAATGATTTTCCGAATTAATATTAATTTAATATCTCTAATTAAATTTAATAAATCCCCAAAATTAAAAGACATAAAAATACAGGCTATTACATACTTCCCCCCTAATAACAGAATTTCGTCCCGAAATTTGAAAAATAAAGTGTACCTTGAAAAGACAAGACTATGTGATAATTGATTAACTTCGTAACTTTCTAATATAGCACACTTATTTAATTAGAGACCCTAAACATGCATCTAAGGTGCGTGTGTCAACCCATAAATAAATAAAGCATATGACACAAAAAATATGCTGAGACACAGAATTCAGGAAAAAACCCCTTTCGGGTAAAACCTTTATTTCACTATGAATATACAAGTCGCAACTTACCATTACATAGAGAAATCTGCAATGGATCAACGTGCAGCCAACCCACAAAGACACGCAGTCTTGAACTCAGCAAGAGATACACGCAGCACCCTCCAAGGACTCGCAGCCCAAACAACAAAGGAAGAACCGCAGCTCTCCTCAATGACACGCAGCCATAACACTTTGTAGAGACTCCCTCAGCAATGACACGCAGCCCTCGGTTGCAAAGATCTCTCCACAAAGATGAACAACAAAAAAGTTTGTGTTCTAGGGTTCCAAAAGATTCACAAAAGTAATTGGGATTTTTGTGTGTGAATAAAAAAGATTTTTGGCACATCAAAAAATGAAGTCTTGTTGTGTTTTAACTCTTAAAAACGTTTTCTCAAAGACTTAAAAAATACACCACCGAAATAGGTATCTATATAGGAAAAATAAGTTGGTGGAAAAATATCACACGGAACTGTTCGAACTTATCCCATGCGGACCGGTCCGGCTTGGAGGCGGATCGGTCCGACCTAGGATTGGTTCTTTTATAAAATGGATTCTTCGGTTCGCTTTCGGTCCGGGGTTTAATGGATCTGCAACAAGCGGATCGGTCCGATTGAGTGGCGGACCGGTCCGGTATAGAGGCGGACCGGTCCGGCTTCCCAGAAAATTAAAAAACTTTTAAAAGCCTCATTTTGCTTGAAAAAAGTCACTTCTTATTTTTATAAAAAATATTTTATAAAAATTGCCCAATACTAAATATGAACTTTAAGGAACACAAATTTTTTTTTTTACCAAGTTCATTCTCGCTGAGGCTATGATGTTGAAGACGCTTTGATATTCGGATCCGTTGATGTAGATACGATCTTGAATTTCTTCAACGGTGTAACGGGGTATGACATACATATTGATAATGGACAAAAATTTCCTTACATACCTGGTAAGAATAACTCTGGGTACTTCTCACGCATGTCCGCCTCATGCTCCCAAGTGGATTCCTCCACATTATGATGCTCCCACTGGACCCGGACAAATGGGACTACCTTTGACCTCAATCTCCTTTCGCTATGGTCTAGGATAGCCACTAGTCTCTCCTCGTAAGAGCTATCGGGCTATAAGTCAATCTCCTCAATCACGATATGGGTATAGGCCATGTCATCCCGAAGGTATCGTCTCAACGACGAGATGTGGAATACATCGTGAATGCGATACAAGTGCTCTGGCAGTCCCAATCTGTATGCTACTAGCCCAACCCTCTCGATAATGGGAAATGGTCCCACGTACCTCGGGGCCAATTTCCCTTTCTTCCCGAACCTCATCACTCCTTTCATAGGAGATACACATAGTAGTACTTGGTCCCCCACATTAAATTCTCAGAAGAACCGTTTTGCATCGGCATAGATCTTCTGCCTGTCCTGGGCTAACCAAATGCGATTCCTGATGATCTCAATCCTATGGGAGGTTTCCTGAATCACCTCTGTTCCGAGCAACTTGTTATCCCCCACATCTAGCCAACACGTTGGGGAATGACAAGGCCTGCCATACAAAGCCTCAATTGTAGCCATTCCAATCGTGAACTGATAAGACTTATTATAAGAGAACTCTACCAGTGAAAGATGTGGCTCCCAACCTCCTCCAAAATCAAGGACACACATGTGTAGCATATCCTCCAACATCTGATTAGTACGCTCTGTCTGTCCATCTGTCTGTGGGTGATAAGATGAACTCAACCTCAACTCTGTACCTATGGCCTCCTGAAAGCTCTCCCAGAAACGCGACACGAAAATCTTGTCTCTATCTGACACAATATTCAGGGGCACCCCATGTAATCTGACAATCTCAGCAATAAACAACTGAGCATACTGACACGTGGTATAGTCTGTCCGCACTGGCAGAAAATGTGCCACCTTGGTCAAATAATCCACAATCACCCAGATGGAGTCGTACGCTGTGATGTAGGCAACCTAGTAATAAAATCCATGGAAATACTCTCCCACTTCCACGCGGGTATTTCCAATGGATGAAGCAACCCCGACGGTTTTTGGTGGTCCACCTTTACCAGCTGGCAGGTAGAACACTTGGACACGAACTCAGCAATGTCCTTTTTTATCCCACTCCACCAGTATTATCGCCTCATATCTTGGTACATCTTATCTCCCCCAGGATGCACCTCAAATCGGGACCCGTGAGACTGGGTCATCACTGCATGATGTAAGTCTGCTCTTTCTGGGACCACAAATCTCTCATTAAACCTCAAACCTCCATCAGAACTAACAGAATAGGACTTAGCACCCTCAGCTAAAAGTCGTACAATCTATTCCTGGAAAAATGGGTATGCGATCTATGCTTGTATTACCCTCGTAACAATTTCGGGTGTCATTATCATGACAGATATGAAGGAACGGGCTACTGCATCCTGGTGACCCAACTATTTCCACTTTGCTTTCCAGACGTTCGCTATATCGTTCATCGGTCTACGGCTCAACGCATCGGCAACTACGTTGGCCTTCCTCAGATGGTATTGTATGTCGAACTGATAGTCCTTCACAAACTCTAACCTCATGCGCTGACGTATATTCAGCTCCCGTTGAGTGAGCAAATACTACAGTGACTTGTGGTCTGTGAACAAGCGTAATTTCTCCCCCAATAAGTAGTGTCCCCATATCCTCAATGCAAAGACGACCGCTGCTAACTCTAGGTCATGTGTGGGGTAATTCTTCTCGTGCGACTTAAACTTGCGGGAGGCAAAAGCTATAGCCTTCTCCTCTTGCTGAAGTACTCCCCTGAGTCCCCGTAAAGAGGCGTCGGTGTAAACCAGATACTCCAGGCCCGACTTATGTAAAGAAAGGACCGGTGCTGAATTAAGCTTGTCTTTCTGCTCGTCAAAAGCCAATTGACAAGCATCGTCCCAAACATATGGTACCCCCTTGCGAGTCAGGTTCATCAATGGACCCGCTATTTTGGAGAACCCCCGAATAAATCTCATGTAGTATTCGGCTAATCCCAAGAAAGTACGCACTTCCATCGGTGTCGTGGGATGTCCCCACTCTCTCATCACTAACACTTTACTTGGGCCAACCGCTATCCCCTGTTCAAAAACAACATGCCCCAAGAACTGCACTTCCCGTAACTAGAATTCGCACTTCTCATACTTAGCATATAGCTGATGCTCTCGTAGAGTCTGAAGAACCTGCCTCAAGTTCTTGGCATACTCTTCCTCGGTGTGTGAATATATCAAGATGTCATCTATGAAGACGATGACAAACTGATATAAGAACTCTCTGAACACTCGGTTCATCAAGTCCATGAATACGGCTGGAGCATTTATGAGTCCAAATGGCATCACTCTGAACTCATAGGATCCATATCTTTTCAAGAAAGATGTCTTTGAAACATCCTGCTCCCTAATACGTAGCCGATGGTATCCTGATCTTAGATCTATCTTCGAAAATAAAGTTGCTCCCCTCAGCTGGTCGAACAGATCATCGATTCGAGGGAGCAGATATTTGTTCCATATCGTGACCTCGTTCGTCGACGGGTGAGTCATCACCATTTTAGGCTATGATGAAAATGTCAGGGGTGCAAGCACCAGTAGTGATGGAGTGAGGAAGACACACCCTTCATATTGTGGAGCCAAGGTCGTTCGAGCAACAGGTTGAAACAAGCTTGGATGTCTATGACTTGGAATTCAATGACGGGGTTTATAGGGCCAACCCCTATTAAAAGTTTTATGGACCCCATCACCTCACGACGGGTATGATTGTAGGTACGCACAACGGCGGAGGTTGGAGCGAGGTCGCTTTCTTCCAGGGATAAACACTTGAAGGTTCTCAGAGGTCAAACATTCAAGGCGGATCCGTTATCAACAAAGGAGAGTGGCACGACCTGTCCCATAACTTCGACGGAGATATTGAGTGCATGATTATGATTCGGCCCAATTCTGGGGATTTCTTCTTCAGAAAATGATAGCATTCGGGTAGAGGTCAAGGATCCGACCAGATTTATCGCTTCTTCTGGTGTGGTAGAGGGATGAACTATGGGTCCGGTGAGTAATTTGATTAAAGCATTTATGTGCAGTTGGGAAGACATGAAAAGCCCCCATAGGGTGATGTTAGATTGAGTTTTCTTCAGTTGATTGAGGATCTTGCTCTCCTCGATGGTCATTTATGGCATAGGAAGGTTTTCAATACCCTTCCCTTTGTTATTTGCTGGTAGTGAGCTTCGAACCTGGTAATGTCTCCCTGATCTGGTCATGTGATTTACTGAAGAAGGAAAGAACATGAATCCCGTTTCCTTGTCAACCTCAGGTTGTGCTGCCACCCTATTTATTTTTCTGAGGAGTTCTTCAAATGATATCATCCCACATATGTCGTCTACTGGGCCATCTCTTCTTGAAGCTTGTTCTTCACTCGAATCTTCGAATTCTTCCCCCCATCCGGTGGTAGCAACTCTGTCTTTCCATGTAAAGTCGATGCATTCCACAACTTCAACGGCTTATTTATACAAGTTCTCCCATTCTGTGGGGATATGTGTGATTGAAGGGACCAAGCGCCCTTGTAGCTTCAAAGTGTCAAGTAACCCGATGATACTGCAAATGATGTTGGTTTGCCCGAATAATTCTACCATAGTCTTGACAACATCATCTAGGCTGACTTCGTCAGTTGGTACCACCCACTTGTCTAAATCTCGGGCCCATTTATGTGCCTCCAAGAATAGTGTACTGAACTTCTAGCAATCGATGACCATCTGTGAGGGCAATTTCAGCCCGAACTCTAGGAGTTGGTTTAACACCTCTGACAATTCCATACTTCCATTTTCAGAACGGGTACGGACAACGATGCATGCTTTGGTAAGGAGTGACAGTGCCTGATCGACGAGGCTAGTAGGGTGTAGGAGGAAATATGGGCAAGTTTGAAGAGGTTTAGGAGAGTATATGGGTGTGATTTGAGTTGAAGGATCGAAATCTGGGTTTTCTTCCAAGAAGATGGCATTGGCATGATTCAAAAGTGGATTGTGAGTATTGTTTGGGTTAAGATTGGATTGTGGGGCAATGGTACCCCGATCAATGAGATATTGGATTACGTTTCGGAGGTGAAAGCATTGGTCGGTGATATGGACGAAAGTTTGGTGAAAGGCGCAATGAGCATCGGTCTTTAAGCTTCTTGAGAGTGTATTTAGCAATGGACGTGGATCCAAGGGTTTGATGAGGTTTCGTCCTAACAGGGCTTGGTAAACTTTGGAGTTGGGAGCATGGAGATGATTGTATTCCCTTCGGATTGGGGCAGGGCGTCTTTCTGGTGCCCATGATGTGGTTGGTTGAGAGATGTTATTGATGGTCGAAACGGTAGCACTGGCAGGCTTGCCATACTTTCTAGGGGTGAATTATCTAGACACCTTCTTTGGTTCAACCTCTGATTTAACAAGGCTTTCCTCGATTTCCACTCCAGCCTCTCTGAGAGCTCGAAAGTGGGGATAGTATTGTCCTCCCGTCGTCGCTCGGACATGGGACAAGAAGTTTTTCTTCACTATATTGACATGTTCTTCCTCTGATGGTTGATTAGTCGTGGTAGCTGCTTGCTCTCTCCACCGAGTTATGAAGTTACTGACTGATTATCCTAGATTCTGTTTGAGAAGCTCTAAATCACGACAGGTGACTTCAAGCTCTTCATTGTATTTGTACTGTGACATGAATTCTTGAGCTACATCCTCCCAGTTACTGATTCTGGATTCCTCAAGAGATAAAAACCATCGGAGGGCACTATCCTTCAAAGTTTGCTGAAATAATTGGTCCATCACCTCTTCAGAAGCCCCTAGTAGAGTTATGGAATGATGATAACTGCGAAGATGAATAATTGGGGGTCCACTAACTCCGAACTTCTCGATAGTTGGCATCTTGTACTTCTCGGGTAACCTTGCTTTAGGATAAGGAGACATGTGGGTGCAGTCCATGTAATTCCCAGAGATCCTGACTTGGTTAAACTTCTTGGTGAGCATCTTGAGATTCTCTTTGACTTTATTCAAATCCTCCTCCTTTGGATCAGTGACCATAACTAGGTTAGCCATAGACTGGGCAATGTTTGGCATTGGAAGCTGGGCAGGCGGCAGCCCATTGGCAGAAGGGTCACATGGAGCGTGTTGATATTCTTCCGGAACCCAGATAGGCTCGGGTGGATCCATAGCATGAGGGAATAAGGCCTCGGGCTCTTGAGGAACATGAACATGGTTTCGTTGCATCTCTCGGACCTTGGTTTGGAGGTTCTCAATCTTGGACACAGCTGAGCTAGGACTATCGTCAGATCCGGCTGTATGACTGGTGCTTGATCTGTATTCTCCATGGAAGATGGATGGATTCTGGACTCAAAAGAAGTAGTAGAGGAACGGATGAAACTCTGGGGTGATTTGACTGAAAACCGAAGCCAATAGGGAACCAGGCCAAGGGCTTGTGATCGACCTGAGAAGACGTAGGATGAGATTTATTTTTGAGAAAAAAGGAAGAACTATTTTTGGATTTTCGATAAAGAAGGGAGAAATGTTTTTGGATTTTTTGATAAAAAAAGGAGAAATGTTTTTGGAGACGGAACTCAGCATGATTATTATGATTATTATGTTTTCACTTGTATTTAATTCTCCTAAATGCAATGTCGGACGGGACCCGAGCCTGGAAAAGTGGAGGTTTTAATATATACAAAGCTACGATTTGGACTTGTAACCAGGCTCACGGATAGGGCCCCATTTTAAAAATGCGCAAAAATTGGGCGGTAGGCCGACCCAAAATTTCGGCAGAGTTTCGGGTTGAAATCGATAATCTAAAGTGCGCGTCCTACATTTCACACCTATATGCGAGTATGCAGTTGGTTGGGTGAATCGACATGGGTTCCCCACTTTGGCGTGACTTCCACGATATATATCTTGCTCTTGCGGGAAATCGGTACGTGTGGACAAGCCATTTGATATACCTGAGTGTACGTGAATTGCCTCACCATATACCTCGGGGGGACGGTACGTGTGAGAGCGAATTCGATATACTCGAGGTACGTGAACGAATTCCCTGCGATATACCTCCCGTCATGACTTCGGTCAAGCAGTACGATGCAGGGGAACCGTTCGATATACGTCAAAGGTACTTGGCCAATGGAAGGTGAGAGTCATATCACTTAGGCTAACTGCGACCTGCCGTACCACCTCCCATCACGAAGTGACCCTCCAGTTACCGGGTAAAATTTGGTCAATATCAATGCTCTTTGGTGATGTCGTGTGAATTATGCATGATTCTCTTATTAGTATCTGATGATGAGAATGCCTTTTCTTGATTATGCCAAACAGGGAGTAAAGTACGAGTACCCCAAAAGGTACACCAAGTATGGATGCGTGATGCGTGCAACATGGGGATATACATGTGATCCTAGGTTCACGTGGTGTGAAGTGTACATGGAGAATTTTCTACAAGTGTGTGGACATAAGCATAAGCATGGGATAGATATGAGAAAGGGGAACATGCAGATATGGGGGGAAACATAAGCAAATATAGCATTCATGTAAATAGAGTCAAACCCACAAAACAGACATTTATCCCCAGCAGAGTCGCCACTGTGGCCATCCCCGATCCTCGCCGTGTGGGCGGGCGCGTAGAGGAAAGGATCCTTCAGGTCCCACGCGTCCCTCTCGGGAAATGCTTTGACCGGCGTCATTTGTGGTGTAAAAATGTAGAGAGATTCAGAGTCGCCAGTCTATTTTACTCAAAACAGACAAAAGAAAAATGGGAAGCCACCCCGAAGGATGGCATCCAAAGACATACTGGTGCGTGCGAAACTAAGATGATTCGAGAAGGGTTCGGAGGCTTAATTACGAAATGGGAAGGTGTTAGGCACCCATTCCTCCCTTTTGGTCTCTCATGAATATTTGCTATTTTCCTTTTGTTTCCCCCCATGATATGTGTGCATGTGTATATATAGAATGGAGGTAGGAATCCTCGACTTGTATCATGGAAAAGATAAAGTGAGTCATCTGTAGGAAGATATAAGAATAATATTAGAAAAATAAGATTTACGCGATTACTCCTACGTTGATCGTTATAATGGAACGATAACGCATATGGAGTAATGCGTCACTAAGGGCAAGTATATAAAATATAAGGAAAATGGATTTAGAGAAGATAGAAAATGAGAGAAAAAGTGACAAAAAGGACTCGAATCTCAGTTTTACCCGAAGACGCCTACGTAGCATATAAAGGCATCAAAGTCCACGTAGTTCGCATACAAAACGAGGGTTGGGGTATAACCCATAAATCCAAATGGGGAATCTCTTATTTGTAAGTGTGTGTGTGTGTGTGTAGAAAAAGTGTTTTGATTGTGAGAAAAGTGTGGAAAAAGTGTGAGAATCCATACTTGGAATTTATGAGCAAACCCTATTTTTCTTGTTTTTTTTGGGTTTTATGAAAATAAAAGGTGTACAATAATACTAAACAAAAAGTATATTAGAATGTGTGAGATGAGATAATAAAAGTGCTAAATAAGAAAACAAGTTATTGGGAATTTAAGAGAATTTAAGAGTGAGTTTGAGAAAGTTGGACCTTCTTGAAGATCTTCAGCTTGATCTTAAATGTTGGAGAGCAGCCCTTGCACTTGGATGATGATGGAGAGTGGCTAATTCACCAAGTTTGATGAAAAGGATAATGAAAAGTGGAAGTAAAAAAGGATTTGGAAGTTGAAATCACGCTGCCTTCGAGAGAGGTTTCTGCGATTCGTTCAGAGAGATTTTTATCAGATCTGGGCTCCCTTTGAAAATGAGGTGAAGGCCTCCTTTTATAGGCCCAGGTGAGTGCTGATCGACATAGACCTATTCCTGCCTATCGACAGGTGCCGATAGGCTCGGTCTGGAACCTGCCATTTGGCAGTGCGCTCAGGCTTTTTGGAAAATCGGCCGTCGAGGGCAAACCGTTGGTCATAATCGAACAGGGGGCATACCGTTGGAAAGGTAATTTAGAAACCTTTGAAAGTCCTTTGGACCGCTCCCTGGTTCGGGAGTTTACTTTGGGTCAAATATGGCTCGGAAGCATTTGTCGGTCCATTGGACGGGGAATTGCTCGGACGTAAACGGATCGTTCGTTCGCGTGGTAAGTCCGGATTGCGCACGGGGAGGACCGTTGGAAAGGTTAGGAGATGTAATTAGACATTCCAAAGAGTTTGACCCAATTTGGGGAGTTAATTTTTGTCAACCGGGCCCGGGAAGCATTCAGTGACCTCTCAGAGTTAAGCGGATCATTCGTCCGCATGGTAAGTTGGAATTGCGCACGGGACGGACCGTTGGAAAGGGTATTCAGTTCCCTTTGAAGATTCATTCAACCTCAGTCGAGCTGAAGAGTTGACATAGGTCAAACAGAGCCCGGGCGCGCCCGGTGGCCTCTAGGTCACGTTTCGGACGAAAACAGATCATTAGTCCGCATAGTAAGTCAAAATTGTGCACGGGGAGGACCGTTGGAAAGGGTATTCAGTGCCCTTTGAATATTCATTCAATCTCGATTGAGATGAAGAGTTTGACTTTTGGGTCAAACTAAGCCGGGGAGTGTCTGATGGCCTCTAGGTCAGTATTTGGAACATGACCTGGGTTTACGGTGATGAAGGGAGGTACTAGGGACCTAAGAAGTCTTAGGGGTAACAGAATGGGGTGTCTACAAACCTCTTCAATCAAGTCCTTAATTTTGAAGGGATGAACACATCTCTGTAGTGCTGTTATAACTCCTCTGTAACAACCCGCCTAATGGGATACCGGGCGATCACTCCTATATCAAATTAAAACAGGAGTCACATATGAATCATCCTTAGCATCACTGTAGAAAATCCATTTAATTACTAATATCCTATTAGGCGAGCGTTAAAAACTTTTACTTAACTACACTTTTTACGATTAAAATAAAACATCCACAATTTAATACGTAAATGAAACTGAAATAAATTAAAATAACCGAACACTCGGTTCAAATTATACAACTATATCAATGTTGTACTGAAAGAATAAATAAATGCAATTGAGCCATTGGCTCGAATGTTTATAAAGTACCTCCTATCTAGAGTACAACGATGGAAGCGGCTATTAAAAACCTGCACGCATCCACAGCTGCTGCAGCTGATGTCTGACTCGAAGGAATTGTCATCCAGGCATCCCTGTGTCTGGACACCTATATATATATATAATATAGCAAGAAAGAAAAAGTAGATAAACGGGTCAGAGCCCGAGTTTTTGAAAATATTTTGCAAGTGCATAAATGCCTTATTATTTTGAAAAAGGTTTTATCTCATATTTAAGTTTGGTATCATACTCCCATGAGATACCCCTCACCTCTCCGCTAATAGTGCACTCCTAGCGCATCCCTCTAAACATCCTAGTCAAGCTACCCTGCTAGACTAGTCTATCACCCCACCACTATCTACCCTAGATAGTCCATGTAATGTACTAAGGGCTAAGCTTCACCCCAGTCTCAGTGCTATGCCATGTTCGTACGTGGGGTGTCTCGCAAAGCGAAATCCAAATAAGGAACCCCCCCGATACACTACTACGCGGCTTGGTCGATCGTCGAGATCTGCTAGTCCCTCAGTACAGAAAGATATATAATAATATATATACCATAAGAATTAATAATATAAGAGCACTAAGGATTAAACTTCTCCCCAGTCTCAACACACTGCCATATTCGTGCGTGTGGTGTCTCGCGAAGCGAAATCCAAACAAGGAACCCCCCCGATACACTACTATGCGGCAAGGTCGATCGTCAGGATCCATTAGACCCTCGGTACTCGATTCATCCATATATATATAATCATATTTTACCTTAACCATACGGATCTATCTCCCGGACTGAGGATTCATATATCAAGAATTTATCAATACCTTTATTTTTCTCAAAATTTCCCATTTCCCTTTTTATAGTCAGGAAATGTAAATATATAAACCAATTCATTATCATGAATTCCTTTAACAAATCATATACTTTTAAAAGCCAATTTTATTATCATAAAAATGCCTTTCCGTTTTATATCATCCCATTTCCCTTTTTATACTCAGGAAATGTACCCAAAGCCATTTCCATTATCATGAAAATGCTTTGATAAAATCATGCTTCCACATCCCTTCTTCCATCCGGGAGTGTTACCGAAGCCAAACCTTTATCCCATTTCCCTTTTTACACTCAGGAAATGTAAATTAAAGTCAATTTATTATCATAAATTGCTTTAATAAAACTAAGACCGCCCCTCCGGGTTTCCCCACTGGACGCGCCCCTAAATGACTATCATCTTCCAGGGCCTATCTATACAAGACAACCTGGGAACCTACCAACGTCGGGAAGCGGCCATATTGCCTGCGGGAGAGTCAAGACCACACCCAGAATCCCCTAACCAGCGCAGTAAACAAATAAACGCCCATATGGCCTAGGGACTGTATCAAACCTGCTCAATAGCCAGGAAGGCTTCACCACAATGCGCGCAACTTCCCTTATGATAGCGATTTAGGGAGGTGTGTATAATCCATAATTTACCAATTATGAAAATCATTTATCTTTCCATTTTGAAAACATTTCTTTTTTATATTTTCAAAATCATTTCCATCATATCACATATATATACTTTATTCACATAGTATATATACATACCATATAGTCCTCCTAGAATATATAAACGTCCATAATGGCCCATAGCATCTAACGATGACCAATAATCCCAAAGATTCCCTCCAGGAATCATAATCATGCATTCATATAAGCATGATACTAAACCCAAAGTATTTTCTTACTTTAATAAATAATACACACTTAAATCCCATCTACGGATTGATTTGGATATCTCCAATTATACCAATTCACTCTAAGTGAATATACACATATATAAATTCCCAATTCCTCAAGTCCTTTAGGACATAACCCTCCATAATCTCTAATTTGGAAGGCCCTTAAACATTAAACTCAAAAAGGAGAAATAATCCTAATCTCCAAAATCTTGGGCTGAAAACAGGGCACCGGTCGACCGGTCCTGGACCTCCGGTCGACCGCGGGTGGCAAATAAGCCTACAAAACAAAGCAGTAGGCCCTTTCTCCTTGACGCGGTCGACCGGCCATAGGGGCGCGGTCGACCGGTCACACCAGATCCTCAAAACTAAATTCTCCAAATCCTCCATGCAACAACCCAATTTCATTATCGGGGTTTCTAAACTACCCCAAAAATTATCCCAAACATCTACGCAATTAATTCTAGCCGTAATTTTTCCAATTCCCGATTTGATTTCCGAGTTGATGATTTCAACCCGGAGCTGTCATCTTGTAAAAATCATATCAAATCGTAGAAAAATCAGAAAAATACGCAGTCAGTGTCCACGTGACCGTATCAAAAATATCTACAACTTTTATGTTTTGGACGAAAGCTAAATCAATCCTTTTCCTGGCCAAAATGGCCCCATAAGGTTATGGGGTTACTATTCATCACCTTCTTCAAGAAGGTTTCGGCCATTAAAGCTTCTCCCAAGCTTTTGTCGCCTCACCCAACGTCCTACGACCTCAACCAACTACAAATACACATATATTAAGGGTTCTAAACATCCTAGAACCCAAAACCACCAATTATTTTAGGTTAAAACCTAAGTTCCATAAATTGAAATATTATTTGGGGTTTAATTGTTTTAACTCCCAAAAACCCGTTTTATCCACGATAGCCCACCCCAAAACCATTAGGGTTTGTTTATACCAAACTACGGTATGAGATATTTATGCAAAAAGATAAATAAAGCAAGTAAACACTTGCCTCGTGGATAAAATATGACGACCTCGAGTCGAATCCGGCGGAGTTTTGCCCGAATCTCCATTTCTCCTCCTCTTTCTCCTTCCTTTCTCTCTTCTCTCTCTTTTCTTTCTTTCTTTCTCTTTTCTTTCCCTCTCTCCCTCTTTATATAGTAAGAAAAGGGTTTTAATCCTTAAAACCTAAAAACGACTCGTTTACCCAATTACGAGTTACTTTTGCCTCTAAAATTACCCGAAACTCATTTTCGACAATCGGACACTCTTTTCCGACTATCTCGGGCATTTCGAGACTCACGGCGCAGTCAAAATTCCCATCCAAGGTACTTGACCGCAAATCACTATTCCAACCCAAAATAAATAAATGCGGATTTTCCAATTAAAAATCTTACCTCGTGTCGCTTTACTCAACGACGACATATAATTAAAATATTTCGACCTATATAGTCCCAAAAATAATTACAGCACCCATCGAAAATCATTCAATCCTCGAAAATCCCAAAAATTACTATTTAGGAAAATTTCCCAAATTCCAATTTATATCCAATTATGGAATTTAATGGTCTCCAAAAGGGCGGGTTGTTACATACCCCCCCTTACAACGGAATTTCGTCCTCGAAATTCAGATACGACCTACACCACCAATCTTAGGATCACTCCAAATCCTAATACCTCAAGGGAAACGATACTAACCCAACGGTTCCCAACCATATGCTACAAGACTATCACGATCGCAAAGTGACTCTTATACGTCACATAATACCCATCATCTATAATGCCTATCGGCATGAATTTCAACCTTATATACTACGTCCATTCCATTTCTGGCGGTATATAAATCAACTTACCAAGGTGCCCATACACCTTTCTAACTTGTGCATATCTACACATCCGTAGTGAACGTCTGACACGTAACACTCTCTCCCAATAAGGATCTCCTTTCCTCGGTGTAATACTCATCTATGGGTCCTCCCGACCCTCGAAAATTCAATCCTCCTAACCTCGGCGCCATTAACTCTAGCGAACCTACATCCTACTAATGCTACGGTCTAAGCGTTACCCTACTTAAGCGACACGAGTATCCTAAATATGTCCCTAGTGCCCAAGGCCTCTCTCGAATCCCGAAATTTGCTAGGTTTTATGCGTGGGACGTCTCACCAAGGCGAAATCCAAACAAGGAACCCTCCCGTTACACTACTCCCTCGCGTCGTCGATCATCGAGATGTAACGGCCCAAGGCACACTAGCGGGACGTCCTAAATCCTGCCTACGCTAGCCTACGAATGCATTTCTAGTATCTTATCCTTCCGCCCATACGGAAGGAAACCTAATCAATCGAAGTGCCCACTTTCTGTAGAAAGTGTCACGAACATAATACCCAAAATGTATCTTCTCAAAATTTGCCTTTTCATTAAGGCTGGTTATTATCCTCAAACCAATTTCTCTAGGTCCTACTCCATCCAACTACTTGTGGTGAGAGGACAACTTTAGTGCTTTTCCATAGCACCATATCTCCATAAACATACCATCATCACAGGGCTCATAGTCTATAGTGGTTCATCCACACTATAAGACTAACCCAAATCCTTGCATCTTATAACAGCTCTCCACGCCCGACTCCGTTAAGAGTCATGTGTGGAGTGTCTCCCAAAGCAAAATCCAAACAAGGAACCCCTCCACACATTAACCCTTGTCTTCGTTGGTTATGGAGTTCCATTATTTCAACATGCAACTGGGATATACCTATCCCCTAATCCAATAAAAAGGTGGTCTGAACTCCTATCTCTAACTAAGAGTCACACCACCCCGAGCTCGCACTATATTTTAAGTCCTTGCGCAAACAATAATGAGCTTTATCTTACAGCTCAACACAAATCCTGCGGCCTTAAATTATATATATAAGGTCGCCATATACCCATATCACGATAATGAAACCTCTACTCATCGAAGTTTAGAATCACACAATAAATAAGGTGAACTCAACCTATATCTAGGTGAGACACCGTAACAATAACATGTTCCCTCCAGGAACCATGGACACGATAGACTTGCCATTCTTAGCCTGCTATCACTCCGATCAACCAAATACATTATATACTCACCATAATACCATACTCGTATAGACATATAAAATGAGCATCACTAACCAGATATGTATATATATACCATATATCAGCACCCGCCTCTATGGCGAATGAAGAAAAATAAAACTCCGCTACTGCGGACAACACATAGGCATACATGATATAATGTTATCGATACCGCCATAACTCAAATTACACACACGATTCTAGGGCTAACTAATATCACGATTTTATCTAGTCACTCCAAATATACCTCCTCGATTGAGGTAAAACTCATAACAACATCCTTCTCATTCCGGCTAAATCATGGGGACTCACGATTAAAACTATCCGTAAGGTCCCTTTCGAACCCTCAATTTCAATGAGGAATTCGACTTTAGTACCACTCTCTACCTCAGCGGTACTGCGGTACCCCTAACTACTATTATTTAGTATTCTCCACCGAAATCCTTAGTAATTGCCACAAGGAGAGTGACTTCTACTAAGGCCCTCGTCCCTAACTTCCACCAGCTGCTCCAGCTAAGCCTCACCTCCTGCTGCCATCCAAGCCCCGCACACGATCCTCAAACGAGTGCGCAAAAGATTTCTATAATCTCATAATATGGCAGGAGAACGAAATCTCACAATAGACATCAACAATCCTAGTACTGAGGCTCTATAACAAATGAGAGCAACGCTGAAAGCGTAGTACGTCCGAACAGATTCCTAAGGACACTTGAACCTGATGCTCTGATACCATTTGTAACAACCCGCCTAATGGGATATCGGGCGATCACTCCTAAATCAAATTAAAACAGGAGTCACATATGGATCATCCTTAGCATCACTGTTGAAAATCCATTTAATTACTAATATCCTATTAGGCGAGCGTTAAAAACTTTTACTTAACTACTCTTTTTACGATTAAAATAAAACATCCACAATTTAATGCGTAAATGAAACTGAAATAAATTAAAATAACCGAACACTCGGTTCAAATTATACAACTATATCGAATGTTTTACTGAAAGAATAAATAAATAAAATTGAGCCATTGGCTCGAATGTTTATACAGTACCTCCTATCTAGAGTACAACGATGGAAGCGTCTATCAAAAACCTGCACGCATCCACAGCTGCTGCAGCTGACGTCTGACTCGAAGGAATTGTCATCCAGGCATCCCTCTGTCTGGACACCTATATATATATATATATATATATATATATATATATATATATATATATATATATATATATATATAATATAGCAAGAAAGGAAAAGTAGATAAACGGGTCAGAGCCCGAGTTTTTGAAAATATTTTGCAAGTGCATAAATGCTTTATTATTTTGAAAAAGGTTTTATCTCATATTTAAGTTTGGTATCGCACTCCCATGAGATACCCCTCACCTCTCCGCTAATAGTGCACTCCTAGCGCATCCCTCTAAACAGCCTAGTCAAGCTACCCTGATAGACTAGTCTATCACCCCACCACTATCTACCCTAGATAGTCCATGTAATGTACTAAGGGCTAAGCTTCACCCCAGTCTCAGCGCTATGCCATGTTCGTGCGTGGGGTGTCTCGCAAAGCGAAATCCAAATAAGGAACCCCCCCGATACACTACTACGCGTCACGGTCGATTGTCGAGATCTGCTAGTCCCTCAGTACAGAAAGATATATAATAATATATATACCATAAGAATTAATAATATAAGAGCACTAAGGATTAAACTTCTCCCCAGTCTCAACACACTGCCATATTCGTGCGTGGGGTGTCTCGCGAAGCGAAATCCAAACAAGGAACCCCCCCGATACACTACTATGCGGCAAGGTCGATCGTCGGGATCCATTAGACCCTCGGTACTCGATTCATCCATATATATATAATCATATTTTACCATAACCATCCGGATCTATCTCCCGGACTGAGGATTCATATATCAAGTATTTATCAATACCTTTATTTTTCTCAAAATTTCCCATTTCCCTTTTTATACTCAGGAAATGTAAATATATAAGCCAATTCATTATTATGAATTGCATTAACAAATCATCTACTTTTAAAAGCCAATTTTATTATCATAAAAATGCCTTTCCGTTTTATATCATCCCATTTCCCTTTTTATACTCAGGAAATGTACCCAAAGGCATTTCCATTATCATGAAAATGCTTTGATCAAATCATGCTTCCACATCCCTTCTTCCATCCGGGAGTGTTATCGAAGCCAAACCTTTATCCCATTTCCCTTTTTACACTCAGGAAATGTAAATTAAAGCCAATTTATTATCATAAATTGCTTTAATAAAACTAAGACCGCCCCTCCGGGTTTCCCCACTGGACGCGCCCCTAAATGGCTATCATCTTCCAGGGCCTATCTATACAAGACAACCTAGGAACCTACCAACGTCGGGAAGCGGCCATATTGCCTGCGGGAGAGTCAGGACCACACCCAGAATCCCCTAACCAGCGCAGTAAACAAATAAACGCCCATATGGCCTAGGGACTATATCCAACCTGCTCAATAGCCAGGAAGGCTTCACCACAATGCGCACAACTTCCCTTATGATAGCGATTTAGGGAGGTGTGTATAATCCATAATTTATCAATTATGAAAATCATTTATCTTTCCATTTTGAAAACATTTCTTTTTTATATTTTCAAAATCATTTCCATCATATCATATATATATACTTTATTCACATAGTATATATACATACCATATAGTCCTCCTAGAATATATAAACGTCCATAATGGCCCATAGCATCTAGCGATGACCAATAATCCCAAAGATTCCCTCCAGGAATCATAATGCATTCATATAAGCATGATACTAAACCCAAAGTATTTTCTTACTTTAATAAATAATACATACTTAAATCCCATCTACGGATTCATTTGGATATCTCCAATTATACCAATTCACTCTAAGTGAATATACACATATATAAATTCCCAATTCCTCAAGTCCTTTAGGACATAACCCTCCATAATCTCTAATTTGGAAGGCCTTTAAACATTAAACTCAAAAAGGAGAAATAATCCTAATCTCCAAAATCTTGGGCTGAAAACAGGGCACCGGTCGACCGGTCCTGGACCCCCGGTCGATCGCGGGTGGCAAATAAGCCTTCGAAACAAAGCAGTAGGCCCTTTCTCCTTGACGCGGTCGACCGGCCATAGGGGCGCGGTCGACCGGTCACACCAGATCCTCAAAACCAAATTCTCCAAATCCTCCATGCAACAACCCAATTTCATTATCGAGGTTTCTAAACTACCCCAAAAATTATCCCAAACATCTACGCAATTAATTCTAGCCGTAATTTTTCCAATTCCCGATTTGATTTCCGAGTTGATGATTTCAACCCGGAGCTGTCATCTTGTAAAAATCATATCAAATCGTAGAAAAATCAGAAAAATACGCAGTCGGCGCCCACATGACCTATCGAAAAGATCTACAACTTTTGTGTTTCGGCCGAAAGCTAAATCAATCCTTTTCCTGGACAAAATGGCCCCACAAGGTTACGGGGTTACTATTCATCAGCTTCTTCAAGAAGGTTTCGGCCATTAAAGCTTCTCCCAAGCTTTTGTCGCCTCACCCAACGTCCTACGACCTCAACCAATTACAAATACACATATTTTAAGGGTTCTAAACATCCTAGAACCCAAAACCACTAATTATTTTAGGTTAAAACCTAAGTTCCATAAATTGAAATATTATTTGGGGTTTAATTGTTTTAACTCCCAAAAACCCGTTTTATCCACGATAACCCACCCCAAAACCATTAGGGTTTGTTTATACCAAACTACGATATGAGATATTTATGCAAAAAGATAAATAAAGCAAGTAAACACTTGCCTCGTGGATAAAATTAGACGACCTCGAGTCGAATCCGACGAAGTTTGGCCCGAATCTCCATTTCTCCTCCTCTTTCTCCTTCCTCTCTCTCTTCTCTCTCTTTTCTTTCTTTATTTCTCTTTTCTTTCCCTCTCTCCCTCTTTATATAGGAAGAAAAGAGTTTTAATCCTTAAAACCCAAAAATGACTCGTTTACCCAATTACGAGTTACTTTTGCCTCTAAAATTACCCGAAACTCATTTTCGACAATCAGACACTCTTTTCCGACTATCTCGGACATTCCGAGACTCACGGCGCAGTCAAAATTCCCATTCGAGGTACTTGACCGCAAATCACTATTCCAATCCAAAATAAATAAATGCGGGTTTTCCAATTAAAAATCTTACCTCGTGTCGCTTTACTCAACGACGACATATAATTAAAATATTTCGACCTATATAGTCCCAAAAATAATTACAGCACCCATCGAAAATCATTCAATCCTCGAAAATCCCAAAAATTACTATTTAGGAAAATTTCCCAAATTCCAATTTATATCCAATTATGGAATTTAATGGTCTCCAAAAGGGCGGATTGTTACATCCTCTTCTGTACAAAATGCCATTGGTCCATACGTAACGAGCATCTTTGAACTTTAATTTCTTGGCTGCGAGATTATTAGTGGGCAAAGTCCCTTCTTCAATATAAGACCTGATGGGGTCCATCCAAGATGGTCCCAAATCGAGGGTTATGAAATTCATCATCAAATCTTCATATATGCTCCGACCAGTCAGGATTTCTATTGGGATTGTTCTTTGTAGCTCGATGCGCGTTACTGATGCTAGCCGAGCTAGGGCGTCGACTCTTGCATTCTCCAATCTCGGTATTCTAATCAACTGAACTGTGGTAAAAGCCGAGATAACCTCCATAGCCTTTGCATGATACTTGACCATTAGTTCTCCCTTCGCTACATACAATTCGAGAATTTGATTTACAATTAACTGTGAATCACTGAACACCACGACCTGCTCTGCCTTTATGGTTTTGGATAAACTTATCCCCACGATCATAGCCTCATATTCAGCTTCGTTATTGGAGGCTTTAAACTGAAAACGCAGAGCATATTCTATATCAATCGCATCAGGACTATTTAAACAATTCCTGCTCCGCTACCTGTACTGCACGAAGAGCCATCCACATATAGATTCCATAGAGGTACTTCATTATCAAACTCTTGATCAGACAGAGTTCCTTGGTGGAATATTTGATGCTTGTTTTTGTCCTCCCCTAGCACTTCTCGCTGCTCGTTAATTATTTTTTCTTGATCGTCCACTGATGGAAGTTGGCCGGGAGTTAAATTTAAAGATCCAGTAACATCCACGGGTTGGTCTGTATTAAACTCTTTCTATTCAGAGGTATTAGAGTGATTAAACTCAGCGATAAAATTCGCTACTTCCTGCCCTTTGAGCTACGATCTAGGCTCATAAACTATGTCATATTCACCAAGTTCTACTGCCCAGTACATCAATCTTCTTGATATCTCCGATTTATGCAGGGCTTGTCTTAATGGCATATCAGTATACACCACTATAGTATGGGCTTGGAAGTATGGCCTCATCCTTATGCTTGCTTCGATCAGTTATAATGCCAACTTCTCCAGTCTTGGATATCTAATATCTACTCTTTGGAAGGCCTTGCTGGTGTAGTAAACCGATTTTTTTACTCCGTCCTCTACCCTTATTAACGCCGAGCTAACTGCATTCTCTGAGACTTCCAGGTACAAGTATAATCTTTCTCCCATCACTGGTCTAGATAATAATGGAGGTGTTCCCAGATATTTATTTAACTCTTGAAATGCCTCCTTACATTCATCATTCCACTAAAAAGTTTTTCTAAGTGTTTTAAAGAATGGGAGGCATCTGTCTGTTACTAGTGACATAAATCTATTTAGTGCTGCAACTCGCCCTATGAGACTTTGTACTTCCTTCTTCGTAGTGGGAGATCGTAGTTCCAATAGGGCTTTGATCTTCTCAAGGTTCACCTCAATACCTCGTTGGTTAACAATATATCCAAGAAACATACCTTCTCGCACCCTAAATATGCATTTGGTGGGATTCAACTTCATTTGATATTTTTTTAGTTGATCTAAAGTATGACTTAGGTCAACTAGATGATCAGCATCTTTCTTGCTCTTCGTCAGCATATCGTCGACATAAAACTCCATATTATAACTGATTTGCTCTGCGAACACCTTATTCACCAGCCGCTGATATGTTGCACCTGCATTTTTAAGTTCGAAGGGCATAACATTATAGCAATAAGTTCCCCTTGGGGTTATAAAAAAGGTAATTTCCCTGTCCTCAGGTTTCATTTTAATCTGATTGTAACCAGAATAAGCATCCATGAAACTCAACAATTCATGCCCCGAAGTAGCGTCCACCAGTTGATCGATTCGAGGCAAAGGAAAATAATCCTTTGGGCAGGCTTTATTAAGATCAGTGAAGTCCACACACATCCTCCACTTATTATTTTTCTTTTTCACCATCACCATATTTGTTAGCCAATCAGGATATTTGATGTCCTCAATGAAAAAAGGCTTTTTTCAGTTTCTCTACTTCTTCCTGTATAGCTTGGTTCTTTTCAGGGTTGAACACCCTTCTTCACTGCTTCACTGGCTTGACCTCCTTGTTCACGTTGAGCTCGTGGCACAAGAAACTCGGGTCTATCTATGGCATGTCTTCATGACTCCATGCAAAAGTTTGTTTTTTGCGCCTTAGAAATGCTATCAGTTCCTGTTTTATTGATACATCTAATGATGCACCAATTTGGGTTGTTCGTTCTGGGTGTTCGTCATCTAGAATGATACTTTTGGTAGCTTCCATGACCTGCCCTTCACGAGCTGAGACTTGTCTCTAGGGTCTAATGTTTCAATCTCTGCGTCTTCTATTTTATCCACTTTATAGGTAGTAGTCTTCTTACTGGATTCTTCGCGTTCCTCCTATTCGGCAGATGAATAATAGCATTCCCGAGATACTTTCTGGTCACCTTTCACCAATCCCACTCCCAAGTTGGTTGGGAATTTTAAGCATTGATGTATAGTAGATGGTACTGCTTCGAACTTCTACAGACCTACCCTGCCCATAATGATATTGTAAGCTGATTGGACATTTTTAGCCATTACAAAAAAGTGTACCCTTTTTGTTCGATAAGCGGGCCATATACCAATAAGCATATCCAACTTGATCATCCCAAGTGGAAAAACCTTTTCGCCAGTAAAACTGAGGAGGGGCCTACGATAAGGCTCCAACTGGGCTAACTTCAGATTCAAACTGTCAAAGTATGGGTAGAACATGAAATCTGCCGAGATACCATTATCCACCAGTACCCGTGAAATCACCACTTCCTTCATTCCCATCTTGATTACTAATGGGTCATCATGAGGATATAGTACACCTGCCAGGTTGTTCTTAAAGAAATCGATGACCAGTTTGTCCTTATTCACCTTCCTCGGGCGATCATATTCAACCAAGTTTATTCGTTGTATGTATGAGCAAGCTTGAGCCTCATTGAGGTAAGATTTTCTCTCCACAGTTAGATCTCCACCTCCTGCATCTCCACTTGTAATGACATTACATTTAAATGACCCCAAATGGATTAAAAATACCTCACGTTCTGGATGTCTTGGTCTTTTGGGGAGATCGGGGTCATCTTCGTGATCTCTCTTCCTATCTTCTTTTTCTTGACGAGGAGATTTAGTTCTTTACCTTCCTCGATCGCTGGTCTTTCCACTATTTTATCGATCAACATACTTGGCTAATTTTCCTCACCTGATGAGTGTTTCAATTTCATTCTGGAGAGCTATGCAACGTTTGGTCGTGTGACCATGGTCTTTGTGGAATTCGCAATATTTGGACTTATCCCTTTTGTCAGGGTCTGCTTTGATTTTCCCTGTCCAAGCTAACTCATCGCTATTCTTGATCTCCGCCAAAATGTGATTTATATTTACCTTCAAGGGAGTATAATTTCCATACTTCCTCATCTGCTCTAACGCTTTATTGCCTTTCGACTACTTATTGCCACCTTTGTTCTTCTGATCCTTCTTCTCGGTTTTACCATCTTCTACTTTGGTCTCCTTGGTGTCTGTATTCTTCTTCGCACCCATAGCTTCTTTAGTGTTCATTATCTTGGATACCTTTGCCATCAGTTCTTCCATGGTCCTAGGTGGATCTTTGGCCAAAGTATAATACAACTTATTTGGTGATAGTCCACTCATCAGAGCAGTAATTATTGTTTTCTCCTCATAATTAATGACCTCAAGCTTCTCGTAATCAATGACCTCAAGTTTCTCGTTATTGAAACGAGTAATGTAGTCCCTGGTACTTTCTTTTGGCTTCTGTCTAACACTTAGTAAGTGTGTTACTCGCTTAACTGGTTTTTGCTCCAAAACAAAAATTCCCTATGAAAATCTCTGCCAACTGAAGGAAAATTGTGATCTTCCCCCGATGAAGGTTGTTGTACCATATCTTGGCTGATCCGGTGAGAGTTCCTGTAAACGCCCTACATCTCATCTCGTCTGGAACCGCATAGATATCAGCAGCAGCTTGGTATTGTTCTATATGAAGGAAAGGGTCAGTTTTTCCATCATAATTAGGCGTCACCATAGGATCTTTAAATTTTGATGGTGTGGGAAAATCCAAAATTTCCTGTACGAATGGTGTCCCTTGGACAAAAGTTCTTGGTAGAGGATTCTTGGCCTTGGCCATTTCCCCTAATCTGTCCTCTAATCTTTGAATAGAGCCTTTCCATGCATCATTTCCCACCTCGGGCCTATTTATTCGAGCAGCTGATCGTGTTGAGTTTTCCTCTTGGGATCTTTCATTATGGGCTGCTGGGCGTGATTGGCCAGAGCCTTCCCTTAGGTTGGATGGTCGTTGAGAGTTCCTCAATGCAATCCTAGGAGGACTTCTATTCCTCTTAGGGCCCAATCGATCAAAAGGAGAGACTCTACTAAACCTTTCTAGAGCACTAGTCCTTTTTGGAGTAAGAGTGACATTTCGATGGGAATTATTAGCTCGTATTGATGAAGTCCGGCCTGGTTAATATGAAGGATCACTAGATCTTTCAGTATGATATATGTCAGTACGTCTAGATTGATAAGCCTCTGGGAATAACGTTCTTCTAGTTCTTGAAGATGGTAAATGGGATTTCTTTGAACACTTTGTTGTCCTGATTGGGCCAGCACTCCACCTTGAACAGTTTGTATAAGTTGACGCATGGTTTCTTGCGTGGCCGTTTGGACTTGGGTTAAATTAGCCATTATGCCAGCCAAATCTTGAACATTTGGTGGGCTAAATTAGAGGGACCCCAGTGTTTCGATTACTGGATTCCGAATTCTCAGCTATAGATGATGAATTATTTTAGTGAAAAACGCTAAGTACAATCGTTTTCCACAGATGGCGCCAATCTGTTGATATAAAAAACTAGATTATCTCTAATTAATCAATCACAGATAAATAAATTAATAAGACAAAGTATTTTTAAAGTGGTTGAGCCTGATGAAAATGGCCTACGTCCACTGTTTTCGAATTACTGACTGTTTATTTGGAATCTCGATAATAGGTTTACCAAGAGATCCAAAGTCCCCTTCTTATGAGGAGGTTACATTGTATTTATAGCCTTGAGGTTGTATATATGAAAGGATAATACGCTATTATCTAGTAGACATATACATCTGTACGATAATAATGCGCATTTAATGCGTAGTTGTCTTTTGATTCTCTTGATTTGGATGATCTGCACGCTAAGTAGCTCGGATCGCTTAAGTTGCTTGGTACGCTTATGTTGCTCAAGGCGCCTGAGTAGCTCGGTACGCTTAAGTTGATCGTCTAAAGTATTTTTATTTTCCATATAGGAAGACACATGTCTTCAAGTAATTGGTCCATGTCAGCAGACTAAATTTGGTATCAACAAGCGTGTTAAACAACTTCATTTTTTTCAGAAGACTTGAGAATTTTATGCTATGAAAACTGCTTTGGCAGAAACGTTTGCCTTCTCACTTTTGAGCTTTTTAGTTTTGTTTTCAATTCACAAAACATCCCAATATTTATGTGAATTGTTTTGGAACCCAAGATACAACTTTGGTGAAGTTATTTATCTTATAGAGAGGGTAAATCTATGGCTCACGACTGCGTGTCGATTGGGAGTGCTCGAGGGTGTTCCTGGCAGATTTGGACTGCGTGTTCGTGTGGACTACTTTGGTTGTTCCATTGCTGACTCTAGGTTGCATGCCTATGTGATTGTACATTGGAGTGATCATTGCAAATTTCATTGTAATCTTTGTAACTTGCGATTTACTATTTTATAGTGAAATAAAAGGTTTTACCCGAAAGGTTTTTTTTCCTGAAATATGTGATTTAGCAATTTTATTTGTGATGGTTTGACACACACACACACACATAGTTGCATATTTAGGGGCTAAATTAATTTTGTTTGAAAATAGTCTCCAATTAAATAAGGTTAAATTGGAAATTTATGAATTTATT
Organism: Sambucus nigra; assembly: GCA_949130495.1. Lineage (NCBI taxonomy): Eukaryota > Viridiplantae > Streptophyta > Magnoliopsida > Dipsacales > Adoxaceae > Sambucus > Sambucus nigra. The sequence goes on from OX422211.1 coordinate 25,390,231, forward strand.
TAAATCGATATAACACAGCATTTACACTACTGAAGTCATTTGATGTCGTTTGAGCGACTGATCGAATTAGAGTTCTAATTAAATACTACTCTAATCCATCCTTATCAGAATAAAACGAAGTGTAAACCATTTCAAACACTTTTAAAAATAATTTAAAATAATTTTTTTAATAAAATATCGTCCTTAAACATTTTAAGTTAAATTCCAAGTCCCATTAAAATTACGCATTCATACCTGAGCGATCTCGGAATGCAATTAAACTTGAAGATGAAATATGCCCCAAAAATCGGCATGATAAATCTTTGAAGCTTTGTCGCAACATCTTCAATAAACTCAATACGTCATAGTCCGTGTGGGATTATGACAATATAAATACGACATATGACTCAAACGTGTTTTGTTCTGGGAATAAGTCAAATAAACATACAACGGAATCAATTAAAAAAATTGTCCTTACAAATCTCCCCCTTTGACTATTCTGGGACAAAACCAACAGTGAAATTCCTAAGTCGGTCCGTTAAGTCGTATGACACCTAAATCCCATCCCATAACCCCCAAAACAAAAATTACAGAATAAAACTAGTAAATGATGGTCCGGCAAGCATGAACTGTCTGAATGCGATGTAGTGTTGAAATCTCCAATCTCTAAACATACCTACACATATGAAACAGATAAATACCACGTGAAGTATGCAGGAACAAATGCTATAAATATGTAAAAAAAATCCATACCATTTGTTAGTTGAGCAAAACATGATATCAATATGTAAACACCATCTAAATCGGGATACCAATTTGTACCGATGCAAAATAATATAATACCAATTTGTGTAAACTAATCAATATAAACTTGAAAGCATATGATCACAAATATGGTACCAAAAAGTATTGCAACAACTGAATCTGCTTATCAAATAAACTCTCTCCTTACATCACATACATCTCTCCCCCTTTTTGTATCAAATAGACAACCCAGTGAAAAGATAAATAATTTTTTGATATATCTAGAACAAGCATAATCAATGAAAGATATCTAGATAATCATGCAAATAACCATCTAATAATGATCAACAATATCAAATCCGTAGCCAACAAACAATAATCACACATCAAGAATTATAAATCTAAGCAGGTGTGACTAAATGAACATAATGCAGTAAAATAAGCAAATATATCAAAGTGAACTGCATAATAGAAACCCAGAAGCAACCCAGAAGTACCAAAATATATAACCATATGAACCAGGGTACTGAAGCAGAAGGAAAAAAAATTCCAGACTGGTCGCTCGAACGAGACAACACTGTCGCTCGAATGATAGAGGCTTCTCGCATGAAAGCTTCACGTGACATTGATTGCTCGCTCAAACGAGAAATTCAAATTCTCACATCCAGTTCTAAAAATTAAACAGTTTTGCGTAGTGAAAAAAATTCATGAAAGAACTAACTGGTAGTGGCAGAAAACTGTAAAACAATAGAAAAAACTACAAAAATAATATGAGGTACATGCTAACATAGTACTGATGTGCTCAAACATGAACATGTAATGTATGGTTGTTAACTACAACAAATGAATCACAATTCCAATACATCGAAACGATCAAGAAGATCTAATTGATAGATATAAATCATCAAACTTTGTTTTAGCCATATGTTACAATTAAAGTGTGGGCTTATTGAACTAAACAATCAAACATGCACACAAATCTGAAATTTTGATGATTCTACAAACAATTGCATCATGACACGATTTTTCAACATTAAGATTCGTTATGCAAACCCGTTTAATTATCCATCAAATCTCCCTCAAATATATCATATTTTTCTTTAGGAATGAATATAAACTAATTTGTCCCAATTTTGGCATTTGTTTCTATTTATTGCCTAGATTTTCTTTTGGGCTCTTTTAAACGGTGGCTTTCACGACGAGTCAATTTTAAACTCTCGTAGCCTTTACCCGTGAACACTCGTCATTTTTTCAATTATAATCCTCACGGTAAACGGTTCTTACATGCACACCTCCTACTTATGACTACTTACGGATAGATGACAAAATTGAGATAAGAACATCTTACCAAACTCAAATATGCAAGAGATGTCAAACATCCATATAAACTCGTGCATGTGTGCAAAGATATCATATATACAAAGTCGAATCAAAATGCATATTAACTTCGAAACAACCCCATAATACAATGGTTAAGATCATTATAAGCATTAATAATTATGATCAGATGTCCTAGCCATATGGATAATGAAAGGACGGGGTCCAAGCACACCAAACATGTAAACAAAAATCTTTTTGGTTTCATATGCCACATCAAACATGTAAACAAACAAAAAAAAAATCTTTTTGGTTTTTCAATATATTTTGACTCAAATAAAAGCAAAAACTTTTTCTATTTTCTCAAAAATATGAAACCAAATATCTTTTTATATTTTTCAAATAAGACTCAATAAATGAAAAACATAATACAAAATGATACACATGTCACAACACTAGCAATATATAAATCATGATGCAAAGACTAGCGTATGGCAAACATGGTGACACAATCATCCTTTAGATTTAGCATGGGAAGAATCAAGTGAAACCAAATGAGAACAATTAAGTTTGAGTCCTAAAGCTAAGTTCAATTTCCTAACCCATGTAGGTGTGACATGATGTATGGGGGTTTTGGGAACTGAAACGACTTTTTTCCTAAACTTCCTAGGAGCATTTCTAAGGTCATAGAAAAAAACATCTATGGTGACCTTTCTTACTGCAATGTGTGAAAGTGTAAAGACAATGTGAATGACTACCAAAGTATCGACCTCTTCTAACAATCCTAGTGGGATCTCTCAAATTGTTTGTATTGACTTTAGGAATGAGAATAACTCTATCAACGTAGCCTATACCACACCTATCACTTTTGACTTGGACGGTGCCTAACATCCTATCCAACTTCTCCGACCTAGATTCTAATTTAAACTTAACCTTACTCGAGTCTTTCAACTTATCCTCTAACTCACTAAGTCTAGAGTGAAGCACACGCCTAGAATCCTTAAACTCTAGAATCTCCTTTTTCAAAGTCTCCATCAAACCACAAAGACCATCTTTATCTTTTTCCACATATTCTAGCTTCTCCCTAAGCTTCCTCTCCCATGCCCAAAGATCCTTAATCAAAACATCGTTACTTTCTACGACACGCTCATTCAACCTAGCTTGTAATTTAGAGTTTGCCTTTTCACATTCACCACCTCGGCATACAACTCATTAAATGCAACTTAAAACTCTTTCATATCAACCTCCTCTTCCTCACTTAGTTCTCCCTCACTCACTTGGGATTCAATGGCCTCAAAAGTGTCATGCACATGAGAATCCTCATGGGAAGATTTATCGCCGTTGCTCACATGAAATGCCAAGAAAGAAAAAACTTGCTCTCATTGGGGGAACTATCTCCCTTTTCCGGATCACTGTCACTTAAGGTGGCACTACAATCTATCGGTTTATTACCCTCTTTCTTAAGTGTATCGGGACGCTCGACAACTTTGTGACCATACCCCTTACACCCACAACACCAACTCGACTCAACCCTATTAAATTTCTCACCCTTATCTTTAGTGGTGGAATGTACCTTGTTCTTCTTGAATTTCTTAAACTTTTTGGCATCTTTCGATTGCTTTTGAAATTTAAGAAACTTTTTGAACTTCTTTGCTAAAAAAGAGACATCCTTACAACCAGAATAGTAATCGTCATCTGAAACTTTATTTTCCTCCTTTTGGGCTTTCAAAGCAATACCCTTTTCTTTCTTTGGCACTTGCTTGGAGATAAACATATCGATTTCATAGGTTTGTAAGTCACTTACAGTCTCTTTAAGTTTCGTCGAATCAAGCATACCTAGGGAATTTAAAACGGTCACTTTTTCATCAAACCTACTCGATAAAAAAACTCTTAAAATTTTCTTTATCAAATGGTTGTCGATTTCTTTTCTCCTAAGTGAAATGATGAGTTGACAATATTAGAAAATCTAGCGTAAAACTCATCAAACGACTCACTCTCTAACATCTTAATCGTCTCAAACTATGTAGTGAGGTTTTATAGCTTAGATGCCCTAACCGTGCTAGTGTCTTCGTGAGTAAGTGCAAGTGTATCCCAAGCCTCTTTTGAAGTTTCACAAGTCATAATTCTACTATACCCTTCAGGTGTGACATGTGAGAAAATTACGTGCAAACCCTTAGAGTTGTAAAGTGCAAGCCTATGTTAAGCCTCGGTCCATGTCTCAACGGGTTTCAAACTAGTGACCTCACCCTCTCTTTTGATTGGTGGTGACCAACCTATTTCAACCACTAACCACATACGCTCATCAATAGATTTTAAAGAAATTCTCATTCGCATTTTCCAATAAGCATAATTTGTGCCATAAAAAATAGGAAAACGAAAACTTTCAAAATCACCAAAATTCATCTTTAAAAAATATAAGGGATTGACACAAAAAAATATGTTTCTAGCTCTAATACCAATTTGTAGGCCCCTTATTTCTATGCGAAAAGTTTTTTAAGGATGACAAATAATTTTCTTTTTATGAAAACCCTTTTTCCAATTTTTAATTAGCACTAAGTTATGAATCATTTTTAACTTAACCAAAATTTATCCTAAACATGCATCAAGTGATTAAACCAAGTATAGTAAATAAAAGAATACTCCCAATGCCGGATGTACGAAAAAACCACTAAGGGAAAAAAACCTCGGACGACCCAATCCAGAAAATCACTATGATGTGGAATTACAAGGAAAAGACACAACTCTTACTCAACGACTTGATCCCCATGAGACTTGATGCTCTTCTGATCTTCAACCACTCCTCCACAGTGCCCACGTAGAAAGTCCTTCTTCCACTATGCTCGTCCATAACACACGCATACACGTATATCTTGGTGTCCACCGATATGGCTTGTAACGTCTACGATGTTGAACACGAACCCCTTCGATTCTTCACCGCAAAACCCAATGTTCAAGTGTAGGACAAACTCTTCTTGGTGCAAACAAAGATCACTATAGCATATAGTAATTAAAACTCGGACTTTGAATCTCTAAGGATGTTTTAATCTTGGAAAACCTTAGAAAACTATGTGCAAAACCGTACTGGTTTGTAAATTGTTTTCTGGACTGCACACCTTCAAAATTCTGATGGAAACACGCCTTATATAATTTTTTGAGCTGACTTCTCGCTCGAAAAATTGTAGTTGTCGCTTGAACAAGAGGCGCATATCGTTCGAACGATATGGTGATCTTGCTCGAACAACTGTTGAAGTTGTTTGCTGTCATTTGAGCGGCTGATCGAATTAGAGTTCCAATTAAACACTACTCTAATCCGTCCTTATCGAAATAAAACGAGGTGTAAACCATTTCAAACACTTTTAAAACCAATTTAAAATGTTTTTTTTAATAAAATATCATCCTTAAACTTTTTAAAATACATTCCGAGTGATATAGGAATGCAATTAAACTTGAAGACGAAATATGCACCATAAATCGGCATGATAAATCTTTGAAGCTTTGTCTTAATGTCTTCTATAAGCTTCAATATGTCATAGTCTGTATGGGATTGTGACAATAAAAGTACGGCCTATTACTCAAACATGTTTTGTTCTGGGAATAAGTCAAATAAACATACAACGTACTCAATTGAAAATTTTTTCCTTACAAAACTAAAGCTTGAATTAACAATGTCCGATAAACACGCATAAAAAACATCGAATGACTCGGACTCTAGCATAGTGATGGTCTCAAATTGAGTGGCAAAATTTTGAAGATTTGACAATTTTACAACGTTGGTATCCTCATGAGTGAGCTCAAGGATATCCAATGCTTCACTAGACGTAGTGCACGTCATGATGCGATGGAACTCATCAAGGGCGAAGACTCAAGAATCAGAACTAAGTCCACGGGAATTAAAATTACTGCACTTAAATTCATCATCAGCCCAGGAAGAAACAGGTTTAGGGCCAATAACTTTATCAATAGTGATAGTGGTAGGAGTCAACCCTCTTTTACAAACGAACCAGACTTTCTCATCTATGGCTTTTAAGACAGATCTCATCCTGCCTTCCAGTAAGCATAATTGGTGCGATCAATTATAAAAAATCTCCATTAAGATTTGATTTTTCATCCATCTACAAATTTTCCAACAAAATTGATATCAATGAAAAAAACTTTAAAAAATTAGGATCACACGATAACTCGGTGCAACCTGCTCTGATACCAATTTGTAGAGATGCGCCTGTGAGCTTAATGGAATATTTATATAATTAAATGCCCAACACACACAAATCAAATTTTATATTTTTATCCAAAGACATGCATCTAAGTGATAAAACATATAAATTAAAACATGCATCCAACAAAGGCAAAGTTTGAGGAAAAATCCCTTGCGGGAAAACCCTTTTTATTTCAGCACTTTAGAAATATTACAAGACAATCGACTCACCAACTACTTGATAATAGCCACAAGTATAACTCGTTAATCTTCATAAGTCTCTAAAGAATACTAATTGTCTTCAAGTAGTCCACATGCGACCTTCCACCCTCGGTATCCACCGATTAAACTTTGTTCTTTAGTATTGATCCCCTCTAGAATGACAATGGTCAACAGTGAAGATAATCAGGATTTAAACAGATTCATATAAATATATTTCGGGGACTTGTTTTGTGAATCAAAAGAATTTTCTAAACTCAAAAGTGAAGCACTCTATATCTTTGACTCACTTGAGTCTATATTATATAGATGCTCATCTAGTTTGGAAATGGTGACAAAATTGAGTCATACCCTTTTAAACCAACAAGCCTTCAGACTCTTCATTTTGATTTCCTCTAATAGTCTAAAGGTAGAAACACCAACACCACACCAATGATCATTTATGTGTTGCATATGAGATTGCATTCTTCATAATATGGGTGTGTGTGAGTTAAATCCCATTAAAATAATTTTTTCATTATTTTGGGGATATTTTAAATAATTTCCAAGATTTTTTAAACAATTTTTAGAAATTAAAAATTGGCTTTTACAAAGTTTATGGGCTATTTTGTAAATTTTTTAAACTCTTTAAAACTTGCTTGGGTAGAAACCAAATGTGCTTAATAATTATGTGGGTGTAAATAATATTTTTGGAAGTTCAAAAACACGCGTTTTACACACCATATCAGCCTTACACATGTTAGACTCACAACGGATGGATTTGTGTTTTCTTTCCCTCATATACTTGTGTTTGATTGAGATCTCTTGGATCGTTTTAATCTATGGGGTGCATGCGTTCTTACCTGATCCTTGTGTTTTCATTTAAACCAATCAAAGGCTTTATAATTGCGGTGCATTGTTAGCCATCAGATTTACCTTGACCTCTTGAGACTTAATTGTGACCCTTCAGTTGCTTTGAATTTTCAGAGGCTTGCATGACTTTGTATAAATACATGCCTTATCTGTTGCGATTACAATCTTTTGATCACCTCATTTCTGAGAGAAAATAAAGAGAGAAGAGAGAGAGAGAGAGAGAGAGAGAGAGAGAGAGAGAGAGAAAGAAAGAAGAGAGAAAAATATAACCCTAAACTAAACTCTGGCCAAATCTCACCAGAAAAATATTTCTGAGAGTGTGTTAGCTCGAGAGTTGTGAAGATCATTCCTCTTCTGTCGTTTGTCTCTATTCTATCTTAATCATAACAGGTTGATCTTTTTTTCTTTCATAGAAAATTGAGATTGAAGTTCTGTGATAGATTTCACATTTATCTCTCTTAGTTTTGATTTCTTATTTCGAGAAATCATAGTTTTGTTGGGTATTTTCAATTGTTATGTTTTCAAACCCTAAAACCAACAAAATTGTTTCTAATTTTAGTTTCTTTGAATATTCAAACTTAGATCTAGTTTAAGATCTTGATTGGTGATTTACACTTTCACATATATCATAATTTTTTGAAATACTTTGTATATTTTAAAAATAAGAAAGTGTTTAGGATCTTGGCTCGTGTTTATAGAAAGATTCCCTCTTGATCTGTGGATATATTGAAAGATCCAAAGTTTGATAGTTTCGATTAAACTGATTTTGGAAATCTTTACATATTTGTAAGCTGTTTGTAAATTAATTAGCATCCTGTCTTTAATTAAGTGTGTGTGAGATGTATGCATATGATTTAGATCACATCACCACTTACACCTTCACACTACTACACTGGAAAGTGTTCGTATTGAGATCTTAGACTTTTGAGTCGACGTAAAGCTAAAAAGGAGTGGAGTTATAAATCTGAGAGAACATCAACGAGCCTTGGGAGAAGTAAAAAAATCGAGAGAAGTTGGTACATTTCTGAACCTAGAATTAGATCTGATTGTGTGTCTTGATTGTTATGTAGTTTGTAATCTGTTACTCTATTTTAGTAATTTTTTATTTTTAAGGTGTAGAGACCTTCGTGGATGTTTCCCCACTTGAGTGAGGTTTTACCACGTCAAAATTGTACTTGTATACTTCCTCTTCCTCTCATCCCTTTCTTGAGGCTGTGTTGATTTAAGTTCTTTATAAGTTTTTGTTTTCAAAACTGGTAAACTTATATCTTAAATAACTCGTTCATACTGTTTTACACATCTTGTGTTAAGAAATTTGTTTTAAGAAAAGAGTTTCTTCAACAAACTGTACGGAGCCATTTAGATAGTTTAATTTCGAATTAAACGACTTAAGTAATACTTTTTCAATTGGTATCAGAGCTATGGTTTTTCAAAATTCTTTAGATCTTGAGTTTCTGAAACTGTTTTCTCAAAACAAATTATGGATGGGAACAACAACTCAGTAGAACAAAAACCAAGTTCGTTTGAACGAAACGCTATCTCGTTTGAAACATCTTCAAACGACATTCAAAATAAGTGAAATAGTACGCCCTCGTTAGATTCTCGTTCTGTGTAGACTTCAATGATGCTTCGAACAAAAGTGACATCTCGTTCGAACGAGAATACCTTCTCGTTTGAATGAGGTAGGAGATTTTTGAAAAATAATTTTAAAATAAAATGCCTCGATTTTTAAAACAAAAATTATGTTTCAGTGTTGATAAAAAAACATCCCCAAATAAATTTAATGAATAAATATAAACTCTTAACAGCATTATACCTTCATAGTGTGGAGATCCTTGAAAGTTGAAGATATTAAGGATTCGGTTCTTCGTGATGACTTGAGTCAAATGGTAAAGGAATACACCAAAATCTATGTAAGCCTAAGCTATGATCAAATGATGAAAATTATGCTCTTACAGCGATGAGCTTTTTGTATGATCGTCTTAAATGCCGGATTAATATGGAGGCGATGGAAAGTGATTATGGTATCATTCCTTAGCATGTCGTATGGATCCCATGCAAAAATGTATAGGTTTTTCCTTAGAAGGGAAATCAATTCCGTCATTTCATGGTTGGACAAGGTGGTACAGATTACAAACTTCCTCTCTCGTCGACTTTTCTTAAAAACTAATTCCTCCAGATTTTCTGCGACCTTATCAGTGGGGTTGATCTTGGTCTCCTCCACCTCTGGTCGGTCGCACCTTATCTGCTATTTGGAAGTATTGGTCCCATCTTGGGACGTCTCTAGGGGGACTTGTTTATATTTCTTTTTTTCATACTTGGTTTTGATGGTGACGATGTATCATTTTCGAGCAATGACTTAGTTGTATATGATCTCCATCACAACCTGATTTGTGATGCACTTGAGCTTCTGGTGATAAGTTAACGGGATGGTGCTCATAACATGAAGCCACTCTCTACTGAGAATGGCATGATAAGGTTAATCGATGTCGACCACTAGAAATTCAATGAGCTTCAAAATATTCCCTTCCCTTACAGATATGACTACCTTCCTCATTAGAAGGGTCATTTTTCCCACAAAGTCGACCAGTTGGAGGATAATCTCCTTCAAATCTGACATCTTTAACTTTTATTTATGGAAGATCTCTAGGTATATTACCTCTGAAGAATTCCTTGATCTACATTTAACTTGTATACATCCAAGTTTTCAATCCTGATAGTGATTACTAGTGCGCCATGGTGTGAGGTCCACACCCAATAAAATCATCCTCGGTAAATGCTATGTGTTTGCGGTAGTCCACTTCCTCTAGTTGTTTGCGCTTTCCAGCCTTGATTTTGGCAAGATCTATTTGGAAAGCCTCTATCACCAATGTGACCTTCTTAAACTCTATTAAAAATGTATTCCTTTGGATCTGCTTGAGTTCGGACGCCCCGTATATCATAACAAACTCGTGCCTCATCTCATCGTCCAACACGTTGTCTGGTTTTTAGTCAATGTTGATGGAGACCTAATAAGTTTTCTTTTTTTATGTACTCATTCAAGTTCTCTTCCTGGGATAAGTCCTCCAGGTGAGATTTAGGGGCCTTGCAGTTTTTTGTCTTCTGTTTGTTTTCCTTGTGAAAGGCACGACGTAATGTGTTATTCCTTTTAGTTGAATTTCCTCTTATATTTTTTTGCCACTTTAGGAACTACTGGTCCTTGATCTTCCCCATGACCTTATAAATTGCCTCTTTAAAAATCGTGTTGATGGCCTGAGAAGAATCCGCTTTTCCCCGTTCTTGGCTTCATTTTTCTTTCCATTCCCCTTCTTAGGGGCATTCTCCTTGTCGTTGCTTTGTTCGTCTTACCATGATCAGTCTCTATTTGGTTAACATTGATCACGTCCTCTACCTTGGCATACTTTTTAATGCGTGATATGAGGTCATTAATGATGTTTGCTTTCTTCTTGGTGAGGGACTAGTGCAACATAGAAGTAGGGAGCAAGACGATCTTGAAAGATGCCCTGGAAGCCTGATCCGAGCAGTCTTTCAACTTGTTGAAATTCTCCCAGTAACGTTTGGCGTACTCGCACAAAGTCTCTTGTGGCTCTTTACTCATCGTGAGCAGAGATTCCATCCTCTTCGAATGTGAGTTGTTGGTTATGAAGCGAGCAGTAAATGCCTCAACGAGAGCCTCAAATATCTTAACCGACCTGTGATGCAGCTTCTCAAACCACTTCTGGGAGACGTTCCCTAACCTAGACGGGAACATACGACACATAAGAGCATCGTTATGATTCCACAGAGTTATGGCTTGCCTATATTGGTGAACATAGTCTATGGGATCTGTCTTACCATCATAAATCTTGAACCTTGGGGTTATAAATTTCTTCGAGGGTTTCTCCTCCTCAATTGACCTTAATAAATGAGACTTTATTTGTGTGATTAAAGCCCTTCTCGCTAGATTCCTTATGGATCTGACCCATCGGTGTGCTGGGTGTTGGTCCATTTCTCTTCGAACCAAGTTTCTAATATCATACTCATGGAACTCTTCACCTCGGTGCTTTCTGAAGAAGTGATTTTTGTGCTCCGAACGTGCATGGTTGTGCCCAGTGCTCCTTTCCCGACTGTGAGTTTTGCTCGTCTGAGGGCTAGAAGTTCGACCATGAACTTTTCAATTTTCTTAACGGAGTTCTCTCCCTCCATCTTTTCTAATCATCATTGAAGGAGAGCATGCTCCTAAATTTGGAGGCGAGTTGCCTCATCCTTCTGGTGAAGTCGTGTTTCATATGCATTAACCAGCCTTGAGATCTGGGTTGATCTAGGAAGCTTATGGCTCTCCTCGGAGCGTTGATCTTTTATAGACGGGATCTTGGGTTCTTGTCCTGGCGTACTTTATATCTGATCTGAGACGAGCTAGATCAACTCCCAGATCGCTAGGTTTGGGTGCACTGTTTGGACGGTGAAACATTTGTAGTTATTCTTTATATGGGTTGCTTTCTAGAAAGGAAAATCGATTCTCATAGACGGTGTCAATTGTGAGTACAATTAATCACAACGAATAATTTCTAAAAAGCAAGGAACAAAACCTTGATTAATTAATTTCAGCGAATTAAATTAATTCCTTATTAAATTATTATTTGACAACTGCCTACGTCCACGGAGAGGTTTTCAGTTCTTCTTAATTACTCTCAAAGTTTGAAAAGTACATCCTCTTAGGCTATATTTATAGTATCGTAAAGTACAGCAGTTGAGTAGTTTAAGGAATTCTCCTAGCTTATTATTGGCTCATGTGGTGACTTCTGATTATCTCATCCGAGATTGTAGGTAACCAACTAAGCCTATCAATAATTACATGATAAGTATTTATATTTATCCACGTGACAAATGTTGATGTTAATCCTTTTTCTGGGCCTGCTCGGATCAATCGGAATTGGACCTTTATGGTTTGGTCCCCACAACTTCACCTGGTATAACTGTGTAATCTTTACACATGTTCAAGTCTCTTCTTCCAAGAAAACAATAATCTATTTGAATTTTATTTTCACCGCTTTTAAATATAATTAAATGTTATTCCCTTTTTAAAAAAATGTGTTTTCTATCGCTAGATTGTAGGCCTTAGTAAATTCTAAGATAATTTTTCCTCCTTCATTTCTCTCACTAAAACTACAACCTCTGTGTATCCTTGGATAACTGTCATATTTTACTCCTACATGTCCATTCAAGCCACCTTCTAAAAATATATTTTCATGCATAGGAATTTCTTGTAATATTTCATATAATAATTTTCAAAATAATTTCTTTACATTTTCATCTAAAGCTTCTTGGGGTGCATAAGGATTTATAACATTCGATATAAAGTTTTAACAAATAAATAAATCTATTCATAAAAAAATTATAAGAACACAAGTACCTTTTTTGTTGGACTACTCCAATTTATTAGTTTATTTCAATTTATATATTACACATTTTTTCGCCCCAAAAGCTTTATGTTAGATTTGTTTATTTCTTTTTTTTATTTAGAAAAATATACATTTTTTAAAATATAACATTTCCTCTTCTTTTTTTCATCCTAAAGACACTTTGTTATATGTTAAATGGGAATTTTTAAATTTATTGTTATTTAGATTCATTTATTATTTACATTTAGCAGAAAATAAAATACATTAAGAAATTTGGAATTAAAGTCGCATTAGTATCTTGAAGCCAGAATTAATAGCAGAAAATAGGTTTATTATTTACATCTAACATAAAGTTTTTGGAGAGAAAAAAATACAAAATATATAAATAATAAATAAATTGAAAGAAACTAACAAATCGGAGCAGTCTAACAAAAAAGCTACTTGTATTCTTTTAATTTTTTGATGAATAGATTTATTTATTTGTTAAAAGTTTTATATTGTGACCTCTAAATTACATAAACAAAATATATAATAATGTGTCAGTAAAAAAAGATTACGAAACAAATAAAACGGATCATTTCAAGAACACAGCATTGAGAGAGAGAGAGAGAGAGAGAGGGAGACAAGGAAGCCAAATGGGGTGATAGGTTAGGGTTATTTGATATTTGACTTTTCACCTCTCTGTTAATCCAGAAACCACACGTCTACTATTTGGCCATTCACTAAACCACCCACTAAAGCCACATCTCAAGTGCAAACTTATTACAATGCGAACATTAGCGGGCCATTTTTTACAATCGGTAAAAAATTAAATTTTGTGATTATTTTTTAGAATATTATTTTATTTTGAGGAGATCGTCTACAAATAATTGTCAAAAATAGATGAGGTGAACATCACAAGTGTCAATGACAAAAAATTACACACACACACACACACACACACACACACACACATATATATATATATATATATATATATATATATATCACCAATTTTTTAAAAATATTAAAAAAAATATTTTTTTGAGTTAATTTTTTTTACGTGATATTTAAACATTTCAACAAATCCATATAAAAAATCAACTCAATTTCTTTTTTGCAAATTTTTAAAATATCGGTCAAACTTTCGCCGCTTTTAAAGTGTTTAAAAACAGTGAAAGTTTGACCCATTTTTTTAAAATAGCAAAAAAACAAATTTTGAGCTAAATTTTTCAATATGGGTCATTTGAAATGTTTTAATATCACATAAAAAAATCAGCTCAAAAATATTTTTTTTACTATTTTAAAAAATGATGTGCAATCCTAATGTGCACAGGATCTGTATATATATATATATATATATATATATATATATATATGTGTGTGTGTGTGTGTGTGTGTGTGTACGCGCGCGCGCACCTAGTATTTGCTTCATCTTGAAACATTTACTTTGTGCACCCTTCATGAGCCACGAGTGTCACCCATTGATGCCCTAATCGAACCATCGACTATGATATCATTGCTCGTCCAGAACCATAATTTAGGGTTTTAACTTAATGGCATTTGTTCCATCTAATAAAACTACAATATGTTAATCTCTAATAAAACTACAGTATGTTAAGTCTATGAAAAAGGTAAAATATATTAGAGTTTACATCTTTGTACATGGGGCCATTATTTCATACGATCATGTTCAACACTCTCTTAGAGCTTCTCCACTTGTAGTATATAATTTTAGTGTAAGTTGGGTGTTACGCTAAATTATAAAGTACTTCATTTTATAGTAAAAATAAAAAAACTAACGAAACAAAGAAATGTAAAATGAATGTTTCATTTTCTCTATAATGATCTAAAATTTAAATAATCAATATAAATCTTGTTTGATATTGTGCCTTGAGAGTTTTCAAAAATATAAATTTTATGGTAATCAGATCTAAAATAAAATATATAAAATTTTAAAGTTTTAAATAAAAAAGAAAATTGATATGACAGTGTATTTAATGGTGTGTTTTACAACATCATTTTATTTCCGAGTTGAATCTCTCTCTCTCTCTCTCTTTAAACTTTCCTTGTCAATCCGATTACAAATGAATTAAGTAGTTACTCTTCCAAAATATCAAGTTGGCAAGAGATCTTTTTACAATCTTTTAGAAAGGTTCTTTGAAGATATGTAGCCTTTTACATCAAAACGTATTAATGCGAGATACCATTTGTTAACGAGCAAGTTTCTATGACATTGTTTATTACCAAAAAAATATTAAAAATTAGTATTTCTTACTTTTAATTACATGGTTAAAAATTAATGTAATGTTTTTAAAAATATATTTATTCTAGTAAAACAAATTACAATTTCATTTAAATAATATTTTACTATATGAATAATTTTAAAAGTATTGAACAGTTACTTGTGACTAAATTTAAAGACAGTATCAAACGAGGGATCACTTTTGACCAAATAATGTTTAATTGAAATGTAAAAAGTAAAATAGATAGATAAAAAAAATCAATTGTTTCATAGGTGTTTTCAATATCCTTATTTAAAAAAATAAAAATAAAAATAAAATTTAACTACATAATTAATACAAGAGTATCCGTCCCATAGACAATCTTTCGTATTACTTTACACCATAAAATCTTTCGTATTACTTTACACCATAGAACCAAATCGACAGCAATGCAAAATTTATGAGCATTTAACAAAGAAGACAACGAGAGATAAAAGGTCATTTGTTTAGGTTTTAACCTACCCATCGTAAGTCCCTCTTATAAAAGTAAGCTTTATTATTTCTATTTTTTAATTGGGGATTTTCTGGGGATGGAGGAAGGTGTTGATACTTATTTTCAAGAATTAGCACAACATGCAATTCAAGATCAAAGACAGAAATTAGAGATGGAACAGATTCTTCAATCTCAGGTTTGAAACAATATTTCTTTATATATATATTTTTTTGCGTTAAAAATAGGTGGGTGGATGCTTACAAAATGATGTTAGTCAGAAAATTATGATAATATATGCATGTATATAGTGTAGAATCATATTCAAATTAACACTTTGAAGATAAGTACATTTCGTATTTAGTACACTTTATATTATTGAAAAGTGCTTCTTTTTTTTTTTCCAATTTTTTAGGGCATTGGGTTTAGTTTTGGGGTTAGGGTTAAAAATTTAGAATTTAGAAAAGAGAGCAATTGTGACTCTTAACTTTGGATTAAAAGTGAAATGAAAATGGGTGTTATGTGTTTACCAAAGAAAATATGTATGTGTGTGTGTGTGTGTGTGTGTGTGTGTGTGTTGGGGGGGGGGGGGGGGGGTGTGGCGCGTGGAAGGAGATTTAGTGAAGGAACACTAGTGTTTCCTAATGCTTTTCCTTACTCTAAACTTCTCGTCCCCTGGTGTTTAGTTATATGAATATTTGTATGGATAATGTATACATACAAACGCATAGTTATTTGTGTTTTATATATATATATAATGCTCTTGTGCGGATTAGTCTGCATTTTAAGAATATGGATTGGACATCTGTCACCTAACGGTGCGCCTATAAATTATCGCCTAAATTATATGTACACTCTCTCTCTTTTCTGGACTCACCGTTAAGTGACACATGTTCAGTCCGCATTCTTAGAACGCGGATTGGTCCGCACAAGAGCATGACTATATATATATATATATATATATATATATATATATATATATATATATATATATATATATATATATATATATACACGTGTGTGTGTGTGTTCTGTGATTTGATTTGGTTCCTACAAATAATTCTCTCTTTTTCCATCCCGGTATATAATCCCTCTTCAAATTCGTTATTATAGCTCTTTCTTTAGATGTAACGTATATACGGGCTTCGCCTCCTTAACGATTTTGTTATAATACATCAATTATTAAAAACCAAAATCTAATGGGTTGTGTAAAAACTCAGATTCGCCATAAAATATATACAATGGGGTTCGTATTATTTCAAAACTAAAAAAATTTCATTGTAAACATGCACAATTATATAATGAACTTTATGTTCTAAATTTGATATTCAAAACTCAAACGGTACATTATTTATGGCATGTGGCGTTTCAAATTCAGGACTCAAATATTATGTCGCTGAGGGATCATTTACGGCAAATATTTTCTACATTCCCAATAGGGTTAGTCTAACATCAAATGCATATACTCATAACATTCCCAATAGAGTTAGTCTCACAAAGTATGACCGATTTTTTTAAAATTGCAAAAAAATTCATTTTGATCTGATTATTTTTTTATGGTCTTATTGAAATGTTTAAAAATCATAAAAAAAAATCAACCCAAAAATATTTTTTTACTATTTTAAAAACATGGATCTCATTCAGGGTCCTCAAACTTAGACCTCACTTGATCATTTCCTTTTATATATATATATATATATATCAAGTGCAAACTTATTACAATGCGAACATGAGTGTGGACCATTTTTTACAATTAGTAAAAAAATAAACTTTGTGATTAGTTTTTTGGATATTTTTTTCATTTTGAGGAGATCATCTACAGCTAATTGTAAAAAATAGATGAGGCGAACCTCACAAGTGTCAATGACAAAAAATTACACACACACGCGCACGCGCGCGCACACAGATATATATATATATAATGCTCGTGTGCGAACCAGGCCGCATTTTTAAAGTGCGGACCAGACACGTGTCACCTAGGGATAAGTCTAGAAATTATCGGTTAAATTATGGCTCTCTCTCTCTTGGCCTCATCGGTCGGTGATACATGTCTAGTCCGCACTCTTAAAATACATATTGATTCGCAAAAAAACAGTACTCTCTCTCTATATATATATATATATGTGTGTGCGCGCGCGCGCGCTCGCACCTAGCGTTTGCTACATCTCGAAACATTTACTTTGTGCACCCGACATGAGCCACGAGTGTCACCCATTGATGGCCCTGATTGAACCATCGACTATGATATCATTATTGGTCCAGAACCATAACTAACTACCGATATTATCCCTTTGAGCCTAGCCTAGATATAGGGTCTTAACTAATTGGCATTGGTGCTAGTTTATGGTCCATCATACATTAGTATAATATAATTTGTTAAGTCTATGAAAAAAGTAAAATATATTAGAGTCTACATCTTTCTACATGGGGCCATTATTTCATACGATCTTGTTCAGCACTCTCTTAGAGCTTCTCCACTTGTAGTATGTAATTTTAGTACAAGGTAGGTGTTACGCTAAATTATAAAGTACTACATTTTATACTACAAAATAAAAAAAACTAACGAGACAAAGAAATGTAAAATGAATATTTCTTTTTATCTATAATGATCTAAAATTTATGTAATGAATATGAATCTTGTTTGATAGGTGTCTTGAGAGTTTTTCAAGAATATAAATTTTATGATAATCAGATCTATAATAAAATATATAACATTTTAAAGTTTAAATAAAAAAGAAAATTGATATGACAGTGTATATTAATGGTGTATTTTACAACATCATTTTATTGCTGAGTTGAATCTCTCTCTCTCTCTCTTTAAACTTTCCTTGTCAATCCGATTACAAATGATTTATGTAGTTACTCTTCCAAAATATCAAGTTGACAGAGATCTTTTACTATCTTTTAGAAAGGTTCTTTGAAGATATGTTGCCTTTTACATCAAAACCTATTAATGCGACATACCTTTTGTTAACGAGCAAGTTTCTATGACATTGTTTATTACCAAAAAAATATTAAAAATTAGTATTTCTTACTTTTAATTACATGGTTAAAAATTAATGTAATGTTTTTAGAAATATATTTATTCTAGTAAAACAGATTACAATTTCATTTAAATAATATTTTACTATATGAATAATTTTAAAAGTATTGAACAGTTACTTGTGACTAAATTTAAAGACTTATTAAATTCAGTATCAAACGAGGGATCACTTTTGACCAACTAATGTTTAATTGAAATGTAAAAAGTAAAATAGATAGATAAAAAAAATCAATTGTTTCATAGGTGTTTTCAATATCCTTATTTTTAAAAAAATAAAATAAAATAACATTTAACTACATAATTAAGACAAGAGTATCCGTCCCATATACAATCTTTCGTATTACTTTACACCATAGAACCAAATCGACAACAAAGCAAAATTTATGAGCATTTAACAAAGAAGACAACGAGAGATAAAAGGTCATTTGTTTAGGTTTTAACCTAAACATCGTAAGTCCCTCTTATAAAAGTAAGCTTTATTGTTTCTATTTTTCAATTGGGGATTTTCTGGGGATGGAGGAAGGTGTTGATGCTTATTTTCAAGAATTAGCACAACTAGCAATTCAAGATCAAAGACACAAATTAGAGATGGAACAGATTCTTCAATCTCAGGTTTGAAACAATCTTCTTTTATATATTTTTTTTGCGTTAAAAATTGGTGGGTGGATGCTTACAAAATAATGTTAGTCAGAAAATTATGATAATATATATACATGTATATAGGGTAGAATCATATTCAAATTAACACTTTATATTATTTATTTTTTGTTTTGGAAAGTGCCTCATCTATAGTGCTTCTTTTTTTTCCAATTTTTTAGGGTATTGGGTTTAGTTTTGGGGTTTAGAGTTAGAGTTTTAGGGTTAAAAGTTTAGAATTTAGAAAAGAGAGCAATTGTGACTCTTAACTTTGGATTAAAAGTGAAATGAAAATGGGTGTTATGCGTTTACCAAAGAAAATATGTAAGTGTGGGGTGGGGGGGTGTGGGGGGGGGGGGGGGGGGGGGAGGGGTGGTTGTGGAAGGAGATTTAGTGAAGGGACACTAGTGTTTGCTAATGCTTTTCTGCACTCTAAACTTCTCGTCCCTTGGTGTTTAGTTATATGAATAGTTGTATTGATAATGTATATACATACAAACGCATAGTTATTTGTGTTATATATATATATACTAGCGGATACTTGTGTCAAGGGCATGACAATAAATTTTCCCGCGTGATAAAACCCAATCAATAAAAAAATAAAGAAAAAAAATAGTTCAAAAAATCCTTATCTATTTATTAAAAAAATATAAAATAAAAAACAACTTTTAACATGACATTTCATGCATGCCATGAAATGTCAAAAATATCATACATGAATTTTGGCCATCCCCATATGGTGTTATATTATATATATATATATATATATATACATATATATAATGCTCTTGTGTCGACTAGTCTGCATTTTAAGAATACAGGTCGGACATGTGTCACCTAACGGTGGGTCTATAAATTATCGCCTAAATTATAGGTACACCGTCAGGTGATACATGTCCAGTCCGCATTCTTAAAATGTGGGCTGGTCCACACAAGCGCATGACTATATATATATACGTGTGTGTGTGTGTGTGTGTGTGTTCTGTGATTTGATTTGGTTCCTACAAATAATTTTATCTCTCTTTTTCCATCCCGGTATACAATCCCTCTTCAAGTTCGTTATTATAGCTCTTTCTTTAGATGTAACGTATATACGGGCTTCGCCTCCTTAACGATTTTGTTTTAATATAGCATTTATTAAAAACCAAAATCTAATGGGTTGTGTAAAAACTCAGATTCTCGATAAAATATATACAATGGGGTTGGTATTATTTCAAAACTAAAAAAATTTCATTGTAAACATGCACAATTCTATAATGAACTTTATGTTCTAAATTTGATATTCAAAACTCAAACGGTACATTATTTACGGCATGCGGCGTTTCAAATTCAGGACTCAAATATTATGTCGCTGAGGGATCATTTATGGCAAATATTTTCTACATTTCCAATAGGGTTAGTCTAACATCGAATGCATATACTCATTGCATGTTTTCTTTTTTTGGCTAAGCGATATATTATCATGGACACAAAGTAAGTGCTTATAGAATGTTACAATATGTTTTATAAAGGTTTTATTTGTATATTCAAAACAACTATGTTAATATTCTTAGGGAATCTCCAAAGTAGATATAATATTGATCTAAAATAATTTTATTCTGACCAATATTGTTATAGTGACATAATTCTAAAAGGACTATTTGAGATACAAATATTTTAAAATAATTTATTAAAAGCATATCCTTCAACAATACATAATATATAGGACTTTGCATAAAAATTAACACTTTCATTGATTTTTTTTATTATTACGAAAGTTAATTGAGTGGAGAAAACTAAGAACTTAAAATATAAATAAATCAGCACACAATGTAACTGCTAAATCTAAATAACCCTAAGAACTAGTTCAAAACAACTTATTTTATTTTTTAATTCTCATTATCCTCTTATTTCACTCTGCTAACATATTATTATGGCGAAACAGAGTGAGAGATTGTTTGCAGTTTTGCAAGAACATACAATGCAACAAGCATCTTTATTGCACACATATGAATCAAACTTAAGGAATTTAGTCCAACAAAAAGATGCGCAATCAGAATTTGCATTGAAAAAAAGAACGGAGCTCGAAGACTACTTGGAAAAATTAGAGATGGAAGCCAATTTTTGGAAGGAAAAGAGTATGGAATATGAAGCTATTGTGTTAGATCTCAACAAAAAGCTCAATCAACTGAGAGAATCTATAAAGTTGGCTTGTAAGTTGTGTGACGAGAGGAGCTCGTGCATTATATTTTTCCCATGCAGGCACCTTTCCTCATGCAAGCATTGTGAACCTGTTTTAGAGGTTTGTCCTGTTTGTGAGGTTGTGAAGGAAGCAAGCATGGAGGTCTTTTTTGTCTAGAAAAATGGTAAAAAAACACTTTTGGCTTTCGTCTTTCTGTTTATTTTTCCACTTTTGGTTTGGCTCCATGACGTAACACCCAACAACATTGGAAGTAATTTTTTTTATTTCGTTTGGTGACAATCTATTATGACGTTTTATGCGCATTTATGATGGTTTTATACATCAAAGTATGAGAAGTGAAATTTATAATGGTTTAACAACATGTACGACAAATGAGGGCCAAAATGAAAAAAAAAAACTAATACTTTATGACTATTTTCCCATTAACCCTGTTTATGTGATGACGTTTAACTCGACCCTCATAAATTTCGTTTTTTCGAATTATTGCACCCAAAATGTCATAATTAGACCTATTATCATTACTGACATGCACCCCGCGTGATGCGTGGCAGTTTTATAGAAAAAATAATTAAAATTTATTTAACAAAGTCCTAATAATATAAATAGATAATAATTGATAGCTTTTGTAAATCTGTTATGCTTTATGTTTTAGGGTATAAGTAGAAAAAATGATTCAAAATTAGGAGTGACAAATTTGGCACGACAGAGTGGTACGATCCGAATTTGGTCCATAATTTCCACAATATGTTTTGTTCGTGTCGTGCTTGGGCGGACATTTTAGGCATGAAATTGTGTCAAATTATGATTTAAAAATTGCTAAAAAATTCCATTACAAACAATCTCAAACTAATTCATTTTTTACTATATATTTAACATACAAAAACAGTCAAAGAGATTCAAACTAATGAAATGTTATCAATGGTGTAAAAATGTTGTATATAAAAGGCAACTTCACTTCTAAAACCTTTTGCCTTAGCAGAAACAAACTCACAGAGTTTAGCGACATCCCCTGTTGCGGTTTTTTTTATGATACAAATTCATATCACCGTTCCAATTGGCACTCCTTCAAGTTATATGGTAGATGTAGGGCCAAGATATCTACCTCTGTAAAATTATTACGAATCAAGATTGAATGAATTAAATTTGAAGTAATAAGACTATTCACAAATTAAATTGTTTTATCACCTAAACTTTTATAGTTCTTACCAAATGCTAGTAATTATTAGGGATCAACGTTGAAGTTTAACCTTCAGATTTTTTTTCTAACCTATAAGCAATTTTAACGACTACATAGAAATAGGAACACCCAAACATATATGGAAAAAACCATTGTAGAGTGTATGATAATTTGTCATACAATATTAACCAACATAAATATCAATGGAGTCGTTTCTCAAACACATGGGGTTCAAACCCAATTAACTAATTACTACAAAGTAAAAAATAATATAATAATAATTATGTCACCACCACAAAACCACAACTAAATTAATTAAATAATAGTGTTGGATAGGGAGGTTTCCCAATTATCACTGTTGTGAAAGTTTGATAATTTTTTCCCAATCCTATTGCAAAAGGCAATGACCTTAGTATCTTCATCTAAAGGTTTGTGTATGGCAGCAAGGTCCTCACAAATCCCTTTAAATGCCTTGATAAATTCATCAATGGTCTTACCTTTAAGTTTGATACTTTGGAGTTGCTCCTTCAATTGGAATTCTTTTTCCTTTGTAGCTTGAAGATAATTTTCTTCAAGACAAATCCAAAGGTCTTTTGCAGTCTTGCATCCGATGGTTAGGTACACACAATCTTCTGTGATTGTGGCTGAGATCCAACTTTTAAGTAGCAAATCCTTTTTTGGAAAGCCTTCTAATTTTTCTAAATTTTTCTGGATTAAATCATCCACTTTCATAGTTTGCATTAGTTGCAACATTTGATTTCTCCATATGAGATAATTTGTAAGATTAAGTTTGATGATGGAAATCGTTATTAATTGATGCAAAGAGAGACATGAGTTGGAGTTTGAAGTTGCCATTTTCTAAACCAACAACTCTGATACCATGAAATGTTTTTAAAACACAATACACAAACAGGAATCTGTAACTTTTGCTTAGCCTTATTTCATAAGAGAGCAGTCTTTGTGTACTGCTTTACAAGAGACGTTGGAAGAGCAAACACTAAGAAAAATAAGGAAACTAACGTTACAATCTATTCAAATATTATTCGATACAAGCTCCATTAGACTAGCTCTTGCATAACTGACTTTGTTACCTTTTGAGTGACTTTCTTATCTTTTGAGAAGAATGCGTGAGAGGGCAGCAACATACTTCACTTATCAACCATTTTTATTTTCTTTTTGATAATTAAATGTATCTATAAAGCCAACCGCTAAGGGAGCGAACCCGTATACAGGAAGTATACAAAGCAAATAGAAGAAGAAGAAGAAGAAAATAAACATACACAGACGCCCATCAAACAACCTCCCAAATTACAATTCTGAGAGAATATCGCCTATAAAGCAAACCAAATCATGGGGCGTGGCGTAAATCTTCCTCTTTGACCAACTGAGAAGGGTGCTTAAAAATAAATAACCAAGTCTCGATGGCGCCATCTCAATACCTTCGAAGCAGCGCGCGTTTCTCTCCATCCATATCGTCCACCAGATGTAGTGAGGAGCCATGCGCCAAACCCTTTTGTCACCCCCCCCCACCCCCATGGAGGGTTCCAGGCCTCTAAAAGAGCCCCAACTGACCCTGGCATGACCCAATGGGTCCTAGAAATAGCCAAAAACATGTCCCACAATCCTCTTGTTACCCTGCAGTGCAACAACAAATGGTCGGTCTTTTCCTCTTCTTCCTTGCATAACCAACACCGGCTAGCCAGGCGAAATCTTCTCATCTGCAGACCTTCCATCGTCAAAATAGCTTGTCTCACCGCCGTCCAAACAAAGAATCTAACCTTGGGAGGCGCCTTAACCTTCCAAATCTTCTTCCAAGGGAAATGAACCCTGGGGGTATCCCTACCACTTAATATAGCATAGTACCCCTTAACTGTGAAAACCCCAGTTCCATCCCCTATCCACCTCAAAGAATCCTCCCTCGTAGACGTATGAGGGGCCGATCTTAACCAATCAAAAAATAAATCTGCCTCTTCAAGTTCCCAGTCCCAAAGTCTTTTCCTAAACTGAGGGTTCCACGTGACCACGTTTCCGCTGACATTTACATGTTCTAACACCGTCCCATCTTGATTTGCCCCTATATTATAGATACCAGGAAAGAGCTCCTTAATCGACCCATTTTCCCCCCATTTATCTGTCCAGAATCTAATCCTGTCCCCTTTTCCTAAAATGAATTCAGTATTTCTAGAATAATCCTCCCACTCTCTCGCAATATGCTTCCATAGACCCACTCCGTGAGCTAAAGGCCCCACCACCGGTCTCCACCCCATTTGTGAAGAACCCCACCTAGCTCCAACAACCCTTCTCCACATCCTATGTTCCTCCCTAGGGAACCTCCATAGCCTCTTCCCCAGAAGCGCCTTATTGAAAAGGCTCAAATTCCTCACACCTGCCCCACCCTCCTTAATAGGCTTGCAAACCTCATCCCAACTGACAAGGTTGTGTTTGAAACCGTCTTCCGTACCTCTCCACAAGAAATCTCTCATGAGCTTCTCCATATGTCTACGCACGACCACGGGAAGAGGTAAGATAGACATGTAGTACGTAGGCAAACTGGACAGGCAACTCTTGATCAACGTAAGCCTACCCCCTTTCGATAAAAACCCGTTCTTCCATCCTGCCAGCCTCTTCCTCATTCTTTCCAAGACTGGGTCCCAAATCGCCTTAGACTTATACTTAGCTCCAAGGGGCAAACCAAGATAAGTATTTGGGAAGGACCCTTTTTTTCCCCAAAAAATACCCACAAGCTCATCCACGTCTCTCGATCCCCCAATAGGGATCAACTCGCATTTTCCCGCATTAATCCTGAGCCCCGAAACCGCCTCAAAACAAATAAGAAGTAACCTCAGCGCTCAGACTTGCCTACGATCAGAATCACAAAAAATAATCGCGTCATCAGCAAATAAGAGATGTGTAACCGTCGCCATGACGTTACCCGAAGCCCCAAATTCAAAACCCCTGATCCACCCAGACGCCACCACCCTTCCCATCATCCTACTAAAGGCCTCCATGACTAGAATGAATAGGAAGGGAGATAACGGATCTCCTTGGCGCAGACCACGCGAACTAGGGAAGAAGCCCTCAGGCACCCCATTAATCAATACCGAGAATCTAGCCGTGGAGACACACCTCTTTATCCAACGGCACCACCTTTCGCCAAATCCCATCCTTTTCAGTAGATAAAGAAGAAACTTCCAATTCACGTGGTCATACGCCTTCTCAATATCGATCTTGCAAGCAATACCCGGAGTCCCACTTTTACTCCTATCCTCCACACACTCGTTTGCCACCAGAATAGCGTCAAGAATCTGCCTCCCCCCGACGAAGGCATTCTGAGACTCAGAGATCAGAGGGTTAATCACCTTCCTGAGCCTAACCGACAAGACTTTGGCTAGGAGCTTGTATACACTCCCAATCAAACTAATCGGTCTGTAATCCTTAATATCAATTGACCCCCCCTTTTTAGAAATAAGGGTGATGAATGACGCATTTGATCTCGGTAAAAAATACCCCCTATCATGAAACTCTTCAAAGAAAGCCATCACATCAATCCTGATAACCGTCCACAAATGCTGAAAGAAAGCCATCGTGAAGCCGTCCGGCCCCGGCGCCTTGTCCCCTCTCATAGACTTTAACACCTGTACAACTTCTTCTTCAGAAAAGGGAGCCTCAATAGCAACAGCCTCAGAGGCCGAAATGCACTCGAACTCCGCCCCATCAAGAGATGGCCTCCATTCCTCTTCTTCCCTGAACAAGTCCTCATAATACTGGGCAATGGACTCTCTCACCCCTCTCTCTTCTTCAAACACCTCACCCCCCACCGAAATTTTTCCAATGTGGTTTCCCCGCCTGTGTGAGTTAGCCACTGAGTGGAAAAACTTCGTATTCGAGTCACCTTCCGTCAGCCATAACACCCTCGATTCTGTCTCCAACTAATTTCTTCTTGAATAAGCCTCTTCCCCAGTTCCTCTTTTTTTAAAGCCCTCCCTCTCCTTTCCTCCTCAGAGAGCCCGACTCTCCCCTCTTTCTCATCCAGCCTCCTCACCTCATCCATATAACTAGCCGTGACCAGGCGTACCTGGCCGAATACCTCTCTGTTCCACCTCTTGATATCTTCTTTGATCAAACCTAACTTGGTTGCCAAACGATAGCTGGCGTTCCCCTCCACCTCATACCCAGCCCACCAATTGCTTACCCTTTCCGTGAAATCCTGCTCCTTGAGCCACATATTCTCAAATCTGAAAGGAGTCCTGCCCTCGCTCCACCCACCGCATTCTAGCATAATTGGGCAATGATCAGAGGTCACCCTAGGTAATGTGGATTGAATCACCACGGGGAAGTTCTCCTCCCATGCCCGTGAAATGAGAAAGCGATCCAAACGAGACATCGACGGCATGTCCCTAAGGCTGGACCAAGTAAACAAGCCCCCTTCCAGAGGCAAATCTAACAGCTCTGCTTCATCAATAAAATCAGAGAACTCGTTCATATATCTGCTGACTCTACCCCCACTACTCCTCTCAGCACCAAATCTCACCACATTAAAGTCTCCTCCCATGCAAACCGGGACGCCCCAAACCCTACTCACCCCTGCCAATTCCTCCCACAGCTCCCACCTGCATGCATCTTCCACTGGCCCATAGATGCCTGAGAAGCTCCAGACGAAGCCATTTTCCACATTTTTAAAAAGACAAGATAACGACCAGCTGCCTTCAAGACTTTCAATCAGATCTACTACCGCTGATTTCCATAAGATCACTACCCCTCCCGAGGCACCCACTGCATCTAGACTAACCCAATTGATCCCCCGCCCACCCCAAATAGACCTGATGCACCCCACGTCCATATCACTCATCTTGGTCTCCTGTAAACATAAGACATCAGGTTTCCACCTAGAAATAACTCCCCCGATGATACCCCTTTTCCCCGTATCATTTAACCCCCTCACATTCCACGATATAATGCGTAACTTCATTGTGGACTTGAATTTAAACCTCATATACTTCCCCCCCCCCACCCCCCCCACCCCCCTCCATGACCCTAATATCCCCTCTAATTTTCTCGAACATCTCCCAGGCCTCGTTTTCTGCCCCTTCAAAGTTAACCCCAGCATCCGTACTAAAGGCTCCCAGCAAATCCTCCCTCCATCCACTCGGATCCTCTTCCACCCTCCCCCCACGGACTCCCCAATATTCTCCTCTTGGCTCGAGATCTCTAGGTCTACCCACAGCCTAGAGTCTTTAAATACATCCCAACGAGCACCACATTCCCCAGCCCCACTATCCTTCCTAATGTCCTTCTCACTCGCCACCACTACCTCCTTACCTCTTGACAAGATAGCCCCACTCGGTTGATATTTTTCTTTCCCCTCTAGATGATTCCCCATAGGATTAACGGAATTCCCTCCACTCACCTTCCTCACACCCACTTTTTTGTTCCTAATATAATTATTCTTTTGATGTTTTTTGCCGAGTTACCGAATTTTTTGAACTTTTTGAGTCCTAACATAGCATACTTTGGATAGCCATTTTTTCTTCCTTTTAGAATTTCTTTACCACCTACCGACCCGGCTTTTTTAATTTTATTCTCCACCCACCTTCGTGACTCCACCAAATTTCCTGACATTTTTTGCATGTTGATATGAGTCTCGCGTACAGTCAGTGAATCCATCATATCTCCTATTCCCACGTTCCTTAGCACAACTATCCCATTAGGCTGTGAACTAGTCCCACTATTCCTCTTTCTTAGCAAAGTAGAAGAACATCCATCCGTACGGCCGTCTAAAGCTGAATTTTCCAACTGACTTTTCTTTTTCACCAAATGTCCCACTTTCTCTATTCCCAATCCTTCCTTCGCTGATTGAGGCAAGAGGTCTGCGCCGCCCATCACCCTGCAGTCCATGTAACTCAGTTTTGACCTACTACCAACTTGCTTTTTGATTTCCTTAAACACACAGCTATTGAGACCACTTGTCACCCCATTACTAGCATTAATTTCTCCTGTACCAGTCTTGTCTCTAGGCACTCTCAATTCAATACTAGCCTCCTCTAAGCACGTCCCTTCTAACCTTCTGGCCAGCTCGAGACCTGCACCTAACTTCGTTTTAGACCCAGGTACTGGATCCGCTGGACAACTCAATGCGTTTTCACGCACAAAGTCTGACGTTCCCACCGTGTCATTACCGACTCGCTCCGGTGATAAGAACGTTGTAGTTATCTCGCCACCGGGAATGTCTGGGACTGGTAACAGCGCCAAAAACTCAGCCCCCTCCCTGCTCTGTGTCGACTGCAACTCCGTGACCGTCATGCCACCACCTGCCGACGTCTTCTGTGTCCCTGAGTTGCTCACTTCTGCAGCCATCTTGCGCTCATCTCTCCCAATCACCTTTTGCCCGTTAATGGTAGTTGTTACTCCCGGAGTAGCTACCTTTTCATCACTTCTTTTAAAAGGTCTTTTAGATATCTGAACTCCCAGCTTGTGAGAAGCATGCATGTCAGCCAGATTACCTGTCCCGTTATGTTTCCTCTCTGAGCCGACTTCTTTGTTGCACCCATGGTATACACAGGTTTGAATTTCTTCCCATACGCACACTTCAAATACCCACCCCCCAACACTGATCTTCAGACGTTCTGGTAGAGGTTGTTTACGCTTAACCAGAATTCTCGCCCATTGTAGTTCTATTCCCGTCACCGTGGCATCGTCAGTTTTCACAAAGCCACCACACTTCTCTCCTATAGCATGGAACACTTCAATCCCCCACAGATGGATAGGAATACCCATCGCGCGAATCGAAAGAAGGTCGGACGAATTATTACCGTTATCAAAACCTACTAGAGGGTGCCACCTTTGCACCCTCAATTCGTCTTGAAAAAACTTCCACGTCTTCTTCATCAGAACTCTCTCCGCCTCTTTTACGGAAGCAAAAACGAACAAGAACGTGGACGAGGGGAGTTGCCTTATCTCAGTATTACCAATAGCTTTCCATTTCTCTCTGGCCCAGATCTTCATCTTCTCTAAAGATGGAGGAGACGAGTCCATTCCACCAATCCGACCCATAATAGCTCTTTGGAAAAACTGCACTCTAGAGAAGCAGGACTCTTCCTCAACCAAAAGGTCAGTCACTCCAGATTCGTCCTCCTTGATATTGATTTTGGATAAAGGCCAAGCCTCAACCTTGGCAGCTTGGAGATAAGAACGTCCGTCCAACGCATACGTTTGTGACGTTGGGCTCTTAACCACCTTTATGCAGGGAACCACTTGCTCCATACTCCGAACCGCTCTTCCAATACTTCTCCATCCTTGGAGGTCAATTTCCTCGGACCACTGAAAGCGCACTCTACTCATCTCCTTTATGACTACCATATTGAACCAGTATCTCCGCCTTCTGAAGCACGTATAAACAATCACTCTTCTGTCTTGACCCCGACGCATTTTGAAGTAACCTCTGGCATCCCAAGAAGCTTCCCTTAAACAGTTCCCCAGCCAACATACTTCTCCTCTAGCAAGAATCACTCCAAATGACTTCCCATCATTCATTTGTGAGAGGATAAACTGGTATCTGTTGCCGAAACATTCCTTCACTAAGACAAACTCCTTTCCGTCTGCCTGAAACGCCACTCTCTTAGCCATCTGGAGGAGCATAAACTAGTGAATCACATTGTATTAAATGATGAATATAGCTTTGTTTTTTATTCTTCCACTTTCCACTTATAATATCCACCTTTCTTTTCGGATCTTCACTATCGAAAATATCCTATGAATTTTCGGAAAGTAATTGGGCGAGATCTCCCCCTGATTTGTTTGCTATTTGGGATCTGTTATCCCTGTTGTTTATGATTTTGATCTGGACTTAATTTGCGAATTCTTTTTATTTGGACTTAATTTGTACTATTTTTTTTTTCTAACAGTAGGTCCATTATATATATATATATATACACATACATACATCTCAAGTGCAAACTTATTACAATGCGAACATGAGTGTGGACCATTTTTTACAATTAGTAAAAAAATAAACTTTGTGATTAGTTTTTTGGATATAATTTTTATTTTGAGGAGATCGTCTATAGCTAATTGTCAAAAATAGATGGGTGAACCTCACAAGTGTCAATGACAAAAAATTACACACACACACACAGTGTGTGTGTGTGTATATAATGCTTTTGTGCGAATCATGGCGCATTTTAAAAGTGCCTAGCTGACACGTGTCACCTAGCGATAAGTCTAGAAATTATCGGCTAAATTATACTCTCTCTCTCTCTCTCTCTCTCTCTCTTGGACTCATCGCCCGGTGATACATGTCTAATCCGCACTCTTAAAATGCGGATTGATTCGCACAAAAGCAAGTACTCTCTCTATATATATATGTGTGTGTGTGTGCGCGCGCGCACGCGCGCTCTCACCTAATGTTTGCTCCATCTCCAAACATTTACTTTGTGCACCCGACATGTGCCACGAGTGTCACCCATTGATGGCCCTGATCGAACCATCGACTATGATATCATTATTGGGTCCAGAACCATAACTAACTACCGATATTATCCCTTTGAGCCTAGCCTAGATATAGGGTCTTAACTAAATGGCATTGGTGCTAGTTTATGGTCCATCATACTTTAGTATAATATGTTAAGTCTATGAAAAAAGTAAAATATATTAGAGTTTACATCTTTCTACATGGGGCCATTATTTCATACGATCTTGTTCAACACTCTCTTAGAGCTTCTCGTAATTTTAGTATAAGGTAGGTGTTACGCTAAATTATAAAGTACTACATTTTATACTACAAAATAAAAAAACTAACGAGACAAAGAAATGTAAAATGAATATTTCTTTTTATCTATAATGATCTAAACTGTATGTAATGAATATGAATCTTGTTTGATAGGGGTCTTGAGAGTTTTCAAGAATATAAATTTTATGATAATCAGATCTATAATAAAATATATAACATTTTAAAGTTTAAATAAAAGAGAAAATTGATAGGACAGTGTATATTAATGGTGTATTTTACAACATCATTTTATTGCTGAGTTGAATCTCTCTCTCTCTTTAAACTTTCCTTGTCAATCCGATTACAAATGAATTAAGTAGTTACTCTTCCAAAATATCAAGTTGACAAGAGATCTTTTTACAATCTTTTAGAAAGGTTCTTTGAAGATATGTAGCCTTTTACATCAAAACGTATTAATGCGAGATACCATTTGTTAACGAGCAAGTTTCTATGACATTGTTTATTACCAAAAAAATATTAAAAATTAGTATTTCTTACTTTTAATTACATGGTTAAAAATTAATGTAATGTTTTTAGAAATATATTTATTCTAGTAAAACAAATTACAATTTCATTTAAATAATATTTTACTATATGAATAATTTTAAAAGTATTGAACAGTTACTTGTGACTAAATTTAAAGACAGTATCAAACGAGGGATCACTTTTGACCAAATAATGTTTAATTGAAATGTAAAAAGTAAAATAGATAGATAAAAAAAATCAATTGTTTCATAGGTGTTTTCAATATCCTTATTTAAAAAAATAAAAATAAAAATAAAATTTAACTACATAATTAATACAAGAGT